>CM014270.1:11907704-11920889 GCA_004135705.1 Alloteropsis semialata | reverse complement strand
GCATAAAACCAATGTAATGATAATGTCAAACTTAGTTATGTGTCTTTTTGCCCAAGTAGTACTAGCAGCATATCTATTATCTTAGTCATTACATGGAAAAAAACTACCACCTACTTAACTAAAGAACATAATATTTTTGAGCTCGGATATCCTAAACTGTCATGAGATGAAAATGGTTTACGGGATTTCATTGATCAATTGTTTTAAAAAATATCTAATCAAATAACTATTCCTTTTGGATTCTCTAGATGTTGAAAGTACTTGAACCCATATGTAAACCATTCATAACAAAAAACACAAATCCTAAGATAATCAATTAATTAATTACTCAATTTACCTTTTATTGAATGCATCAATTTAGTGCATCTTAAATTTTTAATGAGGGGGGGCATAGATTACATACTTGCAATAGTTAAAAAAACAAAATTTAGATTTATTGATACTTATTTTCTCTATCACACTTTAAATCTATTAGATCATATCCAGTCAAACACCAAGGTTTCTTTGTATAAATCCAATGGCCACAAAAATAAGTCACCTCAAAATAGCAACATATATAATAACCAAAACTTGGCTCAGTATAAAAAGAGCTAGATGAAGTCCACAACCTTTCCTAGGTCCATTTATTCCAAATACAGTCTCAGTATGCTTGTTACATGCTTAAACAACATGATAAGGGTTGGTCATCTAAGATTGTTACATCACTACAAGAACGAATGAGTGTTATCACTTGTGATGCTAGTTACATGCTAGTAGGGATAATAGAGTATTTTTACTGGAGTTACTACAGAGACAATTCAATATTGTCATTACTACTTCTAGAGAGGAAAGAACTTAGTCATAATTCATCTACACAATTTACACTATAATTCCAATGTTTTTTCTAATAAATGAATGAAAAACACTTACATTTGTTTACCAAGGTCATCTATGTGTCAAATCATCATTTACCAACACCTATTTGATTCTTGTGCCTACAATAGCTAGATATGATCTCATATAACTAGTAGAAGAGAAAATAATGAGTTATTGTCATGTATAATGCTTATTATGATAATGCTCAATTATTTGCCAAGGGCATAAGCATCAAAAGGGGGACACTTAAAACCTTTTGTATACATTATTGGCAATTACATCTTGTTCTAAATGAATTACGGTTGTAAAAGAGATACCAAAGGCATCATCTTATTAGAGTTGTAACCTATATTTTCTATGAATGATTCACATTAAACACATACAAATTTATTCTGAATACGAACGTATGCCAAGCTAGTAATTCATTATAAAGATGTACTCTACTGATCATTTTCACATGTTTGAATGAGCAGTGCAATGCAATTTCAAGGATAACCAGTAATAACAAAACACAATTTAATGCAAGTAGCATCTCGAACATAAGCTACATTATATTGGTGAACTTCAAGCAATAACAAAATACCCAGTTAAAATCATAATTGAAAACAAACATTATGAATTAACTAGATGAGTATACTTCGTGCAGATCCTAACCAGAACATTACAAGTTAAAAATAGTTCACTAGTCACAATTACTATTAGTTCATGAGGCACAAAAGCAATTCATTGATAACATCTTGTTGGCTTTACCTCACTGGTGATCCAATGCTCTTTTGATCACTCAAGAGATAAGGTGATTTGCTGCCTTGCGTGAGCAAGCGAGGCACCACACAGAGATCAACCACGATGGCTTGGAGTAAGATGGAAATGACTTGGAGGATGATGGGAGTGTCCAGTGCACTGCCGTTGGCATCACTGCCATCACCACTGCGGCAATCACCCCTGTTGTTCCCTAGGCCGATGCTAAGCCTTGCGGTGGACACTATAGCCAGTATGGTTACGTTACCAATGAAAATTAGACAAGAGTGGATGGACCATTTTTTATTAAAGACGTGGCCAATTCTCATCCACATGACTATGTTCTTCTTATGTCTACTGCTTTCTCCATTCTCCTCCGAGCTATGCACCATGTCCACACCTGCCTTACCTCATCTGTCATCAATTGACTACCAGAGATCGACAAAATCATCTCACAAGAGCTTTAGTAGCCAGCGCCTCTAGCCTCACCAACTAGTTGTCACCTGAGGCCCTATGAATCGGTTCCCTAACCTCCCCGTCGTGCGATCCACCATGCCATCATGATCAACACCGTGCCAGCCTTCTTCTTCTCCCCTGGCAACCAGCAATGCATCTCTGCACAAGTTGAATGCAGGGTGACTCATGGATACTTCCTTGTGCATCATGTTTTCAAGGAGGACATGGTTCTTCTGTCATCTCCACTGGTGCATCCGAAGATTTCTCTTGTTGCAATGCGACATTTTACTACTACACAGACCCTGCCATCTATTGGCGTCTCTTATAGACACCAATTAGGCATTGTTTTAATGGTGATTTTATGTTGATTTATATATTAACCAGACACTTGGCATATGAAATAACCCTATATTTGCATATGTGTCATATTTTCAAACATATTGAGAATTTGTAGGAAAAAGGACACAATACAGAGGTTTTTGTACATGCTTTGCACGCGGATGGACCAAGGCACAGAGAGGAAGACTACATGAGAAATATGAGGCTAAGACTAGGAAAGTGGGTCTGGTGCCAATCAACATGGCCCCCCTGTGCCGATTGGCATAGGGAGGTTTTTCACTTGATCACGCCCAAAATTTTTTAGACTTCATCTACATGTTACTTATGGGCTAAGTTCAAGGGTTTCCAGAAAGATAATCATGGGAACACATGAAATTATCTCTGCAATATTCAACTTTGCAAACTCATCAGAAATTATTCTTACCCGTGGGATTTCAACGAACAATGCCCACAAAAAGTGACTTGAACCCTCTGGAAAGACTTAGGAGCAACTTGGCGGTAAAGCAAGGTCAAAGTGGGCCCATGCCGATTGGCACAAGCCCTTGTGCTGATCGGCATGAACTCAACTTGGGGCCAAACGTGTCCAAACTTGGTGAACTTCGTCCACAAGTTAATTAGGGTCTAAGTACATAAAGATTTGGCAAGTTGATCTTGTGGAAAGCTCAATAATGGAAGGTCAAAGTCCCGCAGGGCAGCAGATTTTGTCCAGGCCATAACTTTCACATCCGGACATCGACCAAGGCAAAATTGGTGTCTAAATAGCTCAAAAAGATCTACAACTTTTGTATGGAAGGTCCGAGTATTGGAGGGATGCAACATGAAGAAAAGGGATGTGCTGAGGGCATTCTAGCCCCATTTGCCTTTTCTCCAACAACATCCTTAGAATACATATACCCCCTCCCCCCCTCCTCCATGACCAGTCTTCGTATCCATCCACCATGAGTCACACAAATAGAGGGACACATACCATTGAGAGCTGAGGGAAAATCGATGGTATGTATTCAGAGGTGATAATGATCTAATACAATATGTCATATGAGAAATGTTCTTTGTATCGTCCGATCTGTTAGCGACTCGATGCCTCATTTTACGCTTTCTTCTATCATGAATATGTATGTTCCTAGTCTAGTTACGCATTAGAATATCTAGCATGCTTTATCTAATTATAGTGATTAGATATAGTATGTTGACATTTCATGATAGATAGACATAGGCCTTTGTTTTTGTGCCCTTGGAACCTCTCATGTAGAACGGTAGGATCGTGACACGATCCGGGCCTAGTAGCGCGGTCAGTATTCGGGAGGTACACCGGAGGTGGTAGTCTAAAGATTATTTTGGATGAGATGCATGTTGTGCTTGCTGGTTTGCTACATCTACAACTAGAAGGCATTTGGTCGGTTATACTTGGTGGCTTAGTCTCTTGTTTATATATGTGGATGTGATTAACCTGTGTTGTTATCAGTTATATTTATCAGGTTCATTTATCTATTTTATGCAACCAATGGATTGATCCGTTAGACTAAGTAGAAAACCCTAGCTAGTTCATTTTCGATCTATGAATTGATAAAACTTGGATGAATATTATAAGAGAAAAACTACGATGATCCGTGCGCTTGCGCTACAACATTTGCTATGCTTAAGTGCGAACACTGACGCGATAACTTCATTCATGCCGGTTATCGAACCGGCACTACAAAACCGATGCGAATGGGATGGTTATTCGTGCCGGCATCAAAGCCGGCACCTATAATGACTTATTCGCGTTGGCGGGAAATAGCACCGGCACAAATAAGTCATTGAACAAATCGGTGCTGACCCGATCCAGCAAGTATAGTCAGAACAGAATTTTAGAAACAAGAATAGCATAAATTAATTTATATAGGCCTCTAGGGCCACCCCGAACTACCCCTCACGGTCGCAAGTCGCAATTCACGCATTTTTCATGCGAAATACTCACGCTTGTGGTGTCTAGCCTTCGAACGCACGACCTCCTCCCTCGTGTGAGCCTTCCTTACCATTCCAGAAAATTTCTTATTTGACACTGGGAAAGTGACTTAAAAAAATTTTCTTCCCTATTTGACACCGACTTCAACTTTAGTTCCCAATTTGACATTCCGTTAAATGCCCTTCGAAAAGACTATTTTGCCCCTCAATCAAAGTGGGGCCCACCAGCTACCTTTCTCCTTCCTCTCTCCCGTCCTTTCTGTTCTCGCCGTGTCAGCTCTTCTACATGCAGATGGCAGATGCAGTGCCCTTTCTCCTTTGTTGTGGAGTGTAAGCCAGGCAAGGTAGCCACCAGCTCTCCCATATGTATGAAGGGTAAAATGGTTTTTTCATATATGATTTAACAATGGTTTGATGAAAAATCTAACAGAATGTCAAATAAGGAATGAAAGTTGAAGTCAGTGTCAAATTGGTAAGAAAAAAAATTTTCGGGGCCAAAAAAGGAACAAGTCGCTTTCTCAGTGTCAAATAAGAAATGTTCTTTTCCACTATACATCATACATGGACATGTTAAGGAGTCAAAATCTTTGTTGTCTAAAACTTTACCCTACTATTTGGACATGAAATGGCTTGAAATAAAAAACATCATCTACGAAGTTATAGATCTCATCAACAAACATTTTTTTTTGAAGTTAGGTGGCATGCAAAAGCTACGAATTTCAAAATACAACCTGAAATTCAAATTAAAGCGAATAAGAGAACTGGCACAAACGCGCTGGCTTGAAATTGCAACAACATGTTCTATTTGTATGTATCGGCTCATTTATGACCGTTAGGAATGAGCCGATACAAATGAGTGTCTTTCTGGTGGTGCCTGATTGATCATTTGTGAGTTGCAACTTTGGTTTGTTCTAATATTTTTTATTTCACGATGTTGCAGCGGTGACATTGTGATGTTGGAACCATTGGTTTTTAGCATCTCCAAGAGACTCTCCATTTTCGACTCTCTGTTTGACTCTCTATTTACTTCTCCATAAAAATTCTACTCCATATTGAGCATCTCATTCCAACACTCTTCATTTCTCATTCTCTAACTCTCCCTCTCCACACACTGACGCGTGGGTCTCACGCGTCATCCCACACTTGGCAAGCCAGTTTGGCTAGTCATTTGGCTAGCGAGGGAGTCAATTTGGAGAGCCGGATGACTTGACGAGTTAGATGGCTAGTCTGTTGGAGAGTTATTTTGGTGTTGAGTAGCCAGAATTTGGCTTGATAAGCCATTTGGCTAGTCTCTTGGAGATGATGTCGCATCTTTTTGGTTTAGTGCAGCATTTGTTTCATCATGGGATGTTACAAGACATTTTTTTTGTTTGCTGCAACAATATTCTCCATTTATTTGTTTCAGTGTATGTTGCACACGCTCTTCACAAATTCTGAATCGAACTTGACTCGAAGATGGCTTGTTGAATGAGGAGCTTTCCTGCTCTTGCAAGAGACATAAGAGCAATTATTACATCAAAAGTATGGCATCTCAAATGTTGCAAGACTTTATATTGTTGCAGCTGTTGGTTTAACTAGTTGCACAACTACACAATTCGTGTTGTTGTAAATATGTTGATTTGTTTTGCTTCTAATAAATGACTTTATTGTCACAAGCTCGGTCTGCCTTTCCCCATTCTCTACAGATGGACTGTCCACAAAACTTGGACCACTTTCTCCGGCCCCCATATCTCTCTCTTGGGACAAGACCAGAATAGAAAACCGAATGACGCGTGCCCTCTCACCTTGCAGCACTCTTCTCCATCAACCTTGCAACCAGGGAGGCACCTTTGCAGCACTCGGATCCTTGCCGGGGAGTGTGGCTCGCCTCTCACCTCTTCTTCCTAATAATACCACCTCTCGCCTCCTTATATTTCCCTCTCCACCCATCCTCGCGAGCTTGGGTTCTTTCTCCCTCTATCCAAACTACCGGTTTTACTTACCAATAAAGAAGAACCCAGTTATTACCCCTTCCAAGAACTCACAAATTAATCCATTTGTATTACCTACCAGAGATAAACTAGAGGGTGAAGGCCGCCCTAGAGTACCTAGCTAGACAGAAGATATATATATTTATATATATAGCACAATGATGGAGAGGCTCCGGTGGTGCCGCCCCGGCTCCCTCCTCGTGGTCGCCGCGGCGTTCCTGGCGTCCGCCGCCGTGTCGAGCGCCAACATCGCCGACTTCGACGAGCACTGGCAGAAGCGCAAGGAGCTGGCCGAGGCGTCGGCCAGGGAGACCTACAAGCCCGACCCCTACAACGTCACCAACAGCTTCAACGCCGCCGTCCACAGGCACGTCGACTATTGATCGCCGGCACGTCGATTATAATCGATCGCCGGCGCCGACATGCATGCTTGCTGAATTAATCCTTGCATTGATGAATGAATTGCAAATGCGAATAATTACTAATGATGCAGGGCGACGAGCCCCCGGCGCGAGATGGGCGAGAAGAAGAAGAAGAAGTCGGAGGGCCCGTGCAAGGCGACGAACCCGATCGACAAGTGCTGGCGCTGCCGCAAGGACTGGGCCACGGACCGCATGCGGCTGGCCCGCTGCGCCCGGGGCTTCGGCCACGCCACCACCGGCGGGCTTGGCGGCAAGATCTACGTCGTCACCCACCCCGAGGACGACGACGTGGTGAACCCTCGCCCGGGGACGCTGCGGTTCGGCGTCATCCAGCCGGGCCCGCTGTGGATCGTCTTCGCCAAGTCCATGATCATCAACCTCTCGCAGGAGCTGCTGGTGAGCAGCGACAAGACCATCGACGGGCGCGGCGCGCAGGTGCACATCGCCAACGGCGGCGGCATCACCGTGCAGTTCGCCCGGAACGTGATCGTCCACGGCCTCCACATCCACGACGTGAAGCACACCATGGGCGGGCTGATGCGGGACACGCCCACGCACCTGGGCACGCGCACCAAGGCCGACGGCGACGGCATCTCGCTGTTCGGCGCCACCAACGTGTGGATCGACCACATCTCCATGGCCAACTGCGAGGACGGGCTGGTGGACGTGGTGCAGAGCTCCACGGGGGTCACCATCTCCAACTGCCACTTCACCAACCACAACGACGTGATGCTGTTCGGCGCCAGCGACTCGTACCCGCAGGACCAGGTGATGCAGATCACCGTCGCCTTCAACCACTTCGGCAGGGGGCTGGTGCAGAGGATGCCCAGGTGCCGATGGGGCTTCTTCCACGTCGTCAACAACGACTACACGCACTGGCTCATGTACGCCATCGGCGGCAGCAACGCCCCCACCATCATCAGCCAGGGCAACCGCTACATTGCGCCGCCCAACATCGCCGCCAAAGTGGTAACAACCAGTCTTCTCTTCTGTCACCACATGAATCTTTCCAGCCGGCCTTCAGAAATGTCTCAAGAACAGAATGCCGCAACATTCATGCATGCGAATGAAATGAGGTAGTAATCTAGTGACAAGTAATTCCATTCAGATCACCAAGCACTACGCGGACGAGGGCGTGTGGAAGAACTGGGTGTGGCACACGGAGAACGACCTCTTCATGAACGACGCCGTCTTCCAGGCGTCCGGCGGCGCCAATCCAAGGAAGGTCAACAAGGACGAGTGGATCAAGCCCAAGGCAGGGTCCTACGTCACCAGGCTCACCCGCTTCGCCGGCGCCTTGTCGTGCACCCCGGGCAACCCGTGCTGATCAAGTGAAGCCATGTCGCTCTATGCATGGTCCTTGCAACTCTCAACATAGGGGGCATGTATCCTCAGGAAGAGAGCAAGGATGCACATAGAATGGAGGGTAGCCGGCCAGAGTCTTTTGCTAACCATTTGATTGCGTTGAAGCTTTTTTTCTCTCTTTAATTTTGTGGAATTGAAACAAAATGCAGTTTGATCGTTTCCAGAGGAAGTAGAAAACGTTTCAATTCCAGGTGTATCTTATATACATATGCAGGTTGTACAACAAGAACCACTGTTTTTTGTGATTTTTCTGAAATGAAAGTAATAATTCGTGTATTTTATTGTTTAGAAACATATGAGAGTGGAGCTACTTCAGGTTGTTTCACATTTCATTCAATTTGGTCTAGAGTCACAAAACAAAAATCATCATATAAACTGCCACGTGGCCAGTACAGCGACGTAAGAGAGCACTAGACCAAAACGTTCCTAGCCAAAATAACCTAAAGATCCCAATCCAAAAGTTTCATTGCTGAACTCTCGGTTCAAGTTTTTCTCTAAAAGCCTTCCTTCAATGCATAAACTCTGCTTCGGAACGATGGTGACAGTTTGTTGATTGCTGCATCAATGTCCTGAAAACGCAGGAATCACAAGATTTAATTTTTGTGGCGCAGATATTGACTTAGGCAAGGAATACAAAACAAATTCTCTTTGCAGAAGCAAACCAGTTGACATTTTGTGCTGACTATGAGTGTATAATGCACATGCACGAGCTATGAAGCTGTTTCATACAATAACTAGGAGAGCCAACTCGAAACTAACAACTGAACTATGAGTGTAATCAGGATAGAATGCCAAAAAAAAAATGTATCATGCAAGTTCAGGTAGGCATAGGCTAGAGACAAAACAGGATAAATGTCATGCAGAACTAGAGCATTTCGGAAGAGATAACAGAAGCAAGAGTTAGATATTAGCTCACCTCTGCGGTATAGCGGTTTGAGAAGTGATTCAATACAATAGCTTTGTTTGCAAGCTTGTCAGACAGACTCGCTATCTGCATGCAATGCCAAACATATGTTAAGGGCCTGTTTGTTTCTATAGAATTGGGTGGAATTGGAAATGGATTCCAGACCGGCTTGTTTGGCAGGTCATGGAATTGGAAAGAGAGATTCTACCACTTTCCACCCCTTCGAAAGTCACCGCGCGTTAAATTCTCGGCCTAAAAAACGGAAACAGATTCCATCGGCTCCCCGACTCATCCCCGACCCGAGCGCCTCGCCGCCTCCGGCCTCCATGCGACAAGTCCCACCGTCCGCCGGCGAGACCCCGCCGGCGAGACCCCACGGCGGCAGGCCAGGGCTTCCTCGAGTGCACCGTCGACGAGGCTCGAAACTGCCGAATCCCCACGCTCCGCATTCGGCCTCCACGCGACAAGGCCCGCTGGCCGACGCTGAGCCCCCACGGCGGCGCGGCCAGGGTTTCCTCGAGCCCATCCCATATCTTATAAGTACAACATTTGTTTTCTGTAGAAAAACTAAGAGGCTGCTGGGTATAGGCATAAGACTGTCTTTGTATTGGGACTCGATCAGCCTTGTGTTTGGAAAGGACCATGCAACAGGTGATGCGGTGCGGACTATACCTGAAAGCTCAAAAGAGATGAACAAGGAAGATAGTGGCTGCAAAGAGCCTACTTCATCGGCAACATTAGTGAGCTTAAAGAGGCAACGGTCTGGTGATTCTTTCACTTCAATGATGGCTGAAAAACTTGATAAATTTACTGAAGCACTTAAAGAGGATGCACCTAAAGGCCCAACATCCGAGGAGATCCTTGATTCACTAAATGAGATAGAAGGACTCGATGAGGACACTCTGCTGGAGCTATTTGATATTCTAACCAATGAACCACGCAAGTATGAGTCTCTTTTGGCCCTACCAGTGAAGATGAGGAAAAGGTGGCTCTTAAAGGCTAAAGCAACTCAAAAACTGATGCATGCTTACTATCACCGTGCTCATATGTGATATGTGATGTTTGTTGTCATTCAGTGTGTATCATCATAAAGTATGACTTTGTTGCGACTGAATTCTCCTAAACTTATGTGTGCACAGAGAGATGCCATTTTGGTTCTCTATCGATTATTCACATGCTCATCTTACTTGTTGTCAATTGGATCGTTGTTGTATGAACTGTCAGCTGTTATATCTGTGCATGACTTGGTTCTATGTGTTATATCTTGTCTCAGCCACCAGGAGCTGATCCCAAAAGGCAGAGATTGATTTGCATGTCCCGGCAACTTGGCATCAGAATGAGATTTGCATGTTGTAGTGTATGTGTTGTTCATAATTTCAGTTTTCCAACTCGTGACCAGCTCCCAGGTTCACTTTTCCAGCTCGTGATCGGCTTACAGGTTGTTGAGAATGTGCAGCATACTATGTTTCAGGTCTTGTTTAGAGAGAGAGAGAGAGAGAGGTGCAGCATGCTATGTTTCAGGGAGAGAGATGTGCTAGTGTCACGTTGTTCCATTTGAATGTCTGATCAGCCAAACAATATTTGGAATCTAATTCTAAGAATTAATTTCTTTATGCATCCAAACAAGAAAATTGAAATGAATCTGATTCTAGGTAATTAAATTTCTGTTGAATCCAATTGCTAGAATGAGATTCTTAGAATGAGATTCAATTCTAGGGAACCAAACGGACCCTAAGGGTCAATATTGAGTGAAATTTTAGAAACTGGATAAAGTTGGGAATAACCTCAGACAAGTGAGTGTGCCCTTTTTCTCTTGCATCCTCAACTGACTTCGAGTCATCAATATAAGTACTCTGAAATTATGGGGACATTGAGTATAAGATTAAACATAGGAACAAACTACTCATAATGTTAAAAACAGAACAGAAGAGTTCATCAGAAGTGGAACATATTCTTACTGAAGGTTGAACCAAAGTAATACCTCAACAACAAGGATTTTTGCATTCAAGACATCTGCATTATCAGGATCAAGAATAAAATCTGACATTGTATCTCCTGTGAAAGCAACCTCAGGTGTCGATGCTGCATTCGTGATCTGCAAGTTCACAATTGGTCATTGATTGCATACATCTACAATGATTGTACTAGACTGAACTAAAATTTGATTTCAACATCCTCGCCTAGACAACTGACCTCAACTCCTGACTTTCTGAGACTACTGAGTTCTTTCCCTGGGAGGCCAGCATACTCTTCCTTGAGCTTCTGCTTCAACTTGTATATCACATACCCCTACAGACACATCTCACGTTTCATATTCCCCACAAGCATTGCAATCAGTGATACTCACAATCCTAGAACACACAGATTTGTATGAACAACTGATTCCAATTGGCAACCATTACCTGGCTGGGCACGACATGGTAGGTCCTGAATGCCTTGACCCTGAGGTCCTTGCCGAGCTCGTACTCCTCACCAACCTCGAGCGGCACGAGCTTGTGGTCAAGGTCGGACTGATCCATGGTGCGGTGGACCTCAAAGAGCCTCCGCACAAGGTCAGCAACGCAGCCAGGGACGAAGACGGTGGGCGGGCGCATCCTCCTGCGGCCCCGCGTGGCGACGTACAGGGGTAGGCCTCCAATGTGGTCCATGTGAGCATGGGAGATGAAGAGGAAGTCCCGCGAGACCGCGAACGGTGGGCAGCGGCCGATGTCGAAGGCAAGGTTGAGGGAGGGGAACATGACACAGGTCTCATGCCCGGCGATCGAGATACCTTCCACTGCGTAGCCCTCAATCTCAAGTCTCTGCATCGCCCTCGGCCGCGTGGGAGCGGAGGTTGAGGTTGCCGCTGATTCATCAGCGGCCGCCGCTGATTTGCCACCTTTTGCCATGCCGCAGCTGCCGACCAGCAGACCCAGGATCTGAACCTAGCGTGTGCCAATCCAGAAACTCCAACATGAGATACGGTATAATACAATACGCAAACTGTTAATTTCTCTGACAATTCAATATACAATACAAGTACAAAGTATGCACACCAATGTCAGGCTAATCTAAGAAAATATGCACTTGAAATTGCCGAATTGGAGTAGACACAAGAGTACCCAGTCACCAATTTCAGGCATATATTGAAATACATTCTTTTTTTTAGAAATACAGAATCACATTCAGATGTTAACATACAGTCTAATTTCAGGGTAAGCTAAGCAAATCTGCTCATGGAATTGCCGAATTGGACATGAAATTAGAGTCCTAAAGTAGTCTGCAGCCCACTCACCAGTCAGCAATAATGCAGAGCAGAGCCTAGGGCGTCGGACTGCTGGAATTGGACGGCAACGCGGGGGCGGCGGTCGGGAGGAAGGCCGCTAGCGCAGCCGCGACGGTGACACCTAGGGGTCGGGGCGGCGGACGGCGGTGGACCGGCGCTCGGGCACTGCCGGACACCTGGAGTAGTCGAGTAGAGGACGCTCCCGCGAAGGCCGGCGGGACGATGTGGCGCGGATGGAGCCTGACGTCGGGACTCGGGGTCGGGCGGGCGGCGCCGTCGCGCGGAGCGAAGTCGCGGGTTCGGGGGTCGGGGGGAGCGCCGATACGGCGAGACGCGTCTTCACGCGGGTGGGGAGTGGGGGACCAGTCCGACGGCCGCCGGCGGAGGAGAGGGAGGGTTTTGGCGTTGGAATCGGACGGTGGCGGTCTTTGCGGGAAGGCCCTTGACGAAAAGCTTAATTATTCTGTTGGGAACGTGCAGGGGATGAGTTTCATTTCATGGCATGCAGGGGTTTTCCTTTTAAACCTTACGGCCCTGTTTTTATAGGCTATTCGGTTGGCTGGCGGCTGGTGGCTGGTGATGATTTGTTGTGAGAGAAAAGTACTGCTGGCTGGCTGATGACTGGTGGCTGGTGCTGATTTGTTGTGAGAGAAAAGTACTGGTGACTGATAAGCCAAGCGAACAGGTAGTTCGCGATTTTTTTTTATCGCTACAGTAAATTTGAATATTTAAATACGAATTAGGAGTATTAAATGTGGATAACTGACAAAACTTATTTCATAACCCCGGGTGAAATTGAGAGACGAATCTATTAAGCCTAATTAGGTCGTGATTAGATAATGTCGTGCTACAGTAAACAATCTCTATTGACGGATTAATTAGGCTTAATAGATTCGTCTCGCGATTTTGCGTTCATCCGTGTAATTA
>CM014270.1:11880214-11907621 GCA_004135705.1 Alloteropsis semialata | reverse complement strand
TAAACAGGCAACCCATTGGAAAATCCGGTAATTGACAACCAAACAAGTTATTCATGAGGGGGCATGCTATTCTTTGCTTTCCTCCTTAGTTTGTAGATACCTTATATTTGAGTACAGGATATACTCCCTCCATATTATAAAGGAAGTCGTTTAGGACATTGACACAGTCTCCAAAACATAACTTTGACTAATACTTTTTGCTATAAACTATTTATAAAATATATTTAAAGAATACTTTTATGAAACAATATTTCAATACGAATCTAATGTACCATTTTCACATTTTTAAACTTAACACATAAAAAATATTTGCAATCAAAGTTTAAAAAGTTTGACTCAGGACAATCTCAAAATGACGTCCATTACAATATAAAGGGAGTATATCAGTATCTATAATAACAAATAAATACACGATTAAAACATATTTGTGATAATTTAAAGAACTAATCCGGTGTATGAATTTCGGTGCATGTTTCTGTAAAAATATGGTTAATGTTAAAAAAATGAGTTAACAAAAATAAAACATCCTATGCTCGGGAATGGTGGGGAGTATGTTTTAAGAGCAACTCCAGCAACACCCTCTAAACAATCCCTCTATTTTTTTCGTAGGGGCTCACTTTATTTTCTGGGGACTTGATTTTTTTTCCTCCCAACTCCAACAATACCCTCTAAACAACCCTCTACTTTTTAGTGGCCCACATGTTAGTTTCTATTTTGGAATAGAAGGGCCCCTAGAGACCCCTAGGCCTAGGGGGTGAGAGGGGATTTGAAGGGCTCCCTATCTTAGGGGCCAAAGTAGAGGGTCTGCTGGAGATTATTTTTTTTATCTCTGTCCTCTAAACTCAGAGTAGGGATTTCGAATAATGGAAATCTAGGAGGAAAAGAAAGAAAGCACGTAGTTAGAGTGTTCTGGGGGTTTGAGTACGGGGCAGCGCATTCCTATGGCAAAAAAAAACATGAATATTTGGATGCACATCGGACGAAATTGTTCATGGGCATTCGGCAAAGGTGCACTCCAGAGTGAAAAATCTACTTGTACAAGCGGCAAGTGTGCTTACTTCGCGTCCTGATCGCTGTCTCGAGGATGAGTCGGGCCGGTCAATGTTCACTGAGCCCACAGAAAATTCACACAGGGCAGATCAGTATGAAATTGGAAGGCTTGTTGGAAAGTCCGAACCAAGAAGCCTGCTCACTTTTTCCCGGCGTAGTGGAGCAGGGCACCAATTTTGTCCACGGCACGGCATGACCAAGACTCTCATCACCTTTTTAGTCGCCAGTCGTCGCTTCCAGTGCTCTTCACCATCACCGGTGACGACGGTCACAGTTGTTAGACTAACTATATATTGCAGGAGAGAGACGTACGTGACCATGGCAAATTAAACGATCCGGAATTCCCGATTGGGCATCTTTGATAGTCTCTCCCGGGAAGAACTATCATGGGTTTGCATTGGTTTCTTTTTCTCCTTCTCGACGTGAGTTGACCGGCAAACATGGCGGACCTGGAAAAAAAAAAAGCTGGACGCGCATGCGGAGCGTTGGTGCCGAACGAACTCGAAAACGATCCTATAAATAACGCGGCGCAGGAGACCAAGCCGGCGCAGGCCAAGCGGATCGATCAGCTAGCCTATAACTATTTTTTTTTTGGAACAGCTAGCCTATAACTATAACAACTAATTTATTTGCATTGGTGCGTGCCGTGCTTGCAAAGGATGGCCGTGCTGCCGCGGCGTCCCAGCCACATGGCGCTGCTGTGGCTCGCCGTGGCGCTCTGGCTGGCGGCCACGACCGGCTGCCTCTGCGGCCGGTACGTCCCGCCGACGCCGCCGCTGGCGTCCTTCCCTCCGCAGCCGCCGGCCGACGCCGCTCCGGCTCCTGGTGAGTCTCCGAGCCCCTTTGCCGCCGTCGTTGCGACATGACGGGCGCCCCGCTGCTCGTCGTGTCACGGCAGTCGGCAGTCGTAGCATCTGCTGGCAAGATTGCGCTGATATGTGAATTCGCTTGTTCTCTTTCGACTTTGCAGTTCCTCCACCTCCAGGACGCCCCCTCCATTCCCGGCCGATCTGCCGCCGGCCGTTCTGCCCGCCGCGGCCGCGCTTCCCGCCCATCTGCCCAAACGAAGGCTGCTCCGGCCAGCGCACGCGTTAATTCCACGGTCACCATGACTGCATATATGCATTAGTGTGATGATATGCAGCTTAATCTATCCACACAACAAAATTATCGGCATATAGCAGGTTTTATTCAAGAGGTCCAGATGCTATATGTGTACTTGAATATGCAAGTGCGGTATGGAGGATCAAGATCCATCATGTGCCGCAACTGTTTAATAAAGGAATAAACTTGTTCAACTGTTACAATTTATTATGCATATACCCCGCCCGTTTCATATTACTATTCATTTTGCTTTTCTATGTTTATTATTTTTGCTATGCATCTAAATATATGCTATTTTTAGATGTATAGCAAAAGCAATAAACCTAGAAAAAACAAAAAAATGAATAGTAATTTATAATGCAAGGAGTAGAATCTAATTCATCCTAATTACAAGGAGAATAATGCAATGTTCTATTGCCACCTTCTTTTATGCAATGCATTCAGCTGCTGCTACTTTTTAGTGTTTTCCAAAGGGTTTTGCAAAACAAAGCCAAGGGCATACTGGTTTTCCCACTTCCTGTAATGTTAAAACCACTGCTTTTGGAGGGGCGTGGTGACAATATCAAATATAATTTTGTTCTACAGAATTCAATTTACAATTTTTTGTCAAGTAAACAAATTTCTTTAAAGCAACAACAAAATAGTGCAAAAGCTATCAAGATATACTGCACGCTGCTTACTGCTTAGGGAATTGAAACCCACAAGGTCCACTAGCCACTTCTCTCAGAACATGCACAGTACGCACTATGTGGAGCCCATTTACAATCGGTGCTAAAGAACACTAGAAGTCGAGCTTAAAGATAAAATTGAATTGCAAACAGGTCACCAAAAGACAAGATGGTCCTTGTGTTGGTTCAGAACTAGTGTGATACAAGGCAATCTGATGGCAGTTTCAAGACATTTACATGCTTCTTGCAAGTATGCAGCGGACTATATAGCTTGTGTAGATTGCATTCCCCCAGCCTGACTGGCAAATCTTCTATACAACCATCATATATCATGTTACAGAAACCAAAAAATGAAATGGAAGTTTTTCTACAATGCTCTTACAAACAACTCCCACCCAAAAGACAGAAGTCCATAAATAACCGGTAGCCAAGGCAACCTCATCACCGTGCATCTGTTTGGGAAGGGCAATCTTACAAAAAACTACAAGGCACCTCAATCTCCCTAGGCTCAGCCATTTTATCTCTAGGCACAGAGCCATTTTGCAGCCTCAACTGCTTGGGTTGGTTCTCGGCCAAAATCTAAAGACCGGCTAGATCACTGTGCCACTGGGCTTGAGTATTCAGGTCCGATCTCCGAAGTGGTTACACTGGATGACCCTGCCGAGGTCACGTTGCTATATGAAGAACCATTCCTCGTGGATGTTGGTTGGAGTTCCATCTCTCTTTGCCTCTCTGGGCCTGCTGCAGGTCTTTGACCCTCATCTGCCAATCTCTTCAGGATGTTCATTACAGTGGGAACAAATTTCGTCGACAGTGAAAGCACGGCAGGAAGCTGTGTAATAGTTCAAGCATAAACAAGCCTGATTAGACAATGTTCTGGTGGCCAAAACAAGTTCAACAGAAAAGTGGTTGAATACTCACAAATCCATGTTGGAATTCCCTGCCAATTTCTGACTGCACCCAAATAGCTTTTCCAACAAGATAAACCACGAATATGACAAGCAGGTAAAGTGGATTCCTGTAATTCAAATAAAAAATGTTAGCCAGGTCAAGAGTGAAAATACCACAGCTGACATTCATGGATGTTTCTGCATATATATATATAGACACACACACACACACCTCAGTAATGTCATAAACTCGTTGAATCCAAGGATAGCCATTGCAGCAAGTGCCCATGGAGGTGGCAACCAGTTGTTGTTCCTCTTATTTGCTTCCTGACCAAGGTACAGTAAATGTTTAGCTACTTCTCATGCATATCCAAGTGGATCAATCCCACTTCCAAAAAAATTTCAGAAATAACAATAACAAAAAAAGGAATTTGAGATGATAGCCACAAAAGGTTTTCATGGCACATATCAGGCAACAGGTGGCCGTGGAATGGATCAAATGGAGGTACCTGAGCAGCTATGGCTTGAGTGACTGTATATTCAGTTTCAGCCTTGAATTGCCTCCATAAATTTTTGCACTGTACAGGGGTAATTAAAGTCTTCTCCTCAGGAACCTGCTCACAAATGGCATCTCCTCAGCAAAACATATGCTTTGTGCTTAAAGAAACTGCTACATAAAAACCGAGTGTTGCTTCACCACAGAAGCATAAATTTGGCATGTAAAACACAGCTTACCCTTTCCCATGAGCTGGAGGCAAGTGGATCAGACAATTGGATACTCCTATCTGTAGTTCCAGGTTTTGCAGTGTCAACAAGAGCAAGGGAAAGCGTGTTTTCAATGCTGTCACCATCCTCCTCCAACCGAATTGCAGCCATTGTAGAAAGCAACTTCATCGACTGCAGCACAATGGGAAAATGAATATGCCTAAGCCCTAAGACAATTCTTTGCAATTTCAAATATATAATTAGATATTAGCATTTAACATACAGCTGAACGAGCAGTTTTAGTAATAGCTTTTATGTCCTCCTTTCCTGTCCACACCCTGGGCATTGAGTCAGAATCTCGGCTGAACAGTGTCGAGAACCTGTAAATTTGTTTCAGTTTAGTCTGAGCATAGAAGATATTTGTATCAGTATGAGTTAATCGAAATGGAGCACGGCTCACCTGTCCTTCATGCGAATCAAGACCCTCCCAGCTTCTTCTTTTGCTTTTGATTCAACTACACTCCTTCCATGTGTCTCCAGCTTCACAAGCAGTTCTTTCTCAGTTGCTTCATCGAGTTCAAAAGCAGACACAGCAGATTCAAGGCCTAATACAGCAGCTTTTGTCTCACGTTGAAGAAGCTTTCTAATAGCTGGCCAAGTATCTTCACTGGCTGAATCTAGAAGAGCTTCAACTGGTTCTGCCAGAGCTTTGGTAAGTTGTGCCTGAAACAACAATCTAAGGTTAGACAAGGATTCTCTCTGCTGCTCCATGACAAACAAATGAATTCAAACTGAGACCGACCTCATATTTGGCACAAAGTTCAGATAATTTAGTAGCTCGAACAGAAGCTACATGTGCCTCAATGTCACGTTTAAGCTTATCCTTCACTTTTGAGGTGTCCCAGTTCACTTGTTGAATAGTAGCATCTGTCAAAGAATATGCATGTATGTAACAAGATATGGATTTAGGTCATAAAGGATAAGGATGTAAATTGACAAATAACATCCTTCAGAAGGAGAGTTTAGGCAAAAGTTTTTAATCCAGGATAAATAGCAAATATTACAGTTATTGCTAATAGTTATTTTAAGTAATATACAGCTGCCTCGGTCAATCAATAGTTTCTCAATTATTCTTTTAGAAAGCTGAAATGCCAACATCATGTATTATTCCATTATATAAGTCAATTCATGACCTTTTTCATAAGTCATCTGGCTGGTACATTTCCAGTATCAGAAATATACCAGACCATATGAAGAATTTAAATGAAAATTTATCATACTTGAACAGAGAACACCAGGAATGATCAAATTGATTTAATAATTGAAATACCAGGGTAATATCCAGTACAACAACAACAACAAAGCCTTTCAGTCCCAAGCAAGTTGGGGGGTAATATCCAGTAACTAAAATTAAATGGTTAGTCCATGTGGATGATCAGACTGGAAAATGTATTTTCTAGGTAGTTAGTCTGTGCACTTCTAGCCTAGGGTGGTGTCCTGCTAGATTATGCAAATTCCCTTACATCAATGTTTCCAGCATGGGCCAAGAATTAACCTGACTGGTAACTAGCATAAGTATGTTTCTACAGAAGGGGTGCACTCGCCAAGAAAAGAAACAGGTAATGACTAATGTTCCTAAAGACATACCTTCAGATCCTTTATCAAACTTCTCCAAGAAAGTCTGAGTACAATCACGAGCTGCAACAGCGAATCCCTCCTTTGCTAGGGCCTTATCGAAGGACTCCTTAAATGCTTCTAAAGTTCTGGTCCGCAAGTGACCCAGAAGAGATTGATAGGCAGGATTGACAAGCTATAGAGACGAGAAAGGCATTAGTTTCAACACAATGAAACAAGTTGCACAGGAGAACAAAATAAAAAATGGCAAAATTTGTACTGGGGAGTTGGGATCATATAAGCAAGTCTAGCAGAAACAGCGGAACTCATGCAAGGTAAATGAATGGACAAGAACATTGCATGGGGGGGAGATTAGGTTTCAGTTTCTTTATAAAAGCTTCCAGTCTTCCACTAAACTGTTAAAAAAAACATGTAGCATTCTGTAGCAACAATATAAGCATCAATATTTGTTGCCCGCATTATTCAAAATTATCTACAATAATAGTTAACACATTTGTGACCTACACCATAATCACCTGTGCAACTGTTGATTAACCCTCTGTATATAGATCTATGCTGATTCAGGCACGAGTCAGAGAAAAATTTTAAACATTGACTACAATATGAAAAAGGTATGCCTAGATTGACCAAATGAAAGTGGTATTAATATATCCTCATCATCTAGGATATTTTCATCATACTATACTTCTGATATTTTGATACAGATGGATCGAGGAGGACATCATATACAGAGGCAGCAAATGTAACTAAGTGGGGAGAGGGGCAATTTATTTCATACAATGTATTCGTGTTTGAGATAACAAATTCAAAAGAATGATGAGACCTGCAAGAGTTTAGACTCAAGCTGTTGTCTTTTCGAGCTTCTGACACCTTCATCAAAATAAATAGCCTCCATGTCATACCTGCAATCAAAGAACAAGATCATAAAGGTAAGATTTTTTTTTCCCAAATACTTCAATACTTACGCCAAGTAATGAGTATGGCTTTCATCTCAGATGACAGATAAACTGTATAATTCATCAACAACAAATGGATATACTTTACAGAGTGCTCTCCATTTGAACCCTCAAACCATAGTAATGAGCCAGGACTGGTTTGCGGTTTAAAACCTTGGATCTTGTAAGGTATAATAAAAAAATAAGTAGAAGATTCCCTCCGAATAGACAAGGACTCAAACCAGGACCTGTTCCTGGACTCTGCTGTTTTGCAGTAATGAATACAAGAGCTCTATGCATATAAGACTTTCTTCTTGAACAAACTTGGGTAGAACTGACCTAACTCAACTAGAACTGGCAGGTATTCAGGATCCCTCAAGGCCTCAACTAAACACTTCGATAGGCAATTGGCAGTAACAAGCTGAAAAAGTTTTCTAAGCCATGGGAAGACCACGACCATAATAATATCACAGATTACTCATAAGAAAACTAATGAACTCACTCTGATAAACATCTATCAAGAAGGGTGCTGATCTTCTTCCCAAATCCAGAAACATAGTCATGTTGAACAGCTTCCTCCAGTTGTTGCCATTCCTTCAGCAAAAAATCATTTAGAATCAGAGCATGCACGCATCTACGATGTATAAATCAAGTATAACATGCATTATAATCACCTCATCGGCTGTAAAACTGGCAAATTTCTCATTACCAATTTCCTCGCATCGTACAGTAGCCACCATAACCTGAAGCGAAGGATAGAAGATGTCAGTATAGATGATGTTGATAGCTCCAATTGGTACCAAACGGATGTCCTTACTTTATGAGCAGGCAGGTCAAGGTCCTTGTTCTCCTTAATGACTTTCCAAAATTGTTGTGAACTAAACGAAAAACCTGAAGCTGGGACAACACCACGCCGATCTCCAGCAAGTCCACCAGGTGCAATTGAATGTTGAAACCTATCTCTTAAATCGGAAACCTACAGAAAGAATGAGTTGTTATTAGACAATCCTAGCAACATCAGCAATGAGCACACATTTCATGATTTACATTATATATCCACCAACCTGCTGTTTGAATAGCTCCTCTTTTTCTTCATAACTGGACAGCCCCACAACTTGTACCTAGAATGGAAAACAAATGTACTTGATAGTTAATTACTCCAGGACAAAACATGTTTTGAAGAAAGATTCAAGTCATGATTTTTACATTGAAAAATTCACTAAGTGGAGTTTCTTTATGGGCATGGGGTTTAGGAACAGCATCCCATATCTGCAGCAAAATGAGAACAGGTCAGACCAGTGAAAACACAAATGGCGCGATAGAAAACAGAACATCAAGTAAGCACATACCTTCTGAATATCTTCCCTTAAAATCGGTTCAAGGTTTTCTAGGGGTGTCTGTCAGAAACCAGAAAGAGCTGATATTAATTGACACAGAAAACAATTAAATCTGAAAAGACAAAAATATTATGGCAGTTGATCGGCACATATCATAGCGGAAAGCAGTCTATATTGCAAAATAGCGAGTCCTTACCCTTGATTTGTCACGAATAACAAATAACAATGTCGTTTTGCGAGGACTAAACAACCTCATCATGACCTACACATAAGAACAATTACTGGGGTTATAAAATGCCTGAAATACCACTTACAATCAAGCATATACAAAATAGGGTAAGAAGTTACATCAAAGTATTACAACACCTTACCTGGAAAACGGTCTTCAAAAGAGGCTTGTTTGCAGCCTGTTCTCTGCCAATATCATGACACCACCTATACAAAAAAAACATTTGCTCAGCTGGGCAAGGGAGAGATAGGCCGCATAATCATCACCTAGTAAAAACAAACTTACATATTGATCAACACAATGTCCGAAACAGCCAAAGCAAACAGTGCACTTTGCTTCTCAAAGGCTGTGTCATCCTGAAATATTACGTAGATGAATAGGCATCAGCTCAGTGCATAGTGAGAGTTCCATGGCACAAAATGTAGCTTTTAGACATCCATCAATTAGAAGGGTCAGTTTCAGCAAATATAAGTGTATTAAAAGATGAAGTGAGGATACAACATGCATCAAATTATGAGGCTTATTCAACAAGCCAGTGTCCTCCTCCCACTTGAAACTCATAATAACCTTAAATCACTAGAAAGGGCCTGACAGGCTTAAGATTATATAAGCTGATTCCAAAAGCCAGCTGGGTTTATATGAGATGCCCTACCAAGGTTCAGGAAACTGTGTTTCTATATTAAAGAAAAGGTCCATGGGAACAAGGCAAGTTTAAGTGCATGGTTTCTGCGGCCTAGTAAACAAATGTTCAAACTTCCAAATTGGAGGTATACTCGTTTTTATTACCTCTCCCCTCTCTCGTCCATCAGTTCCTTCCAAATCCATTACAAGGGTGCATGGTTCAATGTTTTGGGCCTTTGCCAACCATATACCTTTGGTCGTCTGTGACCTGAGCACATCAAGAAGAAATGCTAGTTAAATTACACAAAAACAGGCTGCACCAGAGCAAAAAAAAAAAAAGTTTCTACTGATAAATATAAAGGAGTAGCAGCATACCTTCCTTTGAAAGCATCCATCTCCCTAAAATTGGTGCCAAAAAGATGATTCAAAAGTGTACTTTTCCCTGCAAAAAAATGAGGAAGACATTGTAATAAAAGAAAAGGTAGTATCCAGTAAACAGGATCGAAGCAATGGAAAGGAGAGATCACATACCACTACTTTGCGGGCCCATTATTGATACAACGGCATATGAGAGCCCGCATTCACCCAATCTAACTTCCTTCATGAAGTTATCCAATCCAGAGACATTGAAGACCCCATCTCCGTCGATGAGCTGTGTAGAGAAACAAACATCTGCCATTTCTGCTCTGCAGGAGATAAATGTACGAATCATAAGCCATCACAGTCACAATCAGAAAGGAACAACAAAACTAAAACCCAAAGTAACAGAAATATGATTGCAGCGCTTCGCCTGCCTCCACCAATTCTCCAAAGAGCAAAATCAAACCCAACATGCAATAAGAATATCTAGGGTCAGGCCATCAAGCTCTGTACTGCAGGACAATCCGGCGCTTGTCGCCCAGCAGAATCAAAACAATTACTGGCATACTCATGAGCGTACCATCCAAAACCCTCCTCGGTCAGCCAGTGTTCCACAGATCATGCCCCGGAATTCAAGTAGAGATCAAATCAGGAGCATTAAATGTGGGATAGATAGCTAGCAGCACAGCAATGCTCTATAAGGGGCCCGACTGATGGATGTGCGCGCTAGCCACACTTCCCTTTGGGTCATCTACGGCTGAATACTACAATTATAGCTTGAGATCGCACAGCGTACACCATCAGGGGCGCGTTCACACGAGGGTAGGGGGGAGCTATAGCTGAAACCCCCCAGGGAAATCGGGTTTTGGGACCAAAAAGTAGTAGTATTATAGCACCCTAACGCGCAGCAAACAAATCCGCAACAGACCAAACGACCCAATCCAAGGACGAGTCATTTGGATTCTATTAGGATTCCAGCGGAAGAGAAAGCATGCACGGAGCAAAACGAGCGGGCAAGCTAGGGCGTACCAATCGGCGAGGCGACGAATCGAACCCGGGCCGGGACGGGACGGATCTCCACCCCCACGCCGGCGGCCGATGCGAGGCGGATCTGGCCGCTCCCCAACGCCGGCGCACAGGAGCAGCGCCGCGCGCGCGGGGCCTGGCTGGGGGAGGGAAGGAGGCGGCCCGGAGGGAGGGAGGAAGGGGGGCGCCCGGTTCGCCGGCGAGGTGGCCGCGTGTGGTTCGCCCTAGCGCCGACGGTGCCGCGCGAGGGGGGACGCGAGAAGAGGCCGAGGGGAAAGAGAACGGGGAAGAGGAGAGGGGAGGAGGTGGTGTGGTGGGGAGGGGGAGGTGACCGCACGGGGCGAGCCGGAACGGGTCGGGGTCGGGGTCGGGTCGGTTCGGTTGGGCGCCGAAAGGTGGTCGACGATTCCAAAGCCGAGCCAGCCCAGCCGCGACCCGGCGCCGCCCAATGACGTGGCACGCGGCCCTCTTGTTTTTTTTTTCTCTCTCTCTCGTTCCGCTTTTGCCCCTTTCCGCCCTGCGTTGGGCGCGCTGTTTGAATAAGCAGTTAAGCACTGCACCGCCAACTTCAAAATGTAAAATGTTGGAATTACAGCGTACAGCGTACTCCCAGCCACAAAATACTTCGTCGGTACTACTAGTACATTTATTAAGTTTGTTCTAGATCAAATACTAAAAGTATCTCTTTTTCAAAAAGAACATGTGTCACGATAATGTCACGGTTAATATGCTAACATTAAAAAACTATGTAATTGAGCCATGCACGGTTCGAAGATAGTCTATGTTTGCATGTTCAGAACATGGGAGTGGCTAAAAAAGAAATTCTAAAAACAGAGAAAAGGGCCAGTGAAGGAGATGTCAATAATGCTGCAAGAGGAGAGGAGAAATGTGTTTCATTATTTTGTGCATCCTAGATAAATATGAATCATCTTTTTTGTTTTTTATTTGATATTGTTTGTTGAAGTCATGTGCTTTGCCTCCTTTTAATTATTCTGATGAATTAATGTTACAATATATACTTTTGAAAGGAACAACATAATTTCTGCCTTTGCTCGTACTGCTGTACTCCAAGACAAAAAAAAAAGGCAAAATGGTGGGCTCCATAGCAACATTTTCTTTTAATAAAACATTATCACGCATACCAAATTGTAAGGGGAAAAAAGCTTGTTTGAAACGTGTACCGCACCGTCTTTGCGGTACAAGAGAAGCGGCGACAACAAAAGTAGCCTAATTTTACCACACAAAAGAGGTGGTACAGCAATGCAGGTGACCCTATAGTCTGATTAGCTGGTGGCTCAAACCATTGTTACCACATGCCCGAATGATTGCATCTCACCTCATTGATGATTGAGCCACCGCCTTTGATTTCCCCATAAAAGCCAGGAGCACTTGACCAAACCTACTTCTGATGATGATGATTGTACACAAGCAGGGGACCATGTGTGAATTTCTCTTTCTGTGTGTAGTATGGCTATAGGACAAAGCTAGCATGTAGCACCACCACCACCATGAGTCCCCATCATTACTCTTTGTTGTTAAGGATTGTCCACCCCACCTGTGATCAATATAATACCACTTGTAACAGTAAAACTAAGCACTATGCATATCAGTGTGTTGACCAAAACTCCAAAAGCCAAAGGACGAAGCTAGTCAATCTAGCAGGTTTGTCAAAACCAAAGGCATGCCGCTAACTTGAAATCAGTCCAATCATTTTATTTTACAATTAACGAGGACCCGAGAAAGCACGCCTGAAAAAGATCCACTTTATAACGGGTTTATAAGATCAGACAGTTGTTTGCATTTTTTAGAAACGGTGACGATGATATACACATAAAAAATACAGATATTTCAAGTGGTTTCGGATAAACATAAATAATCTAATAATATCTTATGCTTCCCCAGTGAAATCCAGCTCTGCATCTGGAGTTCATGCCAGAATATGAATATCCCTCCTGCTATAGAGTTTTGTGGTGACGGCGGACGGTGCTTGCTTCTGCCATCACCACCACACCCTACCCTGTATTTCGCTTTATTTATTTACACACGTCCTGTCGCTGGATACAATCATCACAAGATCTTCTCTAACAACAGAACTGATAGTCCTTCAATTTGCCGCTCTAATGCACGGCTAAATTTATCTATTGGGACAAATAAAAAGGGACACAAGGGCGACTGTGTAGTGTGAGTCACTTTGATGTGCCGTGGCTGGGCATCTCCGCATCTAGCACAGTGATGGGCTGATGGGCAGTGGCCGGAGGCCGTGACAGGGCCACATGAGGTTGGGAGAAAAAGGGCAGCAGCCAGCAGGGAATAAAGCAGATGCGGCCAAATCTGATGAGGCTGTAAAACGGAGTCGCTCTGCGTGTGCGTGTGCACGCGCCGCCGCGGCAGATCTCATCTTTCCGCGCCGGCGGTGGCGGGCGCGCGTACCGACGGCCGGCGGGCGGCGTCCCCTCGCCGGGACAGCCTCCTCGTGCCGCGCCCTGCCCCGCACATGCCATGCCCGCCAAGCACAGGCGAATCCTCTGCGGTCGCGATCTCCCACGCTCCGCGCACGTCCAACCAACCCGCTCTGCTGTACCAGCTCGTCCAATTGGACCAGCTCCCAGCTCGTTCTGGGAGGCAGAGCGCGTGGATCAAGCATGGGACTTGTTTAATTTGAGAGGGTGTGCGAGGGACGCCTCTCGTAGGACCATGGGACTTTTTAATTTGACACAGTGTAAGATGATCTCTATTTTTTTTAAAGAAAAAGACGTATGGAGACGATTATTCCCTGCATTCCTACAGTCGTGGTAGCCTGGTAGGTCTTTGGCCTTCCAAAGCCTGTTTGGATCCAACGGTTAATAGTTAGTTTAGGGCTGTTTGGATCCTTTCTGGTTAATAAGTTATTATATATATTGTATGTACTATAATGACAAAGCAAATCACAAACAAAATAAAAAGATATACACGTTATACTTTAAATGCGATGAGTGAATAAAATTGCGATAAAAGGTTATGGCGATAAATATTTCAATACGGAGGTACTATCTTTCTAAAGGGTAGTAGCTTTGAATGACATAGACGATAATTCTCTGTTTACATTTTGATATATCCGGAATATCATCCGCGTCCAGCGTCGCCGGTTGCAGGTTGTTACACGTTACCGGCAGGTGGGTACTCGATCGTGCTGGGTTAACAATTAAGATCGTGTTCTTTCTTCACATCGACCTTAGCCACGAAGGCAGCCACAGCGTACCCACGACACGTCACCCTCTCCTTTAAATTTCTCTCTTGCTGTCACGCAAGGCACCGGGGATTGCTGGAGTGGGAACGGTACGGGTCATGCGTGTCTGAATTGGTCCGGGCTCCCCACTGACCTGAAGTAGCTTCGTCAGCAACAGCTGCCGGAACGAGGAATGATATGCATGGGTTGGCAATTAGCAGACGAGACGACATGTTTTGTGGAGGTAGCTTAGCTTATCCAGCAACCGCCCATTGGCCATCAAGTAAGGTAACTCATCATCTGCAGTCTGTTATGCGTTGAACAAGTACATACTGCCACTGTCTCAAATTACTTATTGGTTTTTTCTCTTAACGTTTGACCGTCAGTTTTATTTAAAAATTATGTTAATATTATTTATTTCATTCATAGATTAATTATCATAAATATACTTTAAATATTATTTATCGTTTCATATATTTACATAAATTTTTTGAATAAAACGAATGATCAAATATTGTGTATTTTGGGACGGAGGAAATATTACTTTAGGCTTAGGCTTTCTTGTTAGCGGAAAAAAAACCAAGAAACCCAAAGGCAGCGGCGGCTAGCTTTCGGAGTTTCCTAGAGAAAGGCCGCAGAATTGGACTGGATCGATCCATCTTAGAACTGAGGAAATAAATGGGCTGGGCTGCATTAGGCCCAGCCAGCCCAGATGCACACATACACTCTACCATCGAGTGATGTTCTTCATCGTAGAAATATGGCAGATCAAAATTCGTGTGTTATTTGCGGGGCTCCTGACTCGTGGAAGCATGCACTTCTGGACTGCAATTTTGCAAGATGCGTCTGGGCCTTGGAGCGGGAGGAAATCGTGGAGAGTATCTGCTCCATTCAGGATACAGATGCTAAAGGATGGCTTATGGAAGCCTTCTCCACCCTAGCGCAGGATGAGGTGACACGAGTTATGGTGACAATGTGGGCGATCTGGTACGCTAGGAGAAAGGTTGTGTATGAGAATACTTTTCAGAGCCCGTTGTCCACCCACTGTTTTGTGGACAGATATATAGCTGACTTGGAGTTGACAGTTACCCCGCAAGAGAAGAAGAATTTAAAGAAGAACAACAGCAGCTCACGGTGGTGTCCCCCTCCACCAGGTACTGCAAAGATCAATGTTGATGCAGCAATATCAAAGAATAGGGGGCTGGGTTCGGTGGCGGCAGTTGCACGTGACACTATGGGCAATTTTCTCGGTGCCTCAGCGTTGGTTGTGGAAGGAACAACAGACTCAGAGGTGATGGAAGCTATAGCCTGTAGAGAAGGAGTGGCTCTGGCAAAGGACCTCCTTTTGCAGAGAGTCAGGATGGCGAGTGACTGCAACAATGTTGTGAGAAGCTTCAGGGAGGAAGCAATGGGACCGTACTGTCATGTGATCAGGGACGTAAGAGCTATGCAAGGTGATTTCCAGCAGTTTGAGCTCGTTCATGAGAATAGAAGATCCAACCACGATGCCCACGGATTAGCTAGAAGCTCGCTCTATGCTAGCCTTGGCAGGCATGTTTGGTTTCTTCAGCCACCTGATGGTGTTTGTATCTCCTATACTGTGCTGGCCTCTAGTAGGCGGCATTTGTAACTCAAAAAAAAAAAGGGAAACCGAGATAAACACGACGATGACAGCACTGAAGCATATTACTGGATCAATTCTCCTCGTACATTAAACATGCTCACTTTACGTGCCAACCGAAAGACGAGAGAGGCTTGACGATGAACGGACGTACGTGCGTGCGTACGTGCGTGCGTTTGAACTTTGAAGCAGTCAGAAGCTCAAGAACATATATGCGGGCAGCGTGCTGCATCATCACCGGGTTGCATGCTTTGGCACGTAAACGGCTGGTCGGTAGAACGTGCTGGTTATTAGCAAGAGCATCTCCAACAGATTGAGAAAACCTATCCCCTTTTTCTATATTTCTGGTTAAAGGGGATTGAGATGAAAAAATACCTGTGCAACAGATCCCCTTTCTATTTCTCTTTCCCTTTAATTTTTTCTCAATCCTTTTTTTTCTTCTCCCTCTCCCCTTTAGAAAGGGGATTTGCCCCTCTCCCCTTTCCTTTCCTCTTTGCTCCCTTTTCTTCCCAACCCTCTGGCCATACACATCCCCTCACCGTAGGATCTTCCCTGTGCCCTGGCCGTCGGCTCGCCATGGCAGAGCAGAGCACCATGGAGGCTGGCTGCACCCGCTCATCGTCGGCCAGACCGCATCTGCTTGCTGCCTCGCCAGCGCGCCGGAAGGGGCTGCACCGGCTCGCCGCCGGCCAGGCTGCAACCGCTTGCTGCAGGGCCAGCTTGTCTTCCCTTCTCCTCCGCCGTCGCCGCACGATAGGAAGCCGCTCCACGCGATGTCGCCGTCGCAGCATCGTGGCATCGCGCCCCACGCTGCCAGGCCACGTCCTTCATCGATGACGGCCAAGATCAACGGGGCTTCTGCATGGGCGAGCTTTGCCGCCGCCGGGCGTGAGCTAGCTGAGCTCCGGCCGTCGCGCTGGCCACGCGGGCGAGCTTCGCTGCCGTCGGGCACGAGCTGGCAGAGCTCAGGCCGCCGTGCCCGCCGCGAGAGGGTGAGCTTCGCCGCCGCCGGGCGCCAGCAGGCCGAGCTGCCCCGTGAGCTGCACCCCGCGCGCATTGGTTGGCGGCCCCTTGCGCCCTAGACTCCACCCACGCCGGCTGCGCACCGCCGTGGGCGCGAGCGGGTCGCCACGCCAGCGCAGAGCTAGGACCGCTGGATCCTCGGTGCCGTGGGCGAGCTGGCAAGCTCCGGCCTCCGCGCGATGCTCTGGACGCAGGTGAGTGGCGGCGAAACCGCGACACGGTCGAGGCCGGCGGCGCAGGTCTCACACCGTGATGGGTGACCTGATCTCTTCCTTGCGTCAGATGGGTCAACGGTGAGAAGAAGAAAAGAAAAGAAAGGAAAACAAAAGAAAAAAAAGAAAATGAGCAAAAATGATTATGCCATTGACAGATGGGTCCCATGTTCAGATTAGATAGAAAGGGAAAAGGGAGAAGGGGATCTGCTGGAGCAACCGTCCTCAATATCTTGAATCGGTGAAAGGGGATTTCCCTGTAGCAAGAAAAAAGGGAAAGGAAAAAAGAAATCTGTTGGAGATGCTCACATCAACCTTCCTTGCCAAAAAAGAAAAAGAAAACACCTAACTTGGCCATGAAGGCAGGCATAGTGTACCCCAGCACACGTCAGCCGTTCGTTATCTCATCACTTGCCACCACACGCAAGGCTGTGGGGAGTAGTACCCGCACGAGATATGCGTCTGAATTGGTCTGGCCTCCTTCAGCAACAGGTCACAGTTGCCAGAACGAGGAATACATGGGTCGGAGGGTTTTTGTACTGCTAGGAAGCTTAAGCGGGTGTTTGGTTGTAAGCTTAAGCGGGTGTTTGGTTGTGACAGGGCTTATTATAAGCCCCGTCCCATCGAATGATAGATTGGTAGCTAGAAGTGTTAAACGTATACCAATGATAAAACGAATTTCATAATCCTTATACTTTTTCGCAAGCCGAATCTATTAAACCTAATTAGTTCATGATCAGCCCATGTGATGCTACAGTAAACATATGCTAATCATAGATTAATTGGGCTTAATAGATTAATTAAGCTTAATTAAACTATGTTTAGTCTTTCTAAATGACATAAATATATTCGATGTATACGAGAGCCAACAATTTCTTTTAGACTTTCTTTCTTTTTGCGAGAAAAGTATCATGGGCTTCTTGTGAATGAAAGAACAAACCCAAGGGGATCGGCCCACAAGAAGCATAGGTGCAGAGAACGGAAGCGTTGAGCAGGCACATGAGCAGTTGAGCACGACCTTTTTTTTAATTTTTTTTGAAGAGGCGAGCCGGACGCAGATTTTCTCCACGCCAAGACGAGGACCAGTCAATCACCGGCCGTCGCTAGCTGGAGCTACTCTCCTTCCCAATACTATTTCAATTTTCAGATGATATTTTGGCGTACTTTCGATTTGATTTGTGATGATGGCAGTGAACAGACTAGGTGCAAATTTTCTCCACGCCAAGACGAAGGCTAGACCTGAGTCATCCGCCATCGCTCGCTTTACTCTCCTTCCCAATACTATTTCAAATTTCAGATATATTTTGGTGCACTTTTGATTTGATTTGTGATGATGGCAATGAACAGACTATATATGTGCAATTTTCTCCACGCCAAGACGAAGACTAGACCTGAGTCGTCGGCCATCGCTAGCTCGAGTTATTCACCCTCTCCCATTATTTGAGCACACAACACAATAAGCCCATTTCATAGAAATATCAAAACATGCAAACGATTCTTTTGGTTTTGTTTAGGTAGAATAGACGTTTTCATCCTTGATTTTTTTTTCTTTCGAGACTCGGTTTCGTCCCTCAACTATCAAAGAGACCATTTCAATCCTTAAACTTTTCTCCTTAGTCTTAATTTCATCCCTAACCTTATCTGGCATGACACGTACTAGTCACGCCATGTGAGCATAGAGTTCTTGCATTGAAATGTATGTAAATGGCAACCAAATGGGTTCAGTTGGACATGTCGTGCTGCACATATAAGAGTACAATGGATATTTTACATGTATGTAAATGGCCACCATGGAACCCTAGTTACTCTTTGCTGATGTGGCACGACAAAGTGGCATGACACATAGGATGAAGGAAGAATTTGGGACCAAAAGAGAAGTCTGAAGACTAAAATGATCGTTTTGATAGTTGAGGGACCAAATTGACCACTGTCAAAAAAATCGAAGATGGAAGTGCCTTTATTTGCCTTTTGTTCTCATTTTGCAGAAATCAGAGAGCTCGTACTCAATTTCTGACTTGTAGAACATGATGTACGAGAACCAGAGACTGGTAGAGCATGATGTGTCAAGAGGCGCACGTACCTATCAATTTCCTAGGAACACATACCATTATACCAATACACCCTATGAATCCAAGATAGGATACGAACAAAAGTCTCAGTCGTCTTACATACATCTGGTCAACTTCTATTGACCAGCAGATGTCTATACTATCGGTGGGTTCTCTTGGAAAATTTTCGCCAAGATAAGCTTTCGATAACGACCGCAACACTCAGCCGCCGAAGCCTCAAGCTCAAGGGCATGGGGGTGTCCTATAAATAACACGATACGGGCACGGCCGGATCATGTGGAGCCTGCGAAATTAGTGAAATAACACTAGCCCAGCTGATCATCAGCTTGAACACGTGTGTGTTGGTGCGCGCGTGATGGCCGTGTTGCCGCGCCGCCTGGTGGCGCTGGTGCAGCTCGCCGTGGCGCTCTGGCTGCTGTCCTCGACCGGCTGCCTCTGCCGGGACGTGCCGGCCTACGGCACTACACGTTCCGGTGAGTAGTCGACCTTCTGCCTGCCTTACTACTTCTTCCATATTGAAATATTTGTCGTTGTTGATTTTTTTTAAAACATCTGAAAATTCATCTTATTTAAAAATTTTATGCAATAATGTGAAAATAGAAGTCATATTAAAGTACATATAATGATAAAACAAATCACAAACAATATAAATGATGTACAAAATATTTTGAATAAGATGAATGGTCAAAATTGTGATAAAAAGTTAACGGCGACAAATATTTCGATATGGAGGTAGTACTTCGGATGTATTTCACTATTTCCAGACTCTACTAGCTACTCACTTAGTCCCAAAATAAATGTCGTAGAAAAGCTAAAATGACATTTATTTTGAGACGGAGAGAGTAAGTATCTAGCATACATTATTAGGTAGTAGTTTCTATATATATTTGCAAAGTGTAGCAAGCATGCAAGTCGGCTAATCAGTACTGGTTGCATCCTGTCTGCAGTTCCTACCGACGTCGTCATCTCCCCCCCGATCGTTTGTCTGAGTGAGACATGCCCACGCCACCGCTCGCCGCAGCTGCCGCCGCCACCAACAGTGCCCGGCCACGGCCCGCCTTAGGCCTCATTCGGCAGACTTGGATTCCATCCAGGCATGTTTTTAATCCATACCTGGATTGAATCATTCCACCTGGTTTCACTCAATCCAGGAAACGGCCTGGATCCTGACCAGGAACCAAACCTGCTGATTATTTGAATGTTCGGCAGGAATGGAACCTATTGGAAAATCTCCACCAGATTTTAACACATGGAATTAATAATGACAACTCTTTCGCTATGTACTCTTTGCAGCAATCATACTATGATTCATTTTTTAATAGACAACCATACTATGTGCGGCCTCGTTCGGCATCACAGTTTCTCCCACAGCTCAACACCAAACCAAAAGAATCAGATTACTCATGGCACCATACAAGTAGTGCCATAAACTGAATCCAAGAGCAAGTTAAAAGAGTGGCACCATACAAGTTAAAGAGTTCAAAATATTATAGTAGCTTCGCTCCACCAAGAATTAAGTACAAAAAACAAAGACGATCTCTCATGCCCAGACTTCGGAGGTGACATCAGAGAATGCGACAACCAACAACAGTGATCCCCCAGAAGAGGGCAACTAGGGATCTGAAAAACATCATCATTCAGACTTTCAGAGTTCAGATCAATTAGATGCAGCTAACATAGAAAACTAGAATGGTTAACCTTGTTATTAACAAAAGGAAAAACATGGACTAATAATTAAAGAAAAATATATGTTACCTGAAACAACAAAGTTTTATTGCATCATAATAACAAGTTTTCAAGTACTGAATGTGCCTGAAACAACATCAAACAAAAATGATTCTAGGCTGGAAGGTCAGTGCATACATTTATATCAAACAACATAAAAAAAAAAGATTCTAGGCTGGCAGTGCATACGAAAATAATGTAGGTCTACCACCTAATCAAAAACCCTAAGCATTTGCCCTATGTGCAAACAATAAAGTTTCCATTTTATAATGCCCTTCCATGCACACAATCTGGTTCTCATTATCCCTGAGGGCATGTACAACAGTCTAGACAGCTGCTGTCTATTTGACTTGCCATGTCACACACAGACAGCTAAATAGACAAGTTGTACAACGGATTGTCTATTTGCTTGTCTATAAATATTTAATACATCCATTGACACATAAAACCAAGAGGATCGAGTATAAATTTGATCTTTGTAGCTTTTTTCTAGAGCTTACATGAAAAACACATAATATACATGTAAATAAAAAACACATAATATACATGCACATGGTCACATGGATCCTTGTCCACTCGTTATCAAGCCAAGATGAAAATAAAAAAGGAAAAAAGTGAGAGAAGCAGTGCCACACGAGAAGCAGCTTCCATGGCGGCAGCAAGCTGCATCCATGGGCGCCGGGTCGCTTCGACGGTGGCGGCAAGTTGCGTCCATGGGAGCAGGGTCTACATCGATGGCGGCGACTAGGCGCTAGCTACGCGAGGCTGCATGGAGGACTGCTAGCCGGCGCCATGGAGCTCCCATGGCCATGGCGGACGGAGTCTATCCACGCCCAAATCGATGGAGCTCTGGGCAGCCAGGGGCTCGGCCAAGGTGGGGAAAAGAAAGAGGAGGACGAGGGGATCAAGTCGAGATGTTCATCCACGTTGGAGCTGTATTGTGCAGGCCGGAATTTTATGGCGGACGCCGGAGACGGCAGCCAACACGAGCTTCTCGGTGCGGGGCTCCTCCGGCAACGAGGTAACGACGACGACTGCTGGAATTGACCCGGATCGGGGACGTGAATCTCCTGGCGGCCTCTGCTTGCTCCAATCTGGTGAAGACGGCATTGAATCGAGGCACCAAAGGCAGCGGCGGCTTCCTCGGCTCTGGGCGGCGGCAAAACTCCGGTGACGGACTAGCGGGAAGCTTAGAAGGAGAAGAGTGTGTGCAGCGTGCAGGCGTGCTCATGCGCAGCGGATCCGCGCCTCCGTCGACGGACAACAACCGATCGTACAACGCGCGCCTGCACTCGGCGATATGCGTGGGAGCACGAGCCGCTGCCGTAGACGAACGAGACGCCGGCTCCGCTCTCTTTCTTCCATAAATGATGCCCACGTCGGACGCATGCGCTGAGGTGGCGTCAAAAAGACGACGGTCGTCTGACCGATGTACGTGCCCTGACTCTCCCACAATCCATTGCTGAATTGCAGCAAATTAATGTGCACTCAGACAGGACATATGGACAGGGTGGTCAAACCATGTGAACAGGTTAAGATAGGAACAAGATCTTGGTAACAGGACATGAACAGGGTGGTCAAACCATGGAAATGACTAGAACAAAAGGTAATACAGTAGAAAACTTTCAAACAAGAACATATGAGACTATTTGTCCTACTATAAATTTGTATGCATCATATTTCCATAAGAGGATAAAAGTACTGGCAAAACAGAAGACAACAAAAGATACAAGTGTATATGCAAATGGTTCTCAATTCTGAGTGGTATTACTATTATTCTAGGATTTGCTACGGTTATAGATAAAAAAATATTGCAGAGTTCGTTAGCATTTGATACGACCAGAAGCTTGCAAACGTGACATGATAACAACTTCCTTAAAAGCTTTTCCTTAGAAAACTTCCTCAAAAGAACTGGGCTTCCCAAAAGGAAGTGAAGTTGGCTTTCTGTGACCCAAATATTAAACATTATAATATACTAGGTTCGTGCCCGTGCGTTGCTACGGGAAGAAAACAAAATTTTAAAAGTGATAAAATTGACGCGACAAAAAAGTTATGCTTATTTAGATTACCAAATATGTGTGACAGAACGCGCATAAACACATATATTTTATAATTTAAGCGAATACACACTAATATGAATGAGTTGAATAATATGGTTCAAACAAACAAAATTTTAGAAGCGATAAATTGACGCGACAAAAAAACATACTTATTTAGATTTCCAAATACGTGTGACATGACGCGTGTAGACACACATATATTTTATAATTCAAACGAATACACAATAATATGAATGAGTTGAATAATATGACTCAAACAAATCATCAATAATTTTAAAAGTTCAACCAACACTTAGTTCTCTCAAAAACAAAATTGTATTAACATGATTGAAACTATCCAAGTAACAACTATATTTTATTTCATATTTTTTATCTAGCTAAGATATTTTTTTAAATCACACGGTAGGAATTTCATGTACACATTTGCTTCAGACGCCAATACATCAGTCACAAAATCACGTCTCATTGGTTGGCCATCCGGTCAATTGAATGGATTAACACATAAAAATCTCAGAGGTCATAGATAGCCATAAAAACACGTGTATTAAGATTACCAAACAAGAGTGACAGAGACACGCACATAACGTTACCATTTCTGCCTTTCTGCCCACATAAATTTCTGTTGTTTGCATGGCCTAAGTGCCCAACTTGCAAAAGAGCCAAGAGTTGCTAGAATCAAGCAAAATATGCAGCATATCAAAAGCAATTCTACAATGATGCTGATACACCTACAGTTCAGAAGTGAATATGTATCTACTCAATGTGGAATATACCCCCAAAAGAAACATGAAGAGTGCTCTTATGTACAAGGTACTTACTCTCAAACATTGTCCTTATTTGTAATAATTTGTGTCAAAAATAAGATAGTACATATTACCAGCCCTAGCTACACTTATAATCTTCTGAGCCTCTTGCTCTGCAGCCAATGCAACGACTGCTGAATTACACTATGGTGCCTGTTTGCATCCATCTTTCAGCTGCTGCATGAAGGACGAAATTCAGAATCAACAAAACATAATAAGTGAAACCATCATGAGATCTCCAGTTAGAAACACCAGCTACGGCACAACTCCACATTCACGGTGAACAGAAGGGGAGAAGCTACTCTGCCTATTATGTCACTACATTATCTCAAATGGGGAACTTAATCGAACTCAAACCCCCAAAAGTTACATAGAAATAAAAACACCTGAGTGGTCTTCATCTAATTTGAAATTGCTTCATCAACGATGGCAAGGGATGCACACTGGCAATCTCAAGAGCCTTTTTATAGTACCTGCATAGAAAGAACTTCTAAAATGTAGCCATGCATTAAGCTAACACTGCAAACAAACACACAAGAATTACCTCCATTGGCAAAGTCACACTTCTTGGATCTGCAGTATGTAGTGACAGACTGACGGTTACCTTTATAAGCATCAATAAACACATCTGCCATTAATCTAAATGACCTCTAATTCCTATGACAAATGATAAGAACACATGATTAATGACAGCTTACTTTTTACAATCTCATGTCATGTGAATGCTTCTACAGTGTTTGTCCCAAAAGAGCAACAGGTAGGCAATAAGCGCATGTATGTAGCACACAGGAAGGAAACTTGCATTCATATGCAAAATCTAAAGGATTATGTTTCTTGTTAACAGTCGACCATAGAAACACAGCACCGATCTGCAAGACTGCAACAAGTCATTCACGTTAGTGGCTGAGTATTGTAAATGATTACACACACAAGCAGCCTTACGTGATCTGAAAATTGTACTAAATACTCCAGCAGCAGTTGACTTAAAGCCATTGAGAGTGAAGAATAAGCTATTCCATAAGTCTGACAAACATCAGGTTCTCCAAACGGGCTCTCTTCGCTTTGCAAAGAGCTGGAATAATTATGAGGAAAATATTGCCCAAATTACCTGCATCCAACCAGCAAGTTAACGCCGTTTTGAAAAGATATCAAAAGGGGAAAATATGGGCTGCTAGAAAGTGTCCTATTTCACTGTAAAAATGACCACTTGACTTCTAAGCCTAAATCCAGGATTAAATTTCTTAACCCCAACAATGACATTACATAATAGGAGCGGCTGAAATATTCTAAGAAGAGCCTTGGCATTGCAGATCCGGTCAGAGACTAACTCGATTTTGCATCTACTTTGGACCATCAGGGATTCCAATTAGCCTCTTTCTAGCATATAAACAATCTATAAACAATATGTTTCTGCATATAAGAAAAACCCTCTGCTATTCCATGTATTCCTCATGTCTTTTTTAAGAAGCATTGCATCGAACATTTTTAGAGCACAAAAACAAATGGATCGGACATACACACAATTGAACTAATGCACTCAGTGAAGGGAATCGACCTGTACATAGCAACTGAATAAAAAACTCAATGTGATTTACTTGGAGGCAAAGATGTTGCATACGTACAATTTTGAAGCAGACGATGTTCAAGGGCGTTGCTACTGAGACTGAATCTCGGGAACGACGGGAAGCAGTTAGGCCGGCAGAGAAGAAAGAAGAACCCATGGCGTAGAGGGTCGCCCATTGCTCGATGAGGAGCGTGGCACGCCGTGGTAGGCCATTGCCGCGCGCTGCGCGGGCCGACAGTGTGGGCCAAGCGGCAGGAGGGGGTGCATCCGCTCGCCTCCCCCAGCCCGCAACGAGCTCATCCGTGTAGGATCCGGCAGCGGGGGAGGCGCAGCTGATGTCGCCGGGGTCGGCCAGCCAACCGGCCATAGAGGTCGAGGCCCACAGGGCAGGGGTCCGAGCCGCCGGCGGCGAGCTCGAGGCCAGCATAGGCCCCAGCGACCACTGCTCGCAACTCCCACCCCCTCCCCGCCGTCCGCCGCGAGGCCCCATCTCTCACTGCTCGCAACTCCCCCCTTCCCGCCCGGACGCCAGAGCCCTGCAGGACGACGCCCCGCCGCCGAGGAAGCTGAGTCACTCAAGATGGAGAGCGGGGGAGAAAGGAGGGTCTGAAGAACAGGGGGAGAAGGGGGGCGACGACGAGCGACTCACCAGCAGAGGTACCGGGGCTTACCGGCGGAGGGGAAAGGGGCGCCGTCGGCCTTCAAGCGGGCCGCTACCTCTGATCTGGTCCACGGTGAGCACGGGAGGAGGACCGCGGCCGTCCGATGTAGGCCCCGGATCTCCCGCTGCTTCGGGTGGAGTAGCGCCGCGCCGTGCCGGCGAGCGAGCGGCTAGCGAGTAGGGAAGGACGGGGATCGATGGGATTGAATGCTAGGGTTTGGCGGATGGGAGTGGCGGTGGGCGTGGGAGAGGGGCGGGCGATGCGAGCGCGAGGGGGGGTGGGGGGACGAAGGACGCACGGGATGATGCCGCGGACGAAGGGACCTACGACGGACACAAAACTGCGACGTTTGGTTCTTTTTAGGAGTAGAGATCTAGCCATACCTGAACTGAACATATAATCGCAGAGTTGTCCACAATAATTTACTGGAATATATCAGAGCAAAGAGTCAATAACTAATCAGAGGCAGAGCACAGCAATCATACTAAAAGAAAGCTAATCCCCTTTCTATTTCCTGACAATTTTTCAAACAAGTGCAGACATTCTGCTTAGGAGGCAAATTTCATGAATCTGCTACACTACTACTTTTTTAATGGAAGGTGTTAACTGTTTTTCCTCTGTTGATTCCCAAAAACAGGATTAGGAGTGAAACATTTTGTCATGCAAATCCGAACGAGTGATTTAACTGTTCCACAGGAGAGATTTTCCTTGTTCTTGCAATGCATCACAACTCAGAAGTGAGACCTATTCCAAATTGCTAACAGCTTGCCGATTTACATTTGTTACATTTGTTCCTCGTTCTAGATAGTAGGCTCTGATAAAGCCTTTGACGAGCTGGCCACTGTCAGTTAACCAATTGATTAGCCTGTCTATACATCACCATCGGGCTGTGGCAGCGCCAGGTTGAGGTCGAGAGCCCCAAGCCCACCCCGGCGCACCTCTCAGCAAACCAAGAAACTAGATCCACGAACCCTACCGCACAAATCAAGAATTGGACGCTAGCAAATCAAGAACCTATGCTGCGAGCCAAGAACCCTAGGATGAGAGAAAGAAGAGGAGCGATAGGAAACTTACTGGTGAGAAGGCGGTTACCGAAGTGTCCAAGGCACCGCCTCCGCCGCGGGTCGCCTACACCGCGAGCCACCTCCGCCGCGCGTTGTCTCCACCACGAGCCGATTCCACCAGGCTGCCTTTGCCCCCGCCTCCGCCGCAACCTCCTCCCATCCTCGCGCCGCCAGGGGCTCGCAGCGACGTGGATCGGTTCCGCGACCCTTGAGGTCTGGATCGATTCCGAGCGGAAGATGGGGTGGAATGGTCCGTTTTCGTTCCGGACCAGGCTAAACGAACAAAGATTTCGGGCCAGTCCTGATTTCAAACCGGGCCAAATTGTTCCGGGTGGAACGGGCCCTGTTCCAGGCCATTCCGGGCCAAACGAACGAGGCCTTAATTAGCTTCATCGTCTTCATCATCACTCATCGACCAGGTCGATATTGCACGCAGGTCACGTACCACTACAGCATTACTGCTACGCGTATATGGGTGGATGTGACGAGGAAACCGGCCCGGCCGGCTGATCTCTCACAAGGAATAAAAAGCGCGACTGCGCCGTCGTCGGCGTCTCTGGAGCTGGCCTGCTCACCGCCTCACGGCCGGGCTCGCCACCAAGGCGCCAACATGTATTAATATATAGTCACAGATGCTGTATATATATATGAATGTGATCGAGACTCTAAATTAAGTATGTATGTACCAGCTGGAAATCGACCATATTCTACATATAAGCTATTAAACTGTCACGGACTCACATATGGTCACTACTTCAGAAGCCATTTCTACAGGTGGGCATTTCTTGCTAGAGGTGGTCAGCGGCCCACCTCTGAGGAAAAGCGGCCTATCCTCTGCC
>CM014270.1:11846376-11875002 GCA_004135705.1 Alloteropsis semialata | reverse complement strand
TCGGTAGTGCCCCCTAGAGGCTTAGGGGGTGAGGAAGGGGATGTTGAGGGCTCCCTATTTTAGGGGCTTAAATAGAGGGCCTGCTGAAGTTCGTTTTTAATCCCCTGCCCTCTAAACTCAGAGTAGGGGCTTATTTAGAGGGTCTGCTAGAGTTGCTCTAAGAAAACAAATACCTTCTTATATACAACTTTCATCTGCATCAAATTATAAACAAGTTTGAAAATGGCCGCGGAAATACAAAGGCATCACATTCACGGGGCTACATTTCTTCTTGGCAACCTGTACATCGTTGACCAGGAAATATGACGTTCATGGAAAATTGGCGTCATTGTAACTGTGCAAGCCGCCAACGGTGACCACTACCGGCGGGCGGCGGCGGCACGTACACGCGACGAATCGGTTGCAGTAGTGTCCAACTGTCCATGGCTAAGAGTGAGAACGGCGTGTGTCCTATAAAAACCACAACGCCAGCAACGATCGATCGAAGCAAAACCAAACCACTTACCACATTGCAAGCTGCAGACAGATCAAACGAGTGTTGTTGTTGGCGCGCGATGGCCGTCGTGCTGCCGCGGCGACCCAGCCTCCCGGTGTTCGGGTGGCTCTCGCCGTGGCGCTGTTGTTGCTGGCGGCCACGAGCGGCTGCCTCTGCCGGAGCGTTCCGACTGGGCTGCCGTCCCGCGGCCTCTTGCAGTCGACGCCGGCGGCGGCTCCACGTGAGTCCAACTACTATACTTGCCTACTTCTTGACTCGGTTTTCATGGCGGTCGTACGTTTCCATGTTTAGCTTTTGAAGCTACAAGGAAGGAGGCTCTGCCCCCCACGCTGCCCACCTGAAGGTTGCTCCGGCACCGGCGGCTCTCCGTAATTTTTACGGGTCACCGTGAGTGCATCGACGTCGAGGCAGTTTTCCTGTTCTCTAGTAATGAAGTTAAGTACCTGCTAGGTTCTAGTGATAAGTACTACACAAATCAAATTTCAGGCCCTTAGTTTCGGTTACTACATTTTGGTTAGAAAATAATCGTCTTGGAGAGGCAGTGAGCAGACCAGCCACCCTCTTATTCATCATTGTTTGGACATATTCGCAAATTACACCTACATATCTGAACCTTGGATATTTTTTTTATAGGGGCAAAATGGTATATAATCTTCATTTTTTATCCAAGGGACCCGACCTCAATGCCTTAGCTTCACCTTGACGATCATGGTGCCACTCATCTCTTGAGATAGTACCATTGGTGTTCATGTAAAACAGGGAAATTGTTCTTCTCCAATCATGAATTGGCACTACTTTGCTTAGAGCCTAAACAACATCCTTCATGTCAATGTGTGTCCCACCTTGTCCTGGACCCAATATGCCTCGAAGTTCGTTGTACCTCCACCATTGGACTACATCTTAACTTGAACTTAACACTTAACAAGACTTGGTTAACGCCATTTATCATCTTCCTGTCAACAATCAATCAATCACTCATCACATAGGCTATTTCAATTTGGTTTCTCGAATCCTTGAGAATTGTAAGAGTATGTGGTACCTTGAAGATAAGGGTATTACAATATGATACATGAGATACATGACTCATACAAGATTGCACTTCCTAAAGGATAATAACTAGGGCAACGTATCAGGTGCAAACCAACCTCTCCGTGCAAACTATGCAAACCTCAATCTGGACCACATGATCTTGATCCAAGGGGGCGCGTAGAGAGAGGTGGGAGGGGGGATTTGCAAAAGTAATCTTGCTGTGATTAAGGGTGGGCGGTGATTTTGCAAATCCCCCCTCCCACCTCTCTCTACGCGCCCCCTTGGATCAAGATCATGTGGTCCAGATTGAGGTTTGCATAGTTTGCACGGAGAGGTTGGTTTGCACCTGATACGTTGCCTAATAACTATAGGTGGTGTTCTAGCCTGGTTGGCTAGCTCATGCTAGAGTGGAGCTAGCAACCATGGTTAAAATCCCAGTTTGCACATATTAAGCCATCTTATATGGCTGGGGTTTAAGACCCTTTTTTCAAACAACTCTATGTAGTGTGTCTTCTTACTGAAAGCAAAATAGAGTTATGTCTAGACCTAGTTACAATATGCATTTGATCTAAGGTTGGACTACATACTCAGCTAGATCTCCTTAGCTTTGATGAAAGGGTGATCATAACTTTGAATGTTGGCTTTCTCCGTGCTTATTCCGAGAATAGATAGTGTCTTGGCTTTGATGAGTGGGTGATCATAGCTTTGAATGTCGGCTTTCTCCGTGACCTGCTCATGAATATGTGCTTATTCTAAGAATAGATAGTGTCTGGATAACCCCTGAAACTACTTTTTAGTTCAACTTACTGTCATAGGTATGTCAATTGGTCCAATTTATCTCTTAATAAAGACTTATTTTTTGTTTCTCCACACACAAATATATATAGTTTTAAGTTAAAATTTACAGGGTGACAGTAGATATCATAACATATATTAAATAATACAATATAAATTTTCACCATTATTTTGAGAGGATATGACACCTAATAGTAAGTTAGTCCTTGGGATAAATTGAATCACTGTGAAAGATTCAAAATCAATATTTTTTAAAAATATGTTACGATGTCAAGTATCACTGTGAAAGATTAAATTTAAATTAAAACCAACTTGCATGGTGGAAAAAAAGATAAATTCTCATTAAGGGATAAATTGGATCATTGACATAGTTTTAGGAGTAAACTGAGCTTAAAAAATAGTTTAGGAGGTAATGCGGATTTGGCCATATTATTTGAGGTGAGTAATTTTGAGATTTTCCTATTAAATTTGCAGCTGCGCTATCATTAGTCATTAATAAACAGTCCTCAAACGGGAAAATTGTGCAGGCAGGAAATGAGTTGCACGTATTGTGTGTTTCTGGGGACAGGCATGCACGCAGATTGCGTGATGACACCAGCGTTCACGGAGGTAGCTGCAACGAGCAGCTAGGCACCAAACTGACTTACCTCTGCTTGCAGTAGTGTCTATCTTGCTGTGATCCACTTATAAATCGCTCAAGCCTCGACCTTATTGCCTGTGTGTTCAACTGTTCATCGATACATCGCTCAAAAGCTGCAGACTATCGATTCTTCGGCCGCGAGCAAGATGAGCACCAAGGCGACACCGATTCTCCTGCTCGCCGCCATTCTCTTCGGATGCCTCGCGTTCTCTGCAAACTGTAAGGGTGTAGACATGAACATGTACATTTTCATACCTCTGACTGTAGGCAACTCTGCAAAAATATGACTTGATGTGATCTTCATCTTAATCACTCGCAGGCGAAGGCGGTTATTACGAGGAGAGACCACCACCAGATGGTGGCCATGGCCACTGGCAGCCGGTCGGTGATGACCAGATGATCCAGAGGAGGAGCGGTAGGAAGATGAAGGACATTGTGGGGCCGTGCGTGAGGGGTATGTGCGAGGGGAGCACTTGCTACTGCTGCCCAGCGCTCCCCACCAAGCCATGCTTCTTGGAACTGGATGCTTGCTTCCTGGTCTGCTCGCCGGTCGATCGTCTGTCTGCCAGCTGATCGTCAGCGGCGTGTCGGCGCAGGTTCCTGTGATGTCTTGGAGGATGAGAGAAAATGTGTACACTACCAGAGAACTCTCTATCCATCCTCCCTAATCGGTCACGGTTGGATTGGACCCGGTACCAATGGAAGCATTGGTACCGGGTCCAATCCCCAATAATTCTGCGCGCTCATTGGTACCGGGTGGTGGCACCACCCGGTACCTATGAGGCAACATTGGTACCGGGTGGTGTCACCACCCGGTACCAATGAGCCTCGGGGCCTTTGGTACCCCCTTTGGTATCGGGTGGTGCCACCACCCGGTACCAAAGGGGCCCTGCGTATAAAGGGGCCTTCTTCCTCCCCCAGCCCGAGCCATGGCTCATTTCTTCATCCTCCATTGAGCTCGGGTTGGGGGAGCTCATGCCCGATTTTTTCATAACTTTTGGAGATTTTGCAAACCAAGTCCGCTAGAAAGTTAGCAACTTCATCCTCTCTCTTTTGACGTTTAGTATGGTCTATTTCATGCTCTATGTTTTGAGTAATTTGTGTTTTGTGGAATGGATTGAAATAAGAGATTTTAGATTGAATCTTCATTTTTATTATGAATTTTGTAATAGAGAATCAATATATAGTTAGTTGTTGCATGTGTGGAGATGATGCACAAATTTTTAGACATTGTTTAGATTTTTGGATTATTTGTAGAAACATTAAATGAATTTCATATTTATGCTTATTATGATTTTTAGATATTAGAAATGATATTCATATTTAGGGTTATTAGGATTTTTAGAGATTATAAATGAAATTCATATTTATGCTGCCACTACGGCTCCGGTGCAACGAACTCGTAGCACGGTGTTTAGTTTCTATACATCTGTAGTTCCGAAAACACTTCAAAGTATTTCATGCATCATGCTAGTGCATCTATACCTAAAATTGTGTAAAAGGTTAATATACTTATTATATACATGTACTCCCTCCATCCACAGATAAAAGTACTTCATTTTTTTTTTGCTTTCTTGACAAATACAAGCACTCCAGGTTACTCTCCTCTCTCTCTCTCTCATAATTTATTGTAGTATTGGAACCCCCAAAGTTTAATTAAAGACATGAGCTAATATATACTCCCTCCGTCCTAAAATACAATAAAATACAAGAAGTTATGCTTTGTTCTGTTTAAACAAGAGTCTAGGTTTGCCAACTTTAAAATGTTAAATATATAACATATCAAAATAATTATTATGCTCCACGTTAATCCTTCTGAGACACACCAGAGAAAAGATAAATCTTGAACATTTAGCCATCCACTCATAGACTCTAATCATCATGATAGTGCATCTATACCCAAAATTGTGTAAAAGGTTAATATACTTATTATATATGTACTCACTACATCCACAAATAAAAGTACTTCCATAGTTTTTTTCTTTGTCGACAAATACAAGCACTCCGGGTAACTCAACCCCCCTCTCCCTCTCGTAATTTATTACAGTATTGGATCCCGAAGAGCTTAATTAAAGACACGAGCTAATATATACTCCCTCCGTCCTAAATTACAAGTAATTATGCTTTGTTCTATTTTAAACAAGTCTAAGTTTGCCAACTTTAAAATGTCAAACATATAGCGTATAAAATAATTATTATGCTCCATGTTAATCCTCACGAGAGTACGAGACCAATCACCATCTCTTCATGACCAATCAATCATTAAATTTGGGGTTTCTATCAAAGAACCAATGGGATATGCAAGTGGTAAAATTACGGAAAAGGAATTAGTAGAAGAGCACGGTGTGTGGCTTCGTGGCAAATGGGAATACGAAGATAAAACGGGAGAGGTGCGGGTGTACGAACTGATCAGGTGGAAGGAGGAGTGGCTGCACTACCATTTTATGTAATACATATTGTAGATAATTAGATACAAATACAGAGATGCAGATACGGATATAGATATAGATAGGCTTGTAGAGAATAGTTGCAATACTTGAAAATTAAAGAATCTAGTGGCTGGCCATGGCCTGCTTGTAGCTGCATCTGTTTTGCTGATCTATAAATAGCTTAAGTTCCAGCATTATTTGCTGGGAAACTGTTGACCGGTGTATCCATCAAAACTCAAAAGAGGGAGTCCAGGTTGGTAGCCGGTCGCATGGATGCCAAGGTGACTGCAGTTCTCTTCGCCGTGTTCTTGGCATGCCTTGTTTCCTTTGCAGAGTGTAAGCGTACACATTCATCCTGTAGTTCTGGATCTGATAAAAATTTCGGCACAATGTGAAGCGATGTGGTGTACCAAACGCTTGCAGGTGAAGGTGGTTATGTGGAGAGATCGACAGGTGGTCACCGGCGGCAGTCGGTCGGGGAGGAGATGACCGGGAGCATCAAGCTTAAAGTGATTTTGTGCACCAAAGATTTGTGTGGCCCTCATTTGAGGATCTGCTACTGCTGCGATGTGCTGCCCAATAAGCCTTGCTACTATGACCAGCAATTGTGTTGGGATATCTGCCCCAATTCGTATCGGCATAATCTCGCAGTCTTGGGAAACAATTTCTGATGTGTAGAGTGTAGAGACTAGAGAGACTGAGAAAACATGTACCTGCTTCCTCTTTGGTCCTAACAAATAATAGGTATATTTGCAGTGAACTGGATTCGGATCTGATTTTCTTAATGTGACATCCTAGCCAGAGCTTAATACCAACAAGTTGTAACTTTTTTTTTGGAAGCTCATCTCGAAAGAGCTTTGAGGTTAAGCGTGCTTGGCCTGGAGCAATTTCGGGATAGGTGATCGACCGGAAAGTTCTTCCCGGATGCTGTGAGGTAAGTCTTGAGGTCCTAGAGAGCTGCCAGGCATAAGCGGACCTGACCCAGAGGGGGGGGGGGACGTTACACTTAATGGATTTAAATTGCTAAAAGTTGATTCTAATTTCAAGAATTTATCAAATTACCCACAATGTACTTTATGAATGCATCTCAAAATTCCCAAATATTTTCTAATAGCCTGCCACAAAAAGGCTATGCACAGTCATTTCGTGACTGCAACAAAAATATAAATAATGTTTTTTTTATAGATCTTTATATCCAGAACCTTTGGATTTACTCGATTATGTTTTAAACACTTTTTAGTATCTACGTTTGGATATGTATCAATACCAATGTGGATATTGATGGATATCAGACATTATCTATATTTGTAAATAGAAAAAGTGTTGAGGCTTGGTCTAGTCTCTAGACTATATTTTAGGGATCTAAGTAGTATACTCAGTGCTCATACACATTTTGGGCTATAAATATATTGTATTTAAATGATTTATCCAAATTTGCCTATATGACTGATGACTAGTTATACTAATTTAAATATGACTATATATATATATATATATTATACAACTTCAAAATAACTTCAACTTGTAAAATTAGAATGTTGGATATTTAATGTTGTACTACATATTATTAGCCATATTAGTTAAAATGAATATCATTAGTTATACTAAAATGAATATATATATTAATTTTATTAAAAATACCTGAATCCTCTGGAGTACAAAGCAAGCACATAAATTCTGCTAAAAGTGGAGTTAGGGTGGTGCACATGGATTGGAGTAGAATACCAATGCAAATTCATGAAAAAATTTGGGCACCTCGCCTCCAAGTCGGGGTAGCACAAAAATAGAGTTCCTCTCTTTTCATGGCCAAGCTTTGGATGAGGAAGACGACACTTCATAGGGGGAGACTATTATGGCCACTTTGTGTCTAAAACCGGTAGTGATATATGCCCATATGCCACTATCCGTTGGTGTCTCAAACCTGTAGTGATAATGCCATGCACACAAAACCATCGGCTACAACCATCAACCAATAGTTTTTCTAGTGTGCATCACTGCATATTTGGCTTGTTTGGCAAGGCTCTGCCTTTAGAGTTTCAGCTCTGCTCCACAGCTTTACAACTCTATCTGTGATCATAGGGGTGGGCATTCGGTTTTTACCGACATTTCGGTTCGGTTTTTACGGTGCTGAGAAACTTCGGTTCTCAAGAATCAATAACCGATGGGTGTTTACAGAAATCGAAAACCGACATCTTCGGTGACGGTTTTTTTCGGTTCGGTGTTCGGTGTCCACCGAACTACGCCGTTCATTGCTTGATTCCTCGTCTTCGACGATGAACCACCACGGGATATACAGAATCCAATAAGCCAGTGAACATGGAAAACGAACTCAACAAACAAGCACGTATGAGAACCAAAGAAGCAAGCAAGAAAGAAGGGACCAGCAAGAATGCTAGCTGCTTTCTTGCCGACGACGGGCGGCCGGCCGCCATGCACCTTGCCGCTAGCTTGCGTGCCTGCCAGCTTCCGCTCGGCAGCCTACGTGTGCTCGGCAGCCGCCACACGCGTCCTCGGCCGCGGCCAGGCGCATCCCCGCCACGCGCGTCCCCGCCTTGCGCCATGCTCGCGGAGCGCCGCCGCCGCCGTCGCCCCCAGATGTGCCGGTCGTGCTTGTGGATATGGATAAGGCAGGGAAATAAGCGGCTGAAGAAGGAAAGGCCAAGAGTGATGCCTTGCCTGTTGGGCCGAGCTGTCCGTATTGGGCCGGTGTCTGAAGGACCAGATGCCAGGCAGATTGAGACCCTGTTTGGTTAATTAGAGTTCTAAAAGCGCTAAAGGGAATCTTTCTTGCATGGAGTACTAAATGAAGTCTATTTGCAAAACCCAGCCATGGATGTGTGTAATTTTTCGAGACGAATCTAATGAGCTACAGTAATCCATGATTTGCTACAGTAATGCTACAGTACCATCCTCTAAACGTGCGGTCAAAGGCCTCATTAGATTCGTCTCGCGAATTAGCATAGGGGTTGTGGAGGTAGTTTTGTAAACTGCCTTTATTTAATACCCCTAATTAGTGGTCAAAGTTGTGAACAGTACTACTAATTTTTATAACTTCTGGATCCAAACAGGGCATGAGTAGAAGATCGGTTTCTGGGTGCTTCAGTTCGGTGCGACGCAGAAACCGACGCCGGCGCCGAACACCGAGCTTTTCAGAAACCAAAACCGAAACCGACGCCGAAAACCGAAAAACCAGCAGTTCGGTTCGATTTTGGCTCGATTCGGTTTGGTTTTCGGTTCTCGGTGTAAAAGTACCCACCCCTATCTGTGGGGTAGCTCTATCGGTGTGGGTGTTTGGATGGCTGGTCGGCTCTAGGTCTTGGAATGAGGGTAGGAGGGGTGAATTGACATTGCTACCCTTTTGTTTGTTGATTGGTCTGGTGTACACGTTGAATGGATAAGGCATCCTACTAAGGAACCTTTTGCCATTAATTTTCACAAACAATATAATATTATTTCCAACAAAAGTGACATAACGGACTATGGTTCATAAGACAATAACAATATAATATTATTTCCAACAAAAGTGACATAACGGACTATGGTTCATAAGACAATAAAATAGTAGAGTATTTTTATACACATCACATCATAGCATCCTACTCCCAAGCATGGTAAATAGCAGTGACCATCTCATCACCAAATACATCCATGGACAATACACTAGCTTGTGAAGTCGACCCATCCAAAGCAATTTGTGAAACAACAAACTTGTTATATCTTCTAGGGATTGTAGGGGTATAGTTTGGATCTCGATCAGCATTGGCGAAGTCTAAATCTTCACTTCCATGCTCACGTATGAAGTTGTGAAGGACCATAGTTGCTCCTCCTCTCACTGGAGCAACAGCGGGGGCGGCGGGAGTGTGAGCTGTTGAGGCCCAGGGGCTCGGAACAGGAGGAGCGCGAGCGTGCCTAGGGTTTGGCCGGCGGCGGGTTTGGAGCAACGCGAGCATGCGGGGGGAGGGGGTCGACGCGAATGAGAGCCGAGAGTCGAGGGAGGGAGGGGGATCGGGTGAACACGGTGGGGGTTACCCCAATGGCATTTTGGTGTAATTTCTGAATGCAGGCGTGGGTACTTTTGTTTTTGCATTTGTGGCTCTACGTGGGGAGCTGAGTTTTCACAAGATTTTCTACTGCGATTGGGGCAGCTCCAGGGAGTGCAGCTCTACAGAAGGTGTGGATACAATAGAGCTGTGGAGAGCCCTGCCAAATAGGAATTGTATTTTTTGTTTCTCATCGCACAAATGGAGTTTTTATTTCAAGTTTTATAGTGTGGTAGCTGACATTATAACTTATGTTAGAAAACTATATTATGAACTTTTAAATACTATTTTAATAGGCTAGGTCGTCTAATAATAAATTAAACATAAATTGTATAAAAAATAAGTACAAACATTATATAATATTTTTAACCTAATTTACGATGTTCACTATCATCCCACAAAATTTGAACTTAAAACACCATTTTTGTGTGGAGAAACAAAAAACAAATCTTATTAAGGGTAAATTGGACTCATTGACAAAGTTGTGGAAGTAAATAGAACCAAACCGCAGTTTAGGGGGTTAACCGGACTTTTGGCCATAATTTAGGGGGTATTTTAGTCTTTTTCCTAAATTTAAGGTTTGTGAATAGTCCGTACGTTCTCTAACATGTGAGTGCATTATTAATTTTATCATACCTAAATAACGTATCTTCTGTTTTGGAATGCAGAATAAATCCGAATCCAGTACTTAGGCAGACCATGACAGTTTTCTTAGTGCCATAGTATAGTAGTCTCACGTCTAAGCAGGGAATAATTGTATTAAATAAGAAAAATATTCGGTGGCTGGCCTGCCTGTAGTTGCATCTATTTAGCTGATCTATAAATTGCCTAAGCTTAAGGCATATCTTGTCGCCGGTGTACCCATATATCAAACTCCAAAGAGGCTCTGCAGGTTGGTCGCCGGCCACATGGATACAAAGGTGATGGCAGTTCTCTTCGTCGTGTTCTTGGCATGCCTTGTTTCCTCCACAGAGTGTAAGCACACACATGCATCATGTAATTCTAGATCTGATGAAAAAGATTTAGGCGCCATATGATGCGATATGGTGTACCAAATGCTTGCAGGCAGAGGTGTTGCATTGGCTCGGCGATATCAACAGGTGGTCACCGGCGGCGGCCGGTCGGGGAGGAGATGGCCCCGAGCAGCAAGCTCACAATAAAGTTGTGCGTTAAATATTTCTGTGGCTCTCATTTGACCACCTGCTATTGCTGCCAATTGCTGCCCAATATGCCTTGCTACGACGATCAGAAGACGTGCTGGGATGTCTGTCCCGATCATCTGCTGCATGGGCACAACCTAGCTGTCTCAGGAGATAACTTCTGAAGTTTAGAATGTAGAGACTAGAAAGATTGAGACAGCATGAACATGCTGCTGGTGCTGCGAATCGCTGCGCAATAATATAGATCCTTTGGCACCAGGTTCTGATGTTCTTGTTGAGTTTACGTTGCCGAGGAGTTGCTTTTTACTTTGTAATACTAGTTCTGAAGATGATTTTTTTAGTCATCTTTGTAATTGGCACAATTTTTTTTTTATCGCTGGGACAGCTAGCTAACACTAAACAGTAGGGCAACGAACAATCTCAGGCCAAAGACTTCGGCCTGGACACCTTCTTACAGAAAACTCTAAGCACACAGAGAAAAACTCTTAAGCCTGTCATGAATGGTTTAACACTTAACAATATGTTGTCAATATTATGAAATATATTGATGTAATGATAAAAAAAAATGCGACCGAAATGGGCAGACTGCCCTTTCGTTTTTCATTAAGAGGATGCGGGGATTCGAACCCGGGTCTCCGGACTGAGGGCGAGCCCCAGTAGCCGGTCGCCCACGAGAGCCCCCGCATATTGATGTAATGATATAGTTAATGTTCCAAAAGTTTGATGAAATCCTGTCTAAAATGTATTTGTGAGTTGCCGAAAGAGTATATATAGGACCATTTTGTGATATTTCTTGTGACCACTCAATGTACAGTATTCCCTTGATACATATCCTCAAATATCCTAGTCACAAATTTAGTTTTCTGATAACCACAGCTAATGTATCAACCTCAAATATTGTCTATAATAAACAAACAGTTAAAGCTACGATATTTTTAAATGGATAAAGTCCTCCTACACCACTGAACTTTTCAATATTTCCGTATATGCCAGCTGCAGACATGTCTCTGACAAAGGAGTGTATTATTTAATATACCTATAAATAATGTACGTTTTGTTTTGGGACACAATAAAATCCGAATCCAATACTTTTGCAGATCATGGCAGTTCTTTGGTGCCCTAGTATAGTAGTCTCATATCTAAGCAGGGAATAATTGTACTGCTATGAAAAATATGCAGTGGACGGCTTGCTTGAGTTGCATCTGTTCTACTGCTCTATAAGTTGCCTAAGACTCCGCCATATATGGCTGTGTAATGTTAAAATTGTCCAGTTTATGAATGCAGACATTGTATCAATTGTGCTGTGAAGAATATTTATGCTAATGGTACATTATATATGAATTCATACCAAAGTTCCCAAATATTTTCTTATAACCTCACACAAAAAGGCTATGCACAATCATTTCGTGACGGCAACAGGAATACAAAAAACAATATTATAACCCTTTCTATCCAGAACTTCAGGATTTATTCAAATTTGTTTTTAAACAACTTTTATTACCTACATTTGGATATGTATTCGATACAAATGTGGAGATTGATGGATATCCAACATTATCCACATTTGGATATGCTAGCCTCTTAAATATGACTAATAATTTATAATATTAACTTTAAATAGCCCACATTCAACTTTTACAAGTAGAAATTATTTTGAAGTTGTATAACTAAAATTAGAATACTTATTCTAAACAGTCCACATCCAACGCCCCCAATCCCCGTAGTACACAACAAACACACAAATTCAACTAAAAGTGGAGTGAGTGGATTGGAGTAGAATACCTATGGAAATTTGTGAAAAATTTGGGATGCACCTCCCCTCCAAGTCATGATCCCACAAAAATAGAGTTCCTCTCTTTTCATGGCTGAGCTTGGATGAGGAAGACAAAACTTTATAGGGAAAGATCATCATTGTCACTTTGTGTCTAAAACCGGAAGTGATGCCTATATTTTTTTGATAAGTGAAATTTTATTACATTCAAGGTCTTTACATCGAGTTGATAGAAATTCCTTGAACCACATTCCCGGCCTAGTGATGCCTATATGCCACTACCCGCTTGTATCTCAAACCCCTAGTGATAATGTCTTCGCCAAAACCATCGGCTACAATCACGAATCGATAGTGTTCCTAGTGTGCATCGTCACTGCATATTTGGGCACCAAACGAATGCAATGTTGTCCCAAGGAAACACTGGTGTGAGCCACCAACTAGTTGTGACTGATAGCATTACTATCTCTTCATGACCAACCTATCATTGACATGGGGTTCCAAGCAAAGAACCAGTGGAATATATGGAAGTGGTAAACTTACGGAAAAGGAAGGAGTAGAAGGGCATGGTGTATCTGCGTGGGCACTGGTCGGAAGGAAAAAGGAGAGAAGCGGGTGTATGAATTGACAACGTTGGAACGAGTGGCTGCACTACCTTTTTAAGTAATATATATATTCTCCCTGTTCCAAATTAGATGACGTTTTGGTCTTTCTAGATACATAATTTTTGAATATAGATATAGTGTATATCTAGATGCATAGTAAAATTGATGTATCTAGAAAAGCTAGAATGTCATCTAATTTGGGACGGAGGGAGTAACTACCAACCTTGCATGCGTGTTGCTACAGACGAAGACCACTTGCTTTTCTAAATAAGTTAAAGTAGATAACTTACTTTTCCTAATACGATCAGGAGACGAGATGAAACATACCTTAATCCGATCGGAAGACATATATAGTGGACTACTCCTGGTACGTTGAGGGGACAAGATGAAGCATATGGATAATTCTATCGGGAGATGTATATGATGGACCACTAAAATGTTCCTCTTTTAGAATGAGATAAAGATAAGATAAAAAGATATGGATGTAGATACAAATATAGAGACAGAGACAAAGATATAGATAGAGACAGAGAAGTAGAGATATGGATGAAATTAAAGCACCTGGTGGCCAGCTTGCTTGTAGCTGCATCTGTTTTTCTGATCTATAAATTGTTGAAGTTTCTAGATTTTTTTTGAAATTAAAGCACCTGGTGGCCAGCTTGCTTGTAGCTGCATCTGTTTTTCTGATCTATAAATTGTTGAAGTTTCTAGATTTTTTTTGCTGGGACTGTTAACGGGTGTATCCATCAAAACTCGAAAGACCTTGTCCAGGTTGGTTGCCGGCCACATGGATGCCAAGGTGACTGCACTTGTCTTCGCTGTGTTCTTGGCATGCCTTGTCCCATTTGCAGAGTGTAAGCGTACATATATATATTAATTCATCCTGTAGTTCTGGATCTGATAAAAATTCAGGCAGAATGTGAAAGCGATGTGGTGTACCAAACGCTTGCAGGTGAAGGTGGTTATGTGGAGAGATCGACAGGTGGTCACTGGCGGCAGTCGTCGGACGGGGAGGAGATGACCGGGAGCATCAAGATTAATGTGATTTTGTGCGTTAGAGATTTCTGTGGCTCCGATTCGAGGATCTGCTTTTGCTGCGAAGTGCTGCCCAAAAGGCCTTGCTACTATGAACAGCAAAGGTGCTGGGATGTCTGCCCCCGGCATAATCTTGCAGTCCCGGGAAACAATTTCTGATGTGTAGAGTCTAGAGAAGAGAATAGAGAGATTGAGAAAAAAAATGTAATGCTTCCTCTTTGGTCCTGACAATAATATATGTTGTTTCGTCTATTTGCAGTGAACGGGATTCTATCTGATTTTCTTAGTAATGAATTTAAATTGCTAGCTAAGAAATTGATTTTAATTTCAAGGGTTGACCAAATTACCCAAACATGGAAAACATTAGTCAGGAAGTAAATTTATGCCAACTTTCTTTATGCATGCATCTCAAAATTATCAAATATTTTTTAATAACTTGACATAAACAGGCTATATATGTACAGTCGTGACTGGAAAATAGTTTTCCTTATTGCTATTACCTGGTAAATCACTTCCGAATCTCCATAGGCTCACCAAATTTGCACTCCTTTCTATAGGAAATGCATAGTGTTTTGCTATAATGCACCTGGGTGCATTTCCTATAGAAAATGCACCCAGGTCCGACTGTGCGCCTGGGCCGAGCCAACTTCCCGAACCGACCGGCCCGACGCGACCTCCCGCAACCCACCCCGGCCTCCTTCCCCGCGACATTTTCTTTAACTATTTCGGAACCGCCGCGCGCAGATTCGTGGGCCCCCAAAATCGCAGTTTCCTTTTGCGTTTACTGTTCTCCCGTGCTCTTCTCTCTTTCTCCGCTGTTCTTTTTTCTTCTTCCCCCGAGCGTCGGTGTATTCTTCCACCCGAGCGTTCGTGCGATCGAGTGATTGTCGCCGGTTTTCTTCTCCCATTTCAGCGGATTGTCCCCTGATATTGCAGTATTGGGGTTCCCTTGTTTTGTTCTGCAAGTTCAATTGGTTCGTAAAGTGAACTAGCGCATTGGGGTTTTCTTTGGCGGAGCATTTGGTGATTCAAGCGGCGCCGCGCTCTTTCCAAGGTCTCGTTGTGCTACAAATCCGGTTGTTTATCTTTACCTCGAGGTATGTATCGATTCCCCTCTTCTCGCGCCGTGGCAACCGTACATTATTTTTCCCTCGAATCGAGACCTAGGGTTTCCTATGGTTGCTGTTCTTGTTTTTCATTGCGGTGTTGTAGTCTTTTCTGGTTAAGTTTATTCGATTTAGTAGATCCTAAGTTGATTGTTTAGTTCAATACTTTGGTAGCCATTGTTGAACATTTGTTGAATTGGTTAGTGGTAGTCCCGGCTTTTTTGAGCTCTAGTAGCTATTGTGCAACAAATGTTCAATTAGTTGGTATTGCAATTGTGTTTACTGTTAGTTTGCAAATGTGTTTGCTTTTGGTTGCCATTGTATTTTTTAGCTGTTGTGCAAAAAATGTTCAATTGGTTGGTGTTGCAATTGTGTTTACTGTTAGTTTGCAAATGTGTTTGCTTTTGGTTGCAATTGTATTTTTTTAGCCCTGGTAGCTGTTGTGCAACAAATGTTGAATTGGTTTGTGTTGCAATTGTGTTTACTGTTAGTTTGCAAATGTGTTTGCTTTTGGTTGCAATTGTATTTTTTTAGCCCTGTTTAGCTGTTGTGCAACAAATGTTGAATTGGCTGGTGTTGCAATTGTGTTTGCTGTTAGTTTGCAAATGTGTTTGCTTTTGGTTGCAATTGTATTTTTTTAGCCCTGTTTAGCTGTTGTGCAACAAATGTTCAATTGGTTGGTGTTGCAATTGTGTTTGCTGGTTGCAATTGTTCATTATAAGGTTAATTTTTTATTTTATTTCCAGTTAGATAATGGATAGCGATCAAGCTGAGCGCACTGGTGAAGATGGTTCCTGTAGGAGGAACCCTAGGCGTAATGCTGGTTCGAAAAGGCATGGTATAGATCTTGCTGGACCTAGCAAGAGGGGTCGGTCTAAACGCAGTCCATCTTGCACCCAAGCTGTTGTTCAGGTAAATTTGGTTTTGTTCATTTGTTAGTGCAAACAAATTCTTTAGTTAATATCTGGTTTGTTTCAATTATCGTTATTTGCTATTGTAGACTCCTTCATGTGCTGTTGTTGTGCCCACTTCTGTTGATGATAAGAAGAGTGGAAATTATTCTATCCGTTGCTCTCCTAGTTTATTTAGAATAAGTATTCTAATTTTAGTTATACAACTTCAAAATAATTTCTACTTGTAAAAGTTGAATGTGGGCTATTTAAAGTTAATATTATAAATTATTAGTCATATTTATGAGGCAAGGATTCAGTCCATGGGTTTCGGTGGACTCCTGGATTTGAAAGCAGAAAAGTTGACAGGGAGTTGGTTATCTGGCTGATGGATAGATTCAATCCAGATACAATGACTCTTGATATTGAAGGTGGAAAACAGATCCGTGTCACTGAGCATGCTGTTTGGTGCATGTTCCGTCTTTCGAATCATGGTGGTAACCCTCCTTATTTCAATGACAAAGATGGACAACTTGCACGTCATCAGGCCGCAAATGAAATATTAGGTGATGCTGGTGCTAAGATGTCTGCTAGAACCTTGGGTCAAAAGGTTTCATCTGGGACACTTGATCTGAATAATTGTATCAGGTGTTTCTTCATGGTTGCCTTTTGCACCCTTCTTTTCTCCAACTCAGATTCCTACATCAGAAATCTTGATGCGGTGTACACACAGTTTCTTGATCATATTCCCAGCATTAATTGGTGCAAGGCTGTTGTTGATTCGCTTTGCTTATCTGCAAGGTGTTATCATGATGCTATGAGGAGAAAGGAGAAGCCTCCTATATCTGGCTGTACTATTTTTCTTAGTGTGAGTTTTTGCTGAAGTTTTGTAAATTTATTTGTTTTTTGAGTTATTTGCACTATGTCTAATATTTTTCTTCCTTGAAAATATTGTAGTTCTTGTACGTTGACTTCCTGCAGCATGATTACGATACTTCTCCTTCGATGCTGCCTCGATGTGCCTACCTTGAGCAGAAGATTGTTGATATGATCATTGCAGCTGATCGCAGACGAGATGTAGCTGGAAGATTTGGTCATTTGACGGTATTTGATGCTAGACCTTTTCTTCTCTTTAATGTTCTTTATATATTAGTTTTCCAATTTTGTAATGCGACTTGGATGTTTAGTAGTTTGCTTATAATTTTATTGTTTTGTTTTTGTAGTTGAAGCCTATCGTGAAAACATGCTATGTTGAGGTTGAGGTGCCGCTGCAAGCCTGTGCCTCTAATGTGCAGTTTCATACGGATGTGCCTAGAATTCAGCAGGCTTCAACAAATTATTCTAATCCTGGTGTGGATTCATCCATTGCGCAGCTACTACTTGATGTTGCCAGTAAGGGAAAATGCTTAGAACCTCAGGTGGTAGTGAACAAGTTTGGTGAAGATACTGCACAAGCGCAGGAGTATCTTACAATGGGTCAAAATTTAATGGCCAGCGCTCAGCAGGAATGCATTAGCAGTTTGAGGAACCTGTTAACACAGGCTTATGAAGAGATGCAGAAGTCCAGTAACAACCAAGTTCCTGCAGAGGATGCTCCTGCGGGCTTTGTTCCTACAGAGGATGCAGTGCAAGTTGAGACAGAGCAGCCTCTTCATGGAGAGGAAAATGCAGAGGATGCAGTGCCTGTTGGCGCTGGTGGTGTTGATAGAGAGCAGCCTCTTCATGTAGAGGAAACTGCGGAGGATTCAGTGCATGATGGCACTAGTGATGCTGAGAGAGATCAGCCTGTTCATGTAGAGGAAACTGCTAATATTGAGAAAGACCAGTCTGCTCATGAAGAGGAGACTGAACAGGCTGAAAAAGAGGAGTCTGTTCGTAATGAGGAAGGTGCACATGTTTTGAAAGAGCAGGCTGATGAAGAGGAGAGGGAACAAGAGGGGTTTGTTCATCATGAGGAAATTGGTTATATTGAGTATCCGCAGGGTGATGAACAAAATTTTGTTGCGTCTAGTCCTTTGGATGTGATAACGCCTGGTCAGGATGATAATTTTTTTAAGGACATGGCTTCTCGTGAAATGGGTTCTGGTGGAGTTTGTAGGAATGCTCTAACAGATGATCAAGATGAGTTCGTTAAAGGAATGCTTGCAACTCCTAGTCCTTCAGATGGTAATGATTCTCCTGCTGTGTCAGAAATGAAAGTTGATTCTCCTGCTGCGTCAGGAATGAAAGATGGTGATGATGAAGATGAGAAGGCAGTTATTTCAAGTAAGTGTTGCAATGTCATTTTTTTATTTGTCTTTATCTATCTTTATTTTATATCTGTTGCTGATGTTTTATATCTTTTTCAGCGCCTTCCCATCTGAGGTCTTCTTCTGGGAATTTAGATTCCGTATGCGACATGATTTTCCAGAGCAGTGCAACTGTTGGTGTGCAACAAGGCTATGATGCTTTTTCCATGCCTTGTGGTCCTTTGAACAAGGAGGTACTTGATCCTATTGAGTCAGTTTCAGCTTCAGCTTCAGCTTCTGCTTCAGGTTCAGCTACATATTCAGCCATTAATGATGATGAAAATGATCGGTTGAAGGCTCAAGCTGTAATGCAAAGAGCTGAGAGCTACAGGCTTAGGGTAAAAGGTAAAAGGGCTGTTGCTGAACCTGCTGGAGGAAAGAAGGCAGTAAAGAAAGTTACACAGGCTCAAGCAAAAAAAATAAGGGATAGTCACATAAAAGGTCTGAAGCCGGTTGAAGAGGAGGCTGATACAATTATTGCCTATCTGAAAGCTCAGATCCCACAGGACGACATCTCCTTTGAAGCTGAATGCGATATAGCTTTGAACAGCTTGACTCCTCTAGTTCGCTTATCTCAAGAGGAATTTTCTAAAAATTGTGGAGATTTTTCCGAATGTTCCACTTGTCGAGGCGTTAGCTCTGAGAGATAGAATTGCAAATGACAGCAGTCTCCATGAGTAAGCTTAGTCATTTTGTTCTTTCTTTGTTTTTCATTCAGAGTTCTGTTTACATTGTATATCTAATTATTTTTGTTTATTCAACAGGAAGACACTTCTGGAGTTTAGTGTATTCCACTCTCTAAGTGGTTTTGAGTTGTTAGATTCATTTGCTGATGGAAAAGAAGCAGAGAGAGTGGTTCTAGAGCTTGGCATTCTTTGTCTGCGCCATGATGATATTGTTTATAAGCCGGAATCTCTTGGCTATAGGATATTTATTTCGCCTGGTTTTTGGGTTAGTTACTTCTTTGCTACTCATGTATTGTCTACATTATTTTTAATTTTAGTAATTTTCCCCTGTTCTTTAGTGGGAGCTTGTCAAAATTAAGGACCCTTACACAGAAGATAATGCCGAGACCGAGGAGTTCGCTATTGCAGTTTCGTTTTTGAAGCATGATGTTGCGCTTTATGGTGACATAAGCAAGTTGAAATTGGTTAGTAAATTGCATCTTGCAGAATTTGTTCTATGATCTAGATACATCACTTACTCTATCTGTTATTTAGATTTTTATTCCTGTTCTCGATCGTGGGCATTACTTCGTGTACTGTGTTAATCTGATATACAAGAGGATTGATATCATGGACTCCAACGACTATGTGGTGAAAGACACTGATAGAGTTTGGCGCTATCAAGAAATTGTGGACAGGTTGCACATTTGTCTGATCTCTTCTCCTAATTGAATTTTGTCAACTGTTATGGAGTGTATAGTTTTATTATTCTGTATAGTTTTTCAAATTATGTGTTGAAGATATGGTGTTTTTCAAATTATGTAGCAGCTGCAACTGTAATTTTTAAGCTTTTTGCAAGTTCATTTGCAACTATAATTGAAACTGCATCCATGCTGCAAAAAACTATTTTTTGCAAGTTCATTTGCAACTGCATGCATGCTGCAATTAGTGCTTTTTTGCAAGTTCATTTGCAACTGCAATTGAAACTGCATGCATCCTGCAATTACTGCTTTTTGCAAGTTCATTTGCAACTGCAATTGAAACTGCATCCATGCTGCAATTAGTGCTTTTTGCAAGTTCATTTACAACTGCAATTGAAACTGCATCCATCCTGCAATTACAACTGCCTGTGTGCAACATTTAATGAAATGTTATGCAATTGCAACTGTGTATGTAACATGACAATATCCATCGTGAGTACCAGCTGACCTTGTTGATTAATAAAAGATTACAGATACATAAAACATTATCTATGCAGATAATGCTAGAGATAATGCTACCCTACTGGATATGGTAATATAGGAAACATTACAATATAATTTAAAGTACATATGATGAGTGACCCCAACCTGAGGACTAGTTGCCTTGGCTGAGAAATAAAAGAGTACAAACACATAAAATGTTATCTATTAAGACAACGCTAGCCGAGTTTCTGATGGGAGTCTGGTGGACGTAAGAGATTCACTTGGATGGCATCTCACGAAAACCCTCCTAGCGTCAGCACCAGCACTTACCCTTTCCAGGAACTTCAGGCTACTGGACCTTTCCCTGCACCTCTATAAATTCAAACTTTCAAAGGTGCTGGGAAGATCCTGGTCAGAGAAGCCCACAGATGCGGAGAGGATGCACATCTTATCACCATTGTCCTCTTCTTTCCTCACCCTAGCACAGGGTGGCCAGCCATCTATCTCTGGTGCCATGTATGGCACCATTGATGAGGCTGACAGAATCGAAGAGGAGGAAGGGATTGATGTCATCCACCCACACTTGAAGGCTACCTCCACTTCACGAAAACCCTCCTGGCGCCAAGAATCATCTTCTTTGACCGCACGTCGAAGTCTTGCCCGAGGTGGTCTGATTTTGGTAAAATTATAGTGAGTCATGTTGTGGCTGTTTGGATGCTAGGACCTAATGGCCAAAGTTGTCATCTTTAGCACTACTTTAGCACTAGCACCGTGCTAATGGCCAATGCTAAATTTTAGCCAAGACACAAGAACTTTCTCTAGGTGTGAAGTGTACTGAATAGTTCTAAATTTTTCAGAGATGTGTTCCGGCTTCGTTACCACATTGATGCCGGTAGCCTCTATTTATAGTGGCAACATCTTCATGGGGAAGGCTGAAAATAGAAATCTCGTGAGTGAGAACAAGTATCGAGGTGATAAGGCTGTCGTGCACCAGTGCATGTCATTCTATTTTCGCTTTCTCGAAAACAAATGTTTTGCAGAAGCTAGTGGCACCAATACTCTTGTGATGAAGCAGTATTTGCAAGTCTAGTTTCAAGTTTTTTCTATTGTATTTTCAAGTGTTATCGTGGTGTAGTTGCAACTATTTCCATTGTGTAGTTGCAAGTGTTTTCAAATTGTAGTTGCAATTGTTTTGACAGTGTAGTTCCAAGTGTGTTCATAGTGTATTTGCAAGTGTTTTCTCAGTGTACTTGCATTTTTTTTACAGTGTAGTTGCAAGAAACAAAATTTTTTCTCAACTCATTTACAATAGGATATTTTAAAAATTTGGATTACAAAAAAATACTGGCAACTAAAATTAATATTATCATTCCACAAAAAGTAGTGTTCTTGTCTGTATTTAGTCGATTCTTTTGCAACTATATCAAACATGAAAACACAGGTGATAAGGGCGTCCTGCACCAGTGCATGCCAGTCTATGTTCGCTTTCCCATATACAATTACAATCGAGTTGATAATTGCCTCTTGAACCAGTGCATGCCAGTCTACGCTACCTTTCTCAAAAACCAATGTTTTGCAGAAGCCACTGGCACCAGTATTCTCGTGATGAAGCAGTAGTTGCAAGTGTAGTTGCAACTATTCTTATAGTGTGTTTGCAAGTCTTTTCCAGTATATTTGCAACTGTTATCGTTGTGTAGTTGCATGTGTCATCGTAGGGTCTTTGCAAGTGTTTACACAGTTTAGTTGCAATTGTTTCCTAGTGTAGTTGCAAGTGTGTTGACAGTGCTATTGCAGCTGTTTACACAGTGTAGTTGCAAGTGTTTTAACAGTGTAGTTCCTAGTGTTATCAGAGTGTAATTTCAAACACTTATTTTTAACATAGTGCAATTCTTTTAAAACTATTTTTACAGACAAGTGGAACTAATTATTGTTTTATGTTTATTTATTATTGCAAACGTAGCTACAGATCACTTTTGTTGCAATTGTCTCTTTACTAACTTTGTAAACTCAGCAGCTACAATTTTTCAAGTCTTGGCAAGATGGTTTCATTTATTTGGCAAAGGATTTACAATTACAAAGAGGAGTCGGCCCTAGGCCGTTTACAAGCACAAAGATATCGACTGCCATGATGGCAGCCATAGGAAGTCGCCGGTGCGCCAAATGCTGCTTCCGCAGGAAGCTTTGTCCACATGAGCTCCTCGCAAGCTCTCTTCTAGCACCATGGCCTTTGGCGACGGAATGCGGACTAAGGCGACGAGGAGAAGGACCTTCAGGTTTCCCTCGACCCCGACAGTACTCTCACTTCAACAAGCTCCCTGCCACGGGTAGGCGCGTTGCGAGGGAGAGAGAGCACCCAGACGCTCATCAACTACTTAGCCGCTCGCAAGCACTCTTCTAGCTCCACACTCGTGAATCTTTCAGATGATTCTCGGGTGGGCGAGTGTAAGACCAAACAAATGACATCTCTGTGCGCGCCAACATCTAACAGTCAAATTTGTGATCTTTAGCACTACTTTAGCACTAGCAGCTGCACAATGAGTGCTAATGGCTAGTGCTAAAGTTTAGCCAAGACACAAGAACTTTCTCTAGGTGTGAAGTGAAATGGCTAGTTCTAAATTTTTCAGAGATGTGCTGTGTGGCTTCGTTGCCACATTGATGCTGGTAACCTCTATTTATAGTGGCAACATCTTCATGGGGAAGGCTGAATACAGAAATCTCATGAGTGAGAACAAGGACCGAGGTGATAAGGGCGGCCTGCACCAGTGCATGCCAGTGTAGGTTGGCTTTTTCATATACAATTACAACCGAGTTGATAATGGCGTCTTGAACCAGTGCATGCCAGTCTACCCTGCCTTTCTCGGAAACCAATGCTTTGCAGAAGCCACTGGCACCAGTAGTCTCGTGATCAAGCAGTAGTTGCAACTATTCTTATAGTGTGTTTGCAAGTCTTTTCGAGTGTATTTGCAACTGTTATTATTGTGTAGTTGCAAGTGTCACTGTTGTCTCTTTGCAGGTGTTTACACAGTTTAGTAGCAACTATTACATAACATTTTTAAAATAATTGCGAGTTGAAACAAATGTTTGAAATTGCGCTGTGATAACACTAGGAACTACACTGTGAATATGAAAACTTTTTTGTTAGAAGACGTCTTACTAAATAACGATAGCAGATCCATTAGCATTATCATAGTTACTCAGGATGCATTTAATCTGACATCGACCTAACAGATACATACCACAAAAGTATTGTTCTTATACATACTTAGTCCATGAATACTACATCAAACATTATAGGTTTGATGTCTCTGTTGCATCCAGAACAAACAAGTTGCATCCATTGTAACTAAACTAGCTTAATCATCATCTTCAGATGATGAATCATCTTCAGACGATGCATCCATTGTAACTAAACTAGCTTAATCATCATCTTCAGATGATGAATCATCTTCAGACGATGCATCCAGAAAGATGACTTTTCCAGTCTGTATCTTATATTTCAGAGCTTGACGAAGCTCCTCCGCCTTAGCACGGATCTGACAAATTTGAAAGGGCGTCAGATATTACATGGAAATGAAAGGTGACTAGCTAAATCCAGGATAATTACCTGTCTGCTACTCATAACTTTGCGTTTGCATTCATCGTCGCTGCCATCACTGTATGTCATGACTATCTTCATTTTGTCAACGTTGAACTGGTAGTAATTGTCCTTCAATAACAGAAAATTCATGTTTGAAATATATAGAATCATATGTACAGTATTAATTGCATTGAATCATATAATCTTTATATGTACGGTAATAAACTTTTGTTCTAATAGCAATAATATGTACTCCATCCGTTTAGAAATGCTGGCTATATTTTCATCAGTGAAAAGTCAAGTTATATAAAGTTTGACTAATAATTAGTCAAAATATATGCAAGTTTAAGACTTAATAATTGCATCAATAGATTTAAGTCCATAATCCCTTTAGAATGAAATTAATATTCTAGAAATTGAAGACATATTATAACAGAAATTAAGAGTCAAAATCTACTTTGTTCTAAATACATCTATCATTTTTGAACGGAGGGAGTATCATGAAAGGCATTTAATAGTGCTGTTCACTATGCTATCTAGATCTAATTGTGTGCCATGGAGATAGATGCATAACCCTTATCTATTATATAATTTTGAGATGTATGTTCTGCTGTAATTTAAGATAGATGCAGTTATAAATTTGAACCTGTATCTAAAACTTTCTGCTTCTGTGTTATGAATGTTTCCAGAAATATATATTGGAATTTATACATGATGTATATATTTTGCATATAGACATGACACATCCAAAACATTGGGGTTTTTTTGCAACTAATTCGGCAGTAAATCAAGCATTAAATGATTATGAGATAAATGATTATGACATGAAGAATTGACATGCTAAGTAAAGTGGATTCTATCTTAATGCTAAGATGATTTTAGTATCTGACTTACATGAGTGTTGGGCGATGGCTAGTTTTCTGGAATGGCGGTCGGGGAAGGAGGTGCATGATTGGGAAGCGGCGATGGAGGTGCGTCGATGCCGGCCGGCGATGGAGGTGCGTCGATGCGGGCCGGCGATGGCCTCGGCGATGGCACAGCGACGACGGCGCCGGGTGATTCCACGGGGACGATGGCGCTCGGCGATGGCACAGCGACGATGTTTCTTGGTTGGCTGGAACTAGCCATCTTTGCTCTGCACAAAAAAAGGAAGGGGAAGAAGGAATTCGCCGCCGACGAGTGGAGCAGAAAATCCCAGCGGCGATGCAGTGGAAGAAAACCCCAGCGGCGAATGGGACTTGTTGTGGAAGAAGATTAGGGGGATTTAATATATAAAGAGTGCCTGTTGCCTCTTCACATTCGCGAGGAGCTGCAGTGCCAACATTGACATACATTTTCCTTTGCAAATAGTACTACACATAATTACAACATGTAACACTAGGCATTTGCAATTATGTTGCCTGCGCAGACGGATCCGGTGGTTTTTCGAACGTTTGTGCTAAGTTAGTTCGAACAATTGTTGTAAGTGGATAAAGCATCTTTAAATTAATTCAAACATTTGTTGCAGTGGCAATTGCAAATAATATATTGTTAGAAAATATTAATATGAACATTTGTTGCAGTAGCATTCCCATGTATTTGAACATTTATTGTTAGCTTCACTTTTAAATTGAAATTACATTTTTTTATAATATTGGTGAAACATTTGTTGGAATTTCATGTTTATTTAATGTAATTTTTTAAAATCTGTTAGAACAATTGTTGTAGCTGCAGTTTCAATCTATACTATTGAAACTGACACCGTCCAACATTTGCAAGTGATTTTTCGAACATTTTTTGGAACTGCTAGTTAACTCTAAATAATTCTAAATGTGTTCCAACATTTGTTGCAACTAATATTGCTGAAGCATTTGTTGGAAATTGCATGTTTATTTTACACAATTTTTTTAAATATGTTAGAACAATTGTTGCACTCCAGTTTCAATCTATACTATCAAAATATTTGTTGGTTTTGCAAATACTTTTGCAACCCACACGGTTCAACATTTGCAAATGATTTTTTGAACATTTGTTGGAACTACAATTGCAAGTGGTCACTCGCAGTATAATAGCTGCATGTATCTGAACATTTTTTTTAGCTTGACTTTTAAATTGAAATATCATATTTTTGATAATATTGCTGAAATATTTGTTTTAATTGTATGTTTATTTTACGCAATTTTTTAAAATCTATTGGAACAATTGTTGCAGCTCCAGTTTCAATCTATACTATTGAAACATTTGTTCATTTTGCAAATACTTTTGCAACTGATCCAACATTTGCAAGTGATTTTTCGAACATTTTTTGGAACTGCTAAACAATTCTAAATGTGTTCCAACATTTGTTGCAACTAGGAATTGCATGTTTATTTTACACAATTTTTTAAAATATGTTAGAACAATTGTTGCAGTGCAGTTTCAATCTATACTATCGAAACATTTGTTGGTTTTGCTAATACTTTTGCAACCGACACGGTTCAACATTTGCAAGTGCTTTTTCGAACATTTGTTGGAACTGTTAGTTTCTTACTTACTCTAAATAATGTTAAACATTTGCTTAATATTTTTTAATTGTTTGCATTTTTTGACTGATTTTTTCAATTTAATTTTCAACTTCTACTTTACCTTTTAAACAATTTTGAATTTATTCAAACATTTGTTGCAAATGTAGTTGCAAATTTGAACATTTGTTGTAATTGCAACTTTATTTTAACCATTTTAAAAAATATATTAGAACATTTGTTGCAACTGCAGTTGTTTCTTCCAATTGCAAACTTCGACAGACATTAATTGCAATTGAATGTGTGCATGTATTTGAACTTTTGTTGTATATTAATTTTTAAGTGAATTTTCATTTCACGATAATAAAACTAAAACATTATATGCAATTGGACATTTATTTTTGAAAATTTTTGAACATATATTATAAATTTGTGCCCTCTGCAGTTGCCATTTGTTGGAACATTTGTTGCAACTGTATTAGCAATGAATTATTTCTTCCATTTGCAAACTGCCACACACGTTGCAGTTGTAAACTCGTAATATAATAACTGCATGTCTTATCGTCTTCATTCTTTATGTGATGGCAATGCACCAGCAATATATTCTTTCTCAGTCCGTTAACTATTTCTTTTCATCTGTTGCCTACAATAGAGCCTTTTCCTCTGTCCGATCCAAGAAATAGCAACCATGGGGAAGCCCGTTCCATGGGAAAATCTCCCATGCATTTCGATCGTCAGCGACAAGCTTGATGATCCTGAAGAGTTTGTTCGTTTGAGATTTGTGTGTACTGAGTGGAGAAGGAACACTTCAAAGAAGGACCACCCGTACTTCTCGCCTTGGATCATCAAAGGAGACTCCATCGGTGAGAATGGTCTTGTCCATTTATGCTGCACAAAGAGGAACAAGATTCATAGGTTCGAAATTCCATCCTTTTTTTGGCAAGCAAATGACAATAGTTGGCTCTGGATGTGGGTACATGATAGCTTTTGATTCTTCTCATGGAACACAAGGAGTTCTGGTCAATCCATTCTCCAAGCACACTGTCACTCTACCACAAATTCCAATGATTTTCAAAAACATCTTGAAGCAAGGTTTCGTTGTCAATCACACACGTGATTGTAAAGAGGAAATGTTCGTCATTATTTATGATTGGTCTTTGATCAATGGATTTCAAGGTGGTTATGGTTGCATATTGCGCACTGGAGATGATTCCTGGTGCACTATACGTGGAGGAAATTTCTGGACTAGAATGCCATTAATTAGGAACCAACTCATCAATATTGGTGCAAAAGCTCTACAGGAAGAAGTTAATCAAGAGGAACAGAATATTGTGGAACTGAATTGGCTTGATCATAATCCAATTGAAGCACACAACTATGTCATTGAGCATGAGGATCAAGTTTGCGAGTAATGTGTTTCTGCTTGTGAGTAATGTGTTTCTGCTGCGTCCATATGATCTGAATGTACAATTGAATCAAGCATTCTCTTTGCAAACATATGCAAACATGTTGTTTCTGCTACGTAACCATCCTTCAGCACTCTGTTCTGGCTTTCTGAACGCTGCGTTGATGTCATTCTTCCACAATACAACCCCTTGAAGTAAGCTGCAATAAACATTTCTCTCTTGCTCCACAATGCTTTAATAGCTGGGTGTTTCCTGATTTCAAATTCATCTACGCAGTAGGTCCAAGAGGATAATTTATCAGAGATTCTATTTTCTCCTTTAGGTTCCTTTGTTTGTGTTGCTCATACAGTTGATCTAGTTCATATTCCCAAGGTCTGGTGATGTGCCATCTGCAGTTGCGGTGCTGAGATCTGTCAAACACCTCTGCAATAGCTATTTTCATTGCTAGATCCTCATCTGTCACAATTTTTTTGAAACAAAAAAATAGTTATTGCACATGGTGTAGAATGAACATTGCATTCAACAATATCATGCCTATTGTTGTGGCCATAATACCAGGGTACCCGACTACGAGGATTAACGACCACCGACTCCAGACGAGAGACTCCGAGCAGGACACAGCGGCCTATTCAAGGAAGGAAAGCCCGAAGACAGGAGATAGAGTCCTAATAGGTTTAGGTCTGTTTTGTCTTGTAATGCAAGTCTCCCCGGACATAAATAGTGGGGGATCCTGTACGTAGGGGGTATCCAATCCAACACCCGATATTCCATACACCATATTGTACTCTCTGTACTCGCCGAAATAATACAAGAAGCAACTGGACGTAGGGTTTTTACTCGATCTCGAAGGCCCGAACCAGTATAAAAATCCCTTGTCTCTGTTTATCTCTATTCGTCTACTATGATCGTTCTTTGCAGGAAGCAGGGTGCCCTAAGAACCAAATATCTGCCGAATATAACTTCGACAGAGGCGCGCCAGGTAGGGGCCCTTGCGTGAAGATTGATCATGCCAAACTCATCAACATCAGCTTCT
>CM014270.1:11784795-11830748 GCA_004135705.1 Alloteropsis semialata | reverse complement strand
GCGCTTGGCCCAGCCAAGTAGCTGTGTGTACATTCCTTCTAGCTAATAGCCTTATAATTCATTTGCAACACCATTGCTTTCTCTTCTAACCTGGGCTACTCTCCAACCTTCAAGCAGTCGCGAATGCTCCAACGCCTCTTCGATCACGAAGCCGATTTCAGACCTGTCCTTGCCCTCCCGCAGGGCCTTAGCTAGGCGGGCACAATCCGTCCCGAGGATCACCGGACCTTGCGACCATTGCGCCACTAACCGAAGACCTTCAAGACACGCCCGCGCCTCCGCCTCCACTGCATCTGCACAACGAAATAAGACTCGCCATGACGTTAGTATTATTTTCCCAGTGCTGTCCCGAGCGACCACACCAACGCCTGCTTCTCCAGATTGCGGGACAAAGGAACCATCGACATTGAATTTGATCCACCCGGGGGGGGGAGAGGTTGCCAGCCTCCCACATTTCCATCGGCTGGTGCTGTCCTGTAAGGCTCCTTCCCTTTAACTGAAGGCCTTCCATTACTCACGAGAGTAGAAAGCGAAGTATACATAGTACTCCCATTCTAGTTTCAAGGTTTCTGTTGTCGGACTAGTATTATTTTTCCTAGAGCCTGAGTCAGCTAGTAGTATTCAAATATATAGGGTCTGTTTAGTTCCTCAAAAGTCACCAAAAGTTTTCACACTGATAACCGTGCCCTCTCTCACAGGACACGTTTCTCAGTGTCAAAACTTTTTATCACTTTTCACCAACTCACCGGATTTAAACACCCTTGTAGTTGGCCAGCATTTTCACACCCCTGTTTACTTATACTAGACCGGAGTTTTCTAAAAAATCCAACATCCTGAGAAGCACTCGGGAAAGAAGAAAAAGGAAAAAAACACTGATCAGAAATACAGAAACCAAATTAAGAAGCTATAAGGCCTCTCAAAATGCTAACAGTACGTTTTTGCCTGAATCTTAGGCCCTGTTTGGCAGAGCTCCCAGAACTGATTCTCGGCTGAATCCAGCAGGAGCTCTGCCAAACAGTTTTTCAGAGAGAAGTGATTCTCAGCTGATTCTGTGAAGTGATTCTCTGAAATGAACTAAGGGGCTGGGAGCTGAAAAAAGTAGCTTCTCCTGATTCTGTGAAGTGATTCTCCATTCTGATTTTGAGAAATTTTCCTAGAGAATCAAAGAGAATCACTTTCAGCCACAGAATCACTTTTCTCAGAGAATCAGCTCCCATAGAGAATCAGAATCAGATGGAGCTCTACCAAAGAGGCCCCAAGGAGAAAAGGAAAATCCACCAGAAAAAAGAAAAGCCTATAAAAATTGTTTTCTAAAATTGGGCCTGAACCTAAAGTGGTCGGCCTGTCCACTGGCCCATTGGCCCAACAGGATCTTTGAAAACCGATCACGTACGGCAAATTCTTCTGCGGCTGCGGCGGCGGGGCAACAGTTGCCGCGGCGATGAATTGGTGCTGCGCCGGTGAGACCACCAAGGCGCCGGAGCTGGCGGCCGCCGCCAGGGGTTACGCGACTTGCTACGGCGGCAAGCGTAGGTCCGTGTGCTCTTCCTCTCTGAATAGGACTGAGTATGCGCGTAATATGTTCGTGCAAACGCCTCTGAGTAGAGCAACCCCTGTAGTTCTCGTTGTTCTCTTGTCTGTGGGTTTACATCCGCATCTTGTTCCTGTGCCAATCTACCATGAACTTTGCAGTTGCCATATCAAGGGTTAGTCTTTAATCTTTAGTATACCTTGGGAAACGTAGGATGGGAAGAAGCCCTTTTGGTTATACTGTGCATTTGGTAGGATCAAGGGGGTAACCGAATAACCATGTCTGCAGTTCAATATAATACAATGGGTAACCTTCCATTGTAGTTCAAAATCAACAGGGGTTTCCACATGTTTATATAGTTTGGACGCATTGACAATAGAAGCAGAGATTCGCCCATTTAGTTGTGTTGTTGCTTCTTTCTCTTGTTTCAAGACATTAATTCAACTTTTTTTTTTCAAATTATTGCTGTAGTCCAAGCATCACCTATATAGCCATATTTCAAGTTGCATCATTCGTGAAAAAAAAAATAATCTGAAACCACCTCTTGAACTCCCACAGCAACACGCAGCACATGGAATTAAATTAGAACATAGATGTTTTCACTAATAATTAAAATTGAATAAATAATAAGCTCTTATTATCTCACTCCCTTCCTCGAAGCAATGTCAAATCGTTGAAAATTGATTGCAGTTGCACCATAAGGTAGTTCATCTTCCGCCCATATTAAATCTACACTGGACAGACTAACGTACCTACCATCATGCCTTAAGAAAAATAAGATGTACAGCAATGACATTGGCAATGACATTGACTTTCATTGCTTGAGCTTTTTGGAAACAGCGGCTTGATTAAAGCATCTAACAGCTGTCTATGCAACCTGATCGATTGAAATTAGGTATCACAAGTAGATCAATTTTTAATATCTGTTCCAATCCACACCATACAAAGATATATTTTTTTCATTATAATCAGCCAATTAGGCAGCTAGTTGCAGGCTTTCTGAAGCTGCGCTGCTGAATTGTATGGCGAATCCACCAATTGAGGAAAACTCGGTCTTGTCGATTCCATTTTCCAGTACATCTTTTCCAACTTTAACAAATATATACAGCTCGTGGTCAACTATTATTGCTTTGCCAACTTTAACAAAAAGAACGATATACATTGCGGTCAAACAATTCCAATTATATACAACTAGATGAGTTTTGTTAAGTAAAATGTTTATTGGCCCTTTTATAGAATTTCTTTCTTAAGATGATTGATTACCTTTTATATTTAATTTTCTTCTCTTTAGTTATTTTTTGTGTCTATTATTTTAAAAAAAGCAACATAAGGTTGCAAACATATTTTTTACACAAAATCAAAATATGCTTTTAATATAATCCAAAATGGAATATTGTTTTTGAACGTGTCTAGCAGCGCTATTTGCATGGGCCATCTTGCTAGTTATTTTAATAAGCTTGTTAGAAAAAAGTATCACATTCACCAAGAGGAGCTATAAATTGCCATAGTAATAAAAAAAAGAAGAAAAGAACCAGCACCTTTGAATTCAGAGGCGAAGCTGGTGACTAAATTACCATGGTGCACTGCTTCATTGGATACAAGAGAACATAGATAAAATCAGAACAATACATGGTGAATATGAGCTCATTTAGAGGGGAAACCTTATTTACTGTGGTGTGAAAGGAATCGATGCTCGTGATAGCCTAAGAGGGGGAAGGGGTGAATTAGGTTTTCTGAAAACTTAGCCAATCACATGCCTTCTAATTGCACAAAATGAAACTAAGACAAGCTATCTAGATGTGCAACTAAGGTTTTCTTCTAGTGTTTGCACCCACCCAAAGAGTTTTGCAACCTAGAGCCAATCCTATCAAGATACTACTCCAGAAAGGTAAAGACACACAAATTGCAAGTATGAAATGCGGAAGCTTAATGGGTTAGAGGGATGCAAACTTGACATGAAGATTTATCCCGTGGATCGGCTTACGCCTACTCCACATTGGAGCTCCACAAAGGATGTGCTCCCGGTCGCCAAGTCTTCTTCCCGGTCAAGGCCTTGAGCTCGCCACAAAGGCTTCCCAAGAGAGATGATGAGAAAGTCACCAAGACCTTGCTCTCATCAACCTACTCTCCCGGAGATCTTGACGCCGCCTCCACTACAGAGCTTCTCCACCAAGGAAGGGGTCTCCTCTTCCCCCGCACAATGTCGTCGTCGCCTCTTCACACTAAGCCGGAGGGTTGAAGACTTGCCGGCGAATCACCAAGACTCCAAGGGGCCGGCACACCGAGATTACAAGTGTTGGCTCACTCTAGAACCAAGCACAAGGCTCAACACCTTGCAACTCACTCACTAGGGCTATCCTAGCTCTCACACTCACTATAGATGATCTATGTAGCACAAATAGTGGCTTGGATGTCTTGTAGGTGTAGATGAACTTCTCTGGACTCCAGCACCTTGAAATGGCCGAATGGGAGTGGTATTTATGGCCCAAAGGGTTGGACTAGCCGTTGCTCAAAATGTGCATAGAAACTGTGAACGCCGTATAATACGCCGTGCACCAAACCCCCACAACGGATCATACGCCGTGTGCTTTTCCAACGGTCGAATTCACTTTTCCAACGGCTACTTGTACACGCCATATGCTTCCCAACTTGTACGCCGATGGCCGGCGGATCATACGCCGTGCCTTTTTTCCATCTTCTCTTGACATCGTCCCTGTGTAACTTGTACGCCGTTAGTCCACCGAGGGTCGGCGTATGATACACCATGTAGGGTATTGCTGACCCTAACTTGAACTTGCCAATGCCTTGAACGTCATATTATCCGCCCTTCATGCGCACAGTAACACCGGATCATACGCCGATGCACTTCATCTGAATTCTTCGAGCGCCGTATGCTTCCAACTTGTACGCCGTGCATCGCCGTATCATACGCCGTGTAGAATATTCCTGCTTTGCTTGATCAGCCTCTACACGCCGTATGCTTCTGATTTATACGCCGTGCATCGGCGTTTAATACGTCGTGTACAAACTCTGCGAACTTATCTAATTCAATCAACTCAAGCCCTTTCCATAACTTCATATGCCAATACCACATCATAAAATACTTCAAAATAAGTCTTATTTTGAAGCATTTATGACGTGATATTAACATATGCAATCATGGAAAGGGCATAAGTTGATTGAATAGAATAAGCCCGCAGAGATTACACACGGCGTATTAAACGCCGAGTATCGGCGTACAAGTTTGGAAAGTTACGCCGTGCGAAGCTCCTGAAGAAAGGCAACGGCGATGCACGGCGTACAAACCTGAAAGGCTACGGCGTGTGGAAAGTCCCAAGAAAGGCTACGGCGTATGATCCGGTATTACTGTGCTGATACAGGGCGGATGATACGCCCTTCAAGACAGGGTCAAGTTCAAGTTAGGGTTTGCAAGATTCTACACGGCGTACTATACGCCGACCCCCGGCAGACAATCGGCGTACATATTACACAGGGGCGATGTCAAGTGAAGGTGAAAGAAAAGGCACGGCGTATGATACGCCGGCCATCAGCATACAAATTAGGAAGCATACAGCGTGTGCAGAGAGCTGTTGGAAAAGGAATCCGACCGTTGGAAAAAGCACACGGCATATTATCCGCCGATGGGGAAATTGCACACGGCGGAACATACGGCGTTCACGGTTTTTGTGCAGCTTTTTGGGTAACGGCTAGTTGAGCCCTTTGGGCTATAAATACCCACCCCATTCGGCCATTTAGAGTTGCTGAAGTCCAGAGAAGTTCATCTACACCTACAAGACATCCAAGCCACCATTTGTGCTACATAGATCATCCATAGTGAGTGAGAGAGCTAGGATAGCCCTAGTGAGTGAGTTGCAAGGTGTTTGAGCCTTGTGCTTGGTTCTAAAGTGAGCCATCTCTTGTAATCTCGGTGTGCCGGCCCCTTGGAGTCTTGGAGATTCGCCGACAAGTCTTCGACCCTCCGGCTTGGTGTGGAGAGGCGACGACGACTTTGTGCGGGGAAAGAGGAGACCCCTTCCTTGGTGGAGAAGCTCCGTAGTGGAGGCGGCGTCAAGATCTCCGGGAGAGTAGGTTGATAAGAGCAAGGTCTTGGTGACTTGCTCATCATCCCTCTTGGGGAGCCTTTGTGGCGAGCTCAAGGCCTTGACCGGGAAGAAGACTTGGCGACCGGGAGCATATCCTTTGTGGAGCTCCAACATGGAGTAGGCGCAAGCCGAACCACAGGATAAATCTTCGTGTCAAGTTTGCATCCCTCTAACCCTTTAAGCTTCCGCATTTCATACTTGCAATTTGTGTGCCTTTACCTTTCTAGATTAGTTTCTTGATAGGATTGGTTCTAGGTTGCAAAACTCTTTGGGTGGGTGCAATCACTAGAAGAAAACCTTAGTTGCACATCTAGATAGCTTGTCTTAGTTTCATATTGTGCAATTAGAAGGCATGTGGTTTGTTAAGTTTTTAGAAAGCTTAACTCACCCCCTTCCCCTCTTAGGCTATCACGAGCATCGATTCCTTTCAGATGTGAAGTAAAATGCATGTTTATTTACTGTTTTGGAGAACCTTTACCATAAGATGATTGATAACCTTTTATTTTTAATTTTCTTCTCTTTACTTATTGTTGTGTCTGTCATAAAAAGCAACGTAGGTAAGGTATGCAAACATATTTTTTTACAGAAACACAAAATATGCATTTAGCTCTAATCAAATGGTCAATAATTAAAGCATATTGAATTGAGTCTAGGCACGCCATTTGCACTAGCCACCTTGCTAGTTATTTCGTTATTACGTGTTGGGCGATTTGAGTAGTAAATATTTTAACACAAGTTGAACAGTAATTAGCTGCAAGTGGCCTAGCCAGATCAGTTTATGAACAATTGGAACTAGTTGTTGCATGCGTAGACTCAACGCCATGACCGAGTAAGTCTTTCATCGGGTGCTTTTTTTTTTCCATTGCTCGCCGTCGCTGAGAGCCTATATAAGCTGTGACGAGTGTTCAACTTACCGAAAATTGAAAAAATTTCGGAGGGGGCCGGTAAAACCGGTAAACCGATTTTCGGCCGAAATTTCGGCCGGTATTTTTGAAATCTAGACAAAAATTAATTGAAATTTGAAAGTTCTGGCCGAAAAGTCATTGTTATTACCGGTAGAACTATTTACCGGTCCCGGTCGGTAGAACCGAAATTCGCCGAAAACTGGTGAATTTCGGCCGAAAGTCTGAACACTGGCTGTGACTCAGCTGCTCTCAGTGGAGCATACAACTGCACAAGCACAATCAAACCCACCACAACTTCATAGTTCATACAAACCGAGCCGACGCTTTGCATGGCGACTATGGGCCTGGAAGAGGTGAAGATACTTCTTGAAGTGACCAAGGTGGTTCTCGAGCTGGCAAGTATGATGTACAAGTCGACGACTCCGCCTCGGGATGAGGTGAGGCTAAATGACGACATCAACTTCATCAAGGACGAGTTCCAGATGATGGGGTCTTACCTGCTGGTGTAACGAAAATGGCCCTTGTGCCATTTATATTGTGATTTTGGTGATTGAATGACAACATAATCTTTGGGACTAACAAGTTTATTTAGTGCTATTCATAGGAGTTTAAGTCCCAATGATGATTACAAGTTATTGCATTCAAATGAAGAAAGAAACTATTGAGGCCGGGTCAAAGACACTACTACAAAAAACATTTGTAAGAGCCAGGGGTTTTTTTTAGGGGCGGACTTTGAGGCGACGCGCCCCTACAAATGCGCGCGCGCTACTGTAGCTAAGGGCCGCCCCTATAGATGCATTTCTAGGGGCGGGTCATGGCATGGTCCGCCCCTACAAATGCTGCCCTTTCTAGGGGCGGACCATGCCATGACCCGCCCCTAGAAATGCATTTCTAGGGGCGGGTCATGGCATGGTCCGCCCCTAGAAATGCATGTTTGTAATTCTTCAATTGAAATTTGAGATTTTTCAAACGATCTCGGATGGAAAAACAGTCAAAATAAAAGTTGTAGATCACAATGAGATATGAAACTTTGTAGTTGACAACTTTTTCATTTGAAATCATCTTGTCAACGAAAACTAAATTTTAATGTTCTCAAATTTGAAATTCAAATTCTGTAAACGACCTCGGATGGAGAAACTATCAAAATGAAACTTGTAGATTTCAAAAAGTTATGAAACTTTGTAGTTGACAATTTTTTAATTTGAAATCGTTTAGGGCCTTAAACAAGCAATTTACACTCGGTTTCGTATAATATGGTAATTTCAAAAAGTTATGAAACTTTGTAGTTGACAATTTTTTAATTTGAAATCGTTTAGGGCCTTAAACAAGCAATTTACACTCGGTTTCGTATAATATGGTAGGAACCAAAACAACATCTAGTCACAGGTGAGAGTGTGGTGCAGTGGTAGAGGAGGCTACGCGCGAGGCAGAGGTCGTGAGTTCGAATCCCACCAGCCGCGGAGCGCGCGAATTTTACGCGAAAAATTGCGCGGCTTGGATGGTTGGAGTCCTTCCCACATTAAAAGAAATTTGTTTTGCTATTTTTTCCGATTTATTACTGATCGGCAAAAAGAACTTCAGGGGCGGGTGATGGCATGACCCGCCCCTGAAAACACCATCTTCAGGGGCGGGTGATGGCATGGTCCGCCCCTGAAGATGGTTTCCAGGGGCGGGTAATGGCATGGTCCGCCCCTGGAAATACGTTTGTTGGGGCGGGCTACTAACCCGCCCCTGCAAATGGCCATTTTTAGCAGCCAAAAGCAGGGGCGGATTTCGGCGCCGCCCCTAGAAACGTGTTTTTACCCGCCCCTACAAACGTTTTTTGTAGTAGTGAGAGAGGGATGAATTGGACTTGACCCATTATTCATCATAAGATCAAATGTGAGGGTTTTCTGGACAATCTTGTAGAGAATTTAACAAGCTTTCCATAATGTCCAAGATCATCTAAATCGGAGTCCGGAACAAAAAGTTACGGCCCAAATACGAAGACCCTGATTTCTGCACGGAGTAAGATACGCCGATGAGAGCGCCGTATGATACGGCGTATGTTCCGGCGTGAAATATTGCTCAAAATGAATGGTTGATAGCAGAATATTGTAGAGAATTTCATAACCTTTCCATGAAGTACAAGATCATCCAAATCCGAGTTCGGAGCAAAAAGTTATGGCCAAAATACGAAGACCTTGTTTTCTACTTGAGAGAAATGAACGCCGATGAGCGCCGTATGGTACGGCGTATGTTCCGGCGTGAAAACTTGCTCAAAATGGATGGTTGATAGCAGAATCTTGTAGAGAATTTCATAAGCTTTCCATCAAGTACAAGATCATCCAAATCAGAGTTCAGAGCAGAAAGTTATGGCCAAGAGAAGATGACCGTTTTTTGTACGGCGTTTTATACGCCGTTCACGGAGGAATATACGCCGTGTAGAACTACAGAACTCCAAGAAACATCGTCTCTGCACAAAAGGTACGGCGAAATTTATGCCGCTCACGGAGTAATATACGCCGTTCATAGTTTTCAGGTATCTGAGAAAAACAAAGGTTCGGCGTATTATACGGTGTTACTGTTTGCATGAACGGCGTAATATACGGCGTATTTGACCGTTGGAAAAGTGAAAATGACCGTTGGAAAAGCTATACAGCGTATAGTACGCCGATGGAGGTTTGGGGCACGGCGTAATATACGGCGTTCACAGTTTTTGAGCAGCTTTTGAGCAACGGCTAGTCCAACCCTTTGGGCTATATATACCACCTCCATTCGGCCATTTGGAGTAGCTGGAGTCCAGAGAAGTTCGCCTACACCTACAAGACATCCAAGCCACCATTTGTGCTACATAGATCATCCATAGTGAGTAAGAGAGCTAGGATAGGCCTAGTGAGTGAATTGCAAGGTGTTGTGCCTTGTGCCTTGGTTCTAGAGTGAACCAACTGCTGTAATCTTGGTGTGCCGGCCTCTTGGAGTCTTGGTGACTCGCCGGCAAGTCTTCGACCCTCCGGCTTGGTGTGGAGCGGCGACGACGACTTTGTGGGGGAAGAGGAGACCCCTTCCTTGGTGGAGAAGCTCCGTAGTGGAGGCGGCGTCAAGATCTCCGGGAGAGTAGGTTGATGAGAGCAAGGTCTTGGTGACTTGCTCATCATCCCTCTTGAGGAGCCTTTGTGGCGAGCTCAAGGCTTTGACCGGGAAGCAAGACTTGGCGACCGGGAGCATATCCTTTGTGGAGCTCCAACGTGGAGTAGGCGTAAGCCGAACCATGGGATAAATCTTCGTGTCAAGTTTGCATCTCTCTGACCCTTAAGCTTCCGCATTTCATACTTGCAATTTGAGTGCCTTTACCTTTCTAGAGTAGTTTCTTGATAGGATTGGCTCTAGGTTGCAAAACTCTTTGGGAGGGTGCAAACACTAGAAGAAAACCTTAGTTGCACATCTAGGTAGCATGTCTTAGTTTATGTTTGTGCAATTAGCTTTCATGTGGTAGGCCAATGTCTTAGAAAGCCTAATTCACCCCCTCCCCCTCTTAGGCACGAGCATCGATCTCTTTCAGCTGGACGCGTCCGAGGGACACAGCCACCGTAACAGCGCGGCCAGGACCTTAATCACCAAGTTCCCGGATCAACGGGATCGAGGAACGCGGTACGCTGTTTTCCAAAAACCTGGAACATGAGGGGTATACCTGTTTGTCACGTTCCTTGTAGACATGGAACACGATCCATATCAGCTCGGGACGATATATGGGGACGCTACAGCTGGTTGTCTCTTCACTCAAGAGAAACCTCTCAACTTCACTCCAGAATTCTCGTAAAGCTCAAGTAGAAGTCAAAATGGAATTTGCAGGCCCCGCCATGGTTTAATTCCCTATTTTCGGTGGCTGTTCCTTTCATATTCCTTCTTCTATCCACGATTCGACGCGGCTCCTGCTCTTCTTCAATCCTATTTGGTGTTCCTGCCCTTCGCCTCTTCCTGGTGGCAAAAACCGGCAAGCGGCGAGGCCGCACCGCCGCGTACCCGACGGAGCTGCGTGGCTGCGGGAGGAGGCGCGGCAAGGCCGTCCGGAAGATGCTCCTGCTACGCGGTGCTGGGTATCAGGTGACCAAGGGCGAGGTGCGAGGTTCATGTTCCGCCTTCAATCGAGACGATGACCCAAGCGTCGTTCCTCCTGCGAACCAGGCTTCGTCCCGTTTCGTTCCCGTCCCTCGATCTGGGACGAAGTTCCCGGGACGGGGAACGCTGGCTCGTTCCGCGTTCCGTGTGACTAAGTTGGACCCAGGACCTGGGCGAAGGCTGGCCCGGGACCTCACCTATGATGTCGAAGACTGCTTCCAGGAGTTCATCGTCCACCTAGAGAAGCCGTCGCGCTCGCCTTCCAAGCCGCAGGCGAGGAAGATGGTGGTCGACAAGATACGGGTCCTGAGAGAAAGGATGCAACAGAGCAACCAGAGATACAAGCTCATTAAGGACTCGTCCACCAGTTCTCCATCCACTAAGGTGAACAATGATCACAAACTCTTTTTTTTGGTTTCCTTTGAGTACAATAAACCAGTTGCCTCCTGTTGCCTTCGGCAGTGGCTGGCAATGAATTCTCTAACAAGTTAATGATGTAGTTATGTTACCATTAATTTTTGACCTTTAGCACACTTAACTATGCAAAGAGGACAATAGGACCATGTAGTATGTAACAGTAACACACTTGAAACAAGAACAGTCACACGGGAAAGAAGTGAATTGATATGGTAGAATGACATGTGTAAACTAAGTGAAATTAAATAACTAGTAGAATTGAGTATCTAAATTTAAACCCAAAAAATGGAAAGTAGCAGAACTTGAGCTTTTAATTAAAAACAAAGCAACCTGTCTATTGTAAAAGAAGATATGCCAAAAGATCAGATTCTAAGATTAGGTATCTTCATATGAAAGCAATTTCATGCTATAGTAGTTTAAATATTGAAGAGTGGAATTTTCTTGACTTCACCTAAAAATTAAATATTATATACCAAATATTCACGTCACAACTAACAATAATGCACCAAATATAATTGTTGGGTTAAAAAAAATGTACCAACTAAAATGATTAAGAATGATACGCAAAACAATACCTATTTAAACTACAAATAATTAGAAAAATAAACTAATGAGAGGATTAAAAACATTAGTGTGGTTCAAGTAACTAACAGCTCGGCCCTCATATTGTAAAACAAAATTATGCTCATTTAAATTGTGTGGTTCTAACATATATACATGACCAAGATGTACCAACATTTCCCATTATATGTCAGAGTAGTTGTTATTAGATCTTAAGGATGCAATATTGCCACATCATATTTATGCTGATGTCATTATACAATAATATCATGGTACTAGTAATTTTCGTAGCAAATCTATCCATATGCCGCCCTTTTCCTTATTTAACCTCCCATATTCTACAAAAAATGTTACTCAAAAAGAGGTTGGTTGCATGTACCCATTAATTGAACATGGACTAAAGATTGCTACTCATTTTGGCTACCATTTGCAGTTCCCCACAGTGCCTAATTTGTTTACTTCTAAGCAAGCCCTTGTTGGGAGAGAGACAGAGATGTCGCAGATTATCCAAATTATTACCAAATATGATAAATCCCGTCAAATAATTCCCATATGGGGGATGGGAGGTCTTGGGAAAACTGCTCTAGCTAGAAGCATCTACGAGGACCAAGAGATTAGTGGCATGTTCCGGAAGTATGCTTGGATGAACTTATCTCATCCTTTCAATGCTGAGGATTTCTTCAGGGGTTTGGTTATGCAGTTACAAGAGTCTGACATCACACAGAAAGAATCTTTCGAAAAGATGCAACTTAAGGATTTGATTGATGAATCAAACAAGCTTCTACAAGCAACAAGTTATCTCATTGTTCTCGATAATGTATCATCCATTGCAGAATGGAAATTCTTAGTACAGCATATTGCAACAGTGGAAGATGCATGTAGAATCATAGTCACAACACGAGAACAGAGTGTTGCTGAACATTGCTCCATCAACAACATATACAAACTGGAACCTCTAAAAGATGATGCTGCCCTTGAACTCTTCAAAATGAAGGTATAAACTTAAAATATCATCATTTCTCTTTTCGATTTAAATTCAGAGAAGACACCTGCATATCAGAGCCATGATCATGCATTCTATTCATTTTTTAAAAAATGCCTATTTAGTTTTCATAAACCAGAAATATGATAAACCAGAACAAGAAAAAGAATTAGGAAGCGAAAAATAAGATAAATTGTAAGGTGATAAATAGTTTTTTTTCTCCTTGGACTGGAATTTCCATGTGTAGTGCTGTGCTCCCGATATATTTGTGGCCGAAACTCATCACAACGTGTCATTTTTTGTTGTACAAAAACAATATTACAACATGATACAAATCTCAGTCTGAAAGATATTGTCCTCTACTATAGAATTTTTACAGTCCTTCCAAAATTGTCAATGAACTGCAGCCACAGCCTCTAACCATTGCAAAATTCTAATTTAAGAATTTGATAATAGAAACTTCCAACTACATAATTTATGTTTGTATAATTTGACATACAATAACCTACAAAATGAAATGTAGGTGCTTATGGAAGATACCAATTTTGATAAGCGACCTGAAATGGTTGAGCAAGCTAAACGCATCCTCTGCAAGTGCAATGGGCTTCCCCTTGCAATAGCCACAGTAGGTGGCTTATTGGCCACTAGGCCTAAAACTGCTCCAGAGTGGGAGAAGTTTAACGAGCAATTCAGCTTCGAGTTGGAGAAGAATCCAAGTCTTGAGATGATAAGGATGGTTCTTACCTCCAACTGCGACGACTTGCCTTATCATCTCAAGTTGTGCTTTTTGTATCTGTCCGTCTTCCCTCAAGATCAGAACATCAGGAGGAGGCGTTTAGTCAGGCGGTGGATCGCAGAGGGTTATTCAAGTGGGACACATAACATGACTGCAGAAGAGAATGGCGAGGGTTACTTTGCTGAACTTATAAGCAGGAGCGTCATCCACCATCAGAATCACTGGGTGGTAGTGGTGCAAGTATTGATTACTGTCGAGTCCACAACCTCCTCCATGAAATCAGCGTGTCCAAGTCAGTTGAGGAAAAGTTTTCCCATGTGCTGCACAACCGTTCCAACCTACACACCAAGGATACGATACGGCACTTGAGCATAAGAAGCTGTTGGAAGAGGGTCGAGACTGAGCTGAAAAGCATAGGAGACCTGTCCCACTTAAGGTCATTGACCGTTTGTGGAGAGTGGCAATCATTTCTCATTTCAGAACAGATGACGATGCTCAGAGTGTTGGATCTGGAAGGCACATCTGGGCTGAGGGACCATCACATCAAGCACATGATCACCAAGCTTCTTCACCTAAAGTACCTTTCTCTACGAGGATGCGATCGCATTTACTGTCTGCCTGATTCACTGGGCAATCTTTGGGACCTCCAGACACTAGACGTCAGGGGTACAAAAATAATCAAGCTGCCAAAAACCATCGTCAAGCTACGGAAGCTGCAATACCTTCGCGCTGGTCATATACCAGAGGATGAGCAACTCAGGAACATGGAGGATGTAATGCAAGCAGCACTGAACACAGCACTTGAGTTGACTTCGGAGACTGTAGGCCTTGTAGCAACTGGAAAGATTCCTGACAATTATACCAACTGGAAAGACACATTCAAGGCTTATGGCAAGAACGTCTTCCCTGGTCTGGCCTTGGGACTGGATATGCATGGTGTCAAAGTTCCCAGCGGGATCGGGAGTTTAAACTCCCTGGAAACGCTTGGTGTTGTGAATTTCGCTGCTGGGAAGGCCATCTTAACCGAGCTTCGGAATGCTTCCCAGCTGCGCAAGTTGGGAGTGACTGGGATCAAAAGGGAGAATAGCAAGCAGTTCTTCTCTGCCATTAGCAAGCTCATCCTCCTGCAGTCTCTGTCCATTAGGTCGGAGGGAAAGCCTGGTCTGCAGGATTGTTTGGACGTTGATTCCTCATCACCTCCTAGAGACCTTCGAAGCCTCAAGCTGTACGGCAACCTAGTCACTTTTCCCGCATGGATCTCACAGCTTCAGAACCTTGCCAAGTTGAAGCTACGGAGCACTCGACTCGAGCAGGGAGCCATGCAAGTCATGGGGAAGCTACCGCACCTGACCATTCTGCGTCTCCTGCAGAACTCAGTCGAAGGCGAAGACCTCCAGTTCCATTTCAAGCTTGGGAGCTTCCCAGCCCTTGTGTTGCTTCACCTTGATGGGCTACCCAACCTTCAGTCGGTGGTGTTTGACCAAGGTGCGACCTCTAAGCTTGAACTCTTGCAGGTGGAGGATTGTACTAATATTGACGTGGGTGGGTGTTCTGGCCTATCCTTTCTGCAAAGCCTCAAAGAAGTTTCACTCAAAGCCCGTCATGGTCAAGATGACAAATTCATATGCAAGAGTTGCGGACACAGCTAGCGGGGAATCCAAGTCGACCAATCTTAAAGGAAAACTAAGCTCAGAGGCGGTGGAGAGGGATTGAGGTTGCAACTTGCTCCTCTTTCCCCCTGACTATCATGTATCTTCGTCTGTATTTGTGCTCCAATAGTTCCTTTCGTTTAATTGGATGTTGCAAAGGCTATGCCAGTGTACTTCAGATAGTTGCAGGCGTGTGGACAGACCCATCTGAGATGTGTTTGCTGCAATCCTGGGCCGCATCTGTATCTTGTTTTGATTGTTTTGCATGTTTTGGTTGAGTGCATGGCCACTTGTTTTGGCTAGGGAGGCACATCGCTCCCCTTTTTTGTTTGTTTAAATGGTTGAATCAAAGATGGAAAACGCTGCTCAGTTTTCGCAGCACCAAAGTTACTTGTGTTCTTGTGGTGTTCATTATTAAAAATTAACCTAAAGTAACAACCTTATCAGCATCTATATTTATGCACATCTTCTATTATAGAAATAATAACTCAAGGTACCCCTATATATGTTTGTAAACACCCAATTCTATACATTAACTCAATATATATGACACCACATGCATTTACGAATAATGAGGTAATTTAGAGGCATGTATAATGGTATTTTTACTACTCTAAAATAATTAAATGCAGATTTAGGGTCTTCTTCATATTCATTTTATTGTACTAGACTTGTGGGTAATTTCTAAGCAAATGGTTTGGCTTTATTAGGTTATTTCTTCATAGTGGCAGAGGTAAGTGATTTAAATCCAAATTTTGGTGGTTGCTTTATGTTATTGTTCAAAATTGCAAAGATGAGTAATTAGAGGCAAACCTGACTCAATGGCCATTTTTAGCAATAATGATTGATTATACAAACCAAATAAAATGGCACACTATTAGATTATCAATGTTTGCCAATATTTATTTTATGGGTAGCCAACATTTTTAGGGCAAGTAAAATAGTTTAGACTGTCTATTTGTCACACACAGACACCTTGTACAACGGGTCATCTATATGGTTGTCTGCAAGATATTTAATGCATCCCTCGACACATTAATGATGGAGATCCAGTACATGATTTGATCTTTGTAGCAAAAATATATATTCCTATGAATTGATTCTTAGATTACATGTTATGATATTAGTCACTATTTGATATTTAATTCTTCCTTTGCCCATAACACTGCCACAAATTCTCAACTAAATCATTCTTGAGTTGTTTGTGTATAGAGCGAGTACGGATAGTCGAGTTTCTATTAAGTACCTCTATGAAGCATGGCTTAGGGTTATTATGTGTATTCACTTCAGAAAAAGTCCAAATTACTCCCCTCAAGTATGAACAAAGTCTGGATAAACCCCTAAACTATGTTTAGGTTTGTTTTACCCCGTAAACTATGCTATTTGGTCCAATTTAATTATCCCTTGATAAAATTTATTTTGTTTGTCTCTCCACACACAAGTGGAGTCTTATTTTTTTTTGTAGAATGATAGAGGATATAATAATGTATGTTAGAAAAATATATCATGAAGTTTTCACCATAATTGTAATAAGGTAGAACATTTAATAATAAATTAATCCTTGGAATGCAAATTACACAAAAAATAATGAGAAAAAATCATATTATATTTTTAACATATTTTTGTAATGTATACTACCATCCTGCAAAATTTTTCAACTAAGATTCAACTGATGTGCGGAGAACAAAAACAAAAAATTTTATCGAGGAGAAAATTGGAACAAGTTACATAGTTTGGGGGCTAAAATGGACTAAAACTTAGTTTAGGGGGTATTCAAACTTTGGCCATACTTGAGGGGAGTAATTTGGACTTTTTCCTATTCACTTCCGGTGGTAGAACAATAGTTGCACTCAGATTCTCATTCAAATCCAACAGAATGTTAACATGCTCCTTTTCATCTTCGACCATCATATAATGGAGGATTACACCAGCTTCCATTATGTTAGCAACATCATCTTACTTCCACATCCGTGTTTCTCCATGCATATGAGCACTCCACATCCTTCCTTGTCCCCTCTTGGTATCATGCATATTATTTGTGTTTCTCCATCTGAGGTTTTGATATTGTCTTCTTCATAGAATGCATGAGCCTTATCAATCCACATCACATCGTTATGACCACTAATATAAATTCTTCGAGCCTTCAACCAAGCATTGTAGAAGAAGTTTGTCAATTTATTTACCTTATGCCAACGGTCCATAGCTTGCTTGGAAATTTCTTTTCCTAAGACTTGGGGTAGTCTCGTTGTACATCTAAGCAACATTGTACCAATACTGCTCATTCTTCGTATCAGCGCCGATGCTTGGGTTCATTGAATTGTGCAGCCAAGAGCTAATAGCATCATAAAACATTTAACTTTGCTACAATTGAGATAGTGAGTGTGATGCAAATACCAGGAAATGGCTCTTAGTAAATTATCCCGCTCTATACATTAATATAGTTATTATTTCATGTTGATGAAACAGGTGTTGATAATGGCACATCTTTAATAGTCTGCGGCGACTTGAATGGGGCAAAGTGAGAAAATCCCTAACAAAATGGAGATTTTGAGACAACTGAGCCTGGATAATGTTTGTTAAGCCAATTTTTAATCCCTGCAAAAGGTATGTATCTAGCATTCTAGAAAAATATCTTGTATATAAAATGGAGATGAATAGCATTCACATGGCAGTACTATCTGTCAGTCACTACTACAAATTCATATGGCGGAACTATGTCACTAGTATGTATGTAAATTGAAGATAAATAGCAAACAAAACTGTCATTAATGGACAGTTGACATTGTCAAGGGAATTAAACCAACAAGAGCCCATGGTTCAAATAATGTAAATACTAGCGGTTTTAATCTTCCTTTTGTTCACACACAGAGTGATTCATGCTTCAGACAGAAAGCATACAATGGTACCAACAAGAATACATCAAGCACAACAAGCACTAGCACACAACAAGCACTAGTATTGTGAATCAAACCAGCAGCAAGCATACAACAAGCAAAATTGTGAAAACAAATGATCTACCATGTTGCTAGATCAAAAAATTGATGTACCATCCATGGTTAGGTCATTGGTCTCTGTTCAGAGCTAGGGAAGAAACCGTCGGCGCTGTTGAAGAAGTAGTTGCCACTGGTGAAGGAGGTCAGTGAAGTAGACCCACCCACTGTGAAGGAGGTCGGAGAAAAACATCCCCCCGTGCCGCTTTACTCAGGCAAAGTCACCATGCAGCATGATGCCTACTGCTCTGGAGATGCGCCGCTCGAACTCCTCTGCTCCCCCACCACTGCGGCACCCCCGTGGCCTTCCACATTTGAGCCACCGCCATTGATTTCTACACCGCTGTAGCTCCCTTCCATGTTAGCGCTGCGATAGCTCTTCGCTCTTGCGCGCCTCCGCCTTGAGCAGCTCTTGCGCCTCCGCCTCCGCCTCCGCCACCGCTGCCATCTTCTCATCCTTCCTCATGGTCACCGCCTCCGCTACTAGGGTTGGCGGATTGAGGCTGGATGGAGAATTTCAAGGTGTGGTGGCAGGGTATTTGGCTCCAAGGCACGAGATTTGGCGTGGATGAAGGGGACTTTGCGCAGAGGAAGGGGGATTTCGCATGGAGGCAGGTAAAATTCCTGTGCACGAGAGTGCCACGCGTAGCAGATCCACACTGTCGTCAACAACCGCAACCGATGGTACAACATGCGTTGCGAGATGGCAATTTGCTTCGGAAAACGCGCAAGCGCCGGCGGTGCCCTCGGTGTTCATTTAATTACCACCACGTTGGTCGATTTAGCTAGCATGGATGCAAATAGACAGTTGCTATCTCATTGTTGTATTTGCTCTTAGTAGTCCTAAACATTTTTCTTGAGTGGACGAGAGTTTATTAAGTATTTTTCTTGAGTAAACATGTGAACGGTCCTTGACCTTGTCTCGAGGTGTAATCTAAGTCCCTTAACTCTCAAAATTCATTTCTAAATCCCTAAACTTGTCCAAAGTGTCATTCGGGTTCGTAAACTCTCGTGATAAATCTTCAGGTCCTCAAACTTGCCCTAATGTGTCATTTGGGTCCTTAAACTCTCAAAGCAAATTTTTATATCCCTAAAATCAACATTAATTAATTATATTTGAACTGGACCATTTATTTACCTATTTTCCCACACGATTCATTTAGAAATATTACCACTAACATTATTTTAGTTCTGAATTTAGTTGCTTATTAATCATACTCAATCAAGACTATTAGATCATTAAAAATCAACGTCCCATATCATATTTTCTCAATTATCTAATTAAATTTTACATGAGCTATATATAACTTTATCAAGGTAATTTGTTCTCAATCTCAATAAAAATCAAAATAGAATTTTCATTAAATATAAAACAGAAAAATGGCATTTTTGTCAAATTTAAAATAGCAAAACAATATTTTCATTAAATTTAGAGTAGCGTATTGAGAATTTAGGGGTCACCGCGGTATAAGTTTATGCACCTAAAAAGGTATTTGGGGAGTTTAGGGACCTGTATGGCATACAACAAGTTTTGGGACCTAAAATTGCATTTTAAGAGTTTAGGGATCTAGATGACGCCTACAACAAATTTAGAGACCGCTAGTGCACTTTACTCTTTTTTCTTTTACAACAGTTTGACTAATTGCCAAAAACATGTCATTTCCAAGAAACATATCACCAAGAGCTATATATTGTATAATGTCTACAACGTATGACCATTTCAAATTAGAAACTGCTGGGAAACATCATCACTCTTTGGGTAGCATATTTTTGTGAGAATTAATAAGATTTGTCTTGTCTAGCATATGTTGGATTAATATGGAAAGTCCAAAAAGAAATATGTAATGATTAAAAAAAAATAGGACACGTGTTCAAAGAATTTGTTTGCTTGCCGGAAAGGATGCAAATGTGTCCTACTAGTAGCATACAAACCAATTATGGAGTTGTCAGACGCATATCGAACCTAGGAAGAGAATACAACCAAATCATATATGAACGTATAAGGTACAAGAGTCCCATAGCCAATTGTTTATATTAGCAAGGTTTGACTTCTATATTTTGATGACAGTGTAAATAAATAGAGAAAAGTTAGGCGCATCCTCTCTGGCGAATACATAGCACACCTCCATGTTTGTTTGCGTTGTTCATGCATCTAGCAGCTAGTGGCTAGTGCTGAATGGTTCTACAGTTCATCATTGCTTCCTGCAGCCCCTTCTTCTGTTCTTCCAGCTCCGGTGAAGCCCTCGCCGTGGTCACCGGAATCCACACCAGCCGCTGCTTTGACGTCCAGCACAACGGGCACGGACGACGGGCTCACCGGAGGCTCGTGTATGGGGCTAAAGGCAGATCTCGGTGGAACAGTCATCGGAGGACGAGGAGAAGGTGCAGCCTGGGCCGGCGGCGGAAGTAGAGGGTCACCACCTGAAAGATCGATCGAGAGGGAGCTCAGCTCGGTGCCTATAAAATTTAATTTCTGACCACGAACTTACTGATCGGTTCGGGTTTCGGACATCCTATCGCGATCCAGAAGCGCCGAAGAATCGGGAACCGACCTGCAAATTTGCATCCAGCGGACGCGACCGGCTGCGGCAACGTCTCCGACGGCTTGCCACCAGTATCCTTCTGTGCTGATTGAGCACAAGGAAGGCTAAAAGCGTCAGGTTCCAATTTTTGTTTATGCAGTTATGCCTGATGATGAACGCAGTATCAACAAAAGTTGTACTCCCTTCGTTTCCAACATTTTTTAGAGTCAAATCATTTTACTTTTGATCAAAAATTTAGTGAAGATTACAAAGACTTATAGCGCCAAATAGATATAACTATGAAAATATATTAAAAATATAATGATACTTATTTGATATAATAAATAATAAGCTCTTTTACAGTGTCCTATACTACTCTAAAAATGGACCAGTATAGAATAAAAAAGGATCAATATGAAAGGATCGGATGGCTCAGAATTTTTATATACTGGTGAAAACTTGACCTGTGGTATAGTGGTATAGGTGGATAGTATAGTCTAGTATGGGTATTTAGAGAAAAAATTATAATTGGCACAAATGTAATTTTTTGAAAAAATTTTATTTGCACAAATATAATATTATTAAAATATCATAATGGCACAACTGTAAATAGTTTTTAACAATCTATGTCAGGACATCAATATGGTTCGAACCTGAGACGGAGAAATGGGAAAAAATTTCTCAATAGAAGAAGATTACTAGAATGCCCTTCCTCTATACTATATACTACTGAGTAGTAGTATATGACACTGTAAAAGAGCTCTAAATATCAGTACTTTACGGTAAAAACAATACCCGCATGCAGATATAGCTCACATGTTACCGAAGATGCAGAATCTGCTGCGGTGACAGCTGAGCCGAGAAGAAACAACGGCAGCAGCAGCACCAGCAGTAGGGATGACAGTGACTGGGCTATCTTGTTCGATGAGCCGCCAAACCGACGAGCACCCTCCATGGCGGTGTCGGATCGGAGCTCGCAGACTGACCTAGCGCCGCACCTTGAAGTTGTTTCTGACGACCCCAGCAAGGGTTTATGAAGGACAGTTAGTGTTGTGACTTGGCATGGACATGTGCAAGCAGTGCGTGCCATATATAGACTATAGATAAGAGTTAGCAGTGCAACTGCTGTTGCTGTATGGCATTTCGAGAATTCCAGTCAGGTCGATGATGCTTCCATACATGACCACTGAATTCTCTGATGAATACCAGAGTGATGCAGTGTGAAGCCATGCGCTGCGTTGGCGTTGGCATAATGACTTTGTAAGTGTGAAGCCATGCGCTGCGTTGGCGTTGGCATAATGACTTTGTCAAATGCTTGTGATTGATAGATCAATGCGTGTGGACGTGCGATTTGAGTGTTGAAATGGTACATATGTGTAGCCGTTTATTGGAGGAGGAGAGGCTACTGGGAGAGTGTATATGGCGCTACTGGGATTATTCTAGATGTTTTGGGACAATTGATCGAAGTAGTTAGTATACGTACTAACACGCGTACAGTAGGTAGTCAAGTCAACATGTAAGTAGTACACATGAAAAAGAGAACACATAGAACATTTTACAATGGAAGTCAACTACTGAAGATTTACATATTCGTGGTTCTGTTGAATAATCTTTGGTATATGGGTGAGTAACTAAGCAATCAATCACCTGGTCCTTACTCCCGTTTCTTTTAGGTAACTATCAGAACTTACTGTCCATCGAATCATGTGTTGGTCATCACTCTCATTCAAGGTTCAAAGTTTTTGTTCTTCCTGCCTATTGTTTTGATAGAACATATAGTCAGCTATTAGTATACAAATATGCATAGCTACACTAGGCAACTGCTAGTAGTACGTCATTGGAGTAGTTAGCCAACATTTTTCACACCTGTTGTCTTTGACCGGAGTTTCCTGAGAAGTACTAGGCAAAAAGTGAAATGAAAAAAAAAACACTGACCAGAGACACTGAATAAAATCAGCCTGTAAAAAATAAACATTTTTTGTTGAGTTTAATAATCCTATTTTTTTAACATGCATTAGTTGTTTAATTCAAAGCTGTAGAAATTTGACTAAATTTATAAAAAAATATAACAGCATTCACAATACCAATTATATGTTCTATCAAAATATATTCTATGGTGTATTGAAATAAATTTAATATCATAGATCTTGTTATATTTTTTATAAACTTGGTTAAAGTTTGGCAACTTTTATTTATATGACATGTAAAAAAAAGGAGAGAGTAGTGTCCTCTCGTGAACTTAGCGTAGTTTGGTTAGTTAGGTCCCTTGTGGTGGAAGCTATCAACTAGGGTTCGAGTCCCCGACTCTGTACGGGTGTCACATTTTTCTGGATTTATTTCAGGTTTTAAGATGTAGGCGACGTGCCCATCGATAACGGGCGCCTCAGTCTCTCAGACGTCCTCATAGGGGTAAGGTTTGCATTTGTGTATTCATATGGACGAGCGTACGTGCATGTGCGGGCATCTAGTCCGGTGTTTCGAAAAAAATAGTGTCCTCCTGATGTTGATATTGTCGATAGCTTTTATGTGAATTGGTTGTATGTATCGTACATGAGAAAGTTTTATCCTCAAGAAAAAAATACTGAGAAATGTTTTTAAAAAACTATTTCTTAGATGCCATGTACAGGATTAAGACGATAGAAGTACAAGATTCCAAATTTATCTAGATTGTCCTCCCTCTCTTTAAAAATTCTAGATTATAACTTAGTCTTCAATCATTTTTTCACAAAGAATATATCAATTTTAGCTAAAGATTGTCAATTCGTGTTTCGCAAAAAATGTATTTTAATTTATGGTTTCCTTCAAAAGTTTATATACGAGGGGATGCATTGATGGGTGGGAACTTGCCTCAACAAAAGGTGATGGTTTTGGGGACTTCTACGGGGGAGTAAAAATGATTGGAATGGTATGCGCATGTAAAACAGTTGTACTTTGAATTGGGCCGGAAGCTGAGATGGCCGGCCTGTCCAGTGGCCCAAGCAGTATTTCTCTTGTTCATTTCCATCATCGAAGGTCAATGTGAAAGTGAAACCAACCAATCACGCCACCGTTGCCGGGACGATGAATTGGCGCTGCGCCGTTGAGACCGCCGATCGAGGCGCTGGAGCAGGCGCATCTCCGCCAAGGGTTTACGCGACTTGCTACTGCGGCAATCGGAGGTCCGTGTGCTTTCCCTCTGTGAATATGTCTGCCTATGCGTATGGTGTGTTCGTGCAAATGCCTCTGAAAATTAGCAGGGGAAGCCCCTTGGTTGTATTGTGCATTTGGTAGGACCAAGGGAATAATCATGTCTGCAGTTCATCATAATGTAATGAGTAACCTTACATGTAACATTTAGCCAGCGTTTTTGTACTACAGAACTGTGACATTGTAGTAGGCAGCAAAACCAAAGCAACACCTGACCTAAGCGTAGAAGAATTATTTTGTGAAGTAAAGCAGCACAAACAATGTTTATCTAACAATCACACTCCATTCCTGCTGCAATGCTCGTAGAATGCACGCTTGATTATGAGCAGTTCGGTAGAGACTTGCCCCAATACTGGCCGTCCTCGTGGTGAGACCATGGAGCACAAGAGGCCAACATTTATCACGGGGAGAGGGAGGATACAGGCATACAGCCCTGCATCATCTCCAAGCTTCCAACGTCCAGGTCGTTTTGTAAAATAGTGGGGTCTAAAATCTCAGACTGGCTAATCATGTGGAATTACCAAGACCTTCAGTTGAACTATCACACATTAACCTCGCCAACCCAAAGTCACTTACACATGCGTCATTTCAAGATTCAAAAGAACATTGCTTGGCTTCAGATCACAATGTATTACTGGGGATGTACATTGGTTATGGAGATAATCTAAAGCATATGCAATGTCCAGAGCTATGTTAATCCTTTCACCCAAACTTAAAAATCTCTGCTTATCATATCCATGGTCCTCTGGATGTAACCACCTTTCTAGGCTTCCACTAGGCATACAGTGAAACACAATTGCTTTGAAATCTGAGCCAGTAGGATCGATCGTAGAGCATAAAGTAATGACTTTGACAAGATTTCGATGGCGAGTATTCCTTAGCACTTCGCCCTCTGCAATGAAGCTTCTGGGTGCTTCATACCAGTTGAGGTTGAAAACTTTAATAGCAACAGAGTCATCCCGAAATGGCAAAATTCCCTTGTACACAGAACCAAAGGATCCCAGGCCAAGTAAGTTTACTAGAGAGAAACCATTAGTTGCCTTGGCAACATCTTCATATGATATATTCTCCATGCTCACCCTGTACTGCTTTGAACTTGTTTTGTGTTTTCTTGCCCTTAAACGAACAGCCGCTCGAAACAAAAACAAAATTAGAACAACACAAACTATAATTCGAATCATGATCTTCAAAACAACCTTGTTTTCTCCTTTTGATCCCAATTTTGGGCAAAGTGGCAGGAATAAACCTTGACCATTTGAACATAGCTTGTAATATCCTTTCACGGACACTGTGCTATGTCAGGAACTCGCCGGAGGAACGACAAGAACAATGTCGCCGGCGAGCTCACACAGCCAACACAGAACACACTTACTCAGTGATCAGTAAGGATACTATGCAATGCATTACATTATCACCAAAACTAGAGATGAGTTTAGTGTTGTTCAGGATCATGTTCGTACGATACAATCCATACTTCATTTGCATTTCCCATTTGTAACCATTATGTACAGAGAGTTGAGCTAAAGTTTTAAAGTTGCTCCTTAAAAAGATACTGGCACCTCAAGAGCAACTAGCTGGTCCATTATGGACCATGCATTTTTTAAAACTAGGTGGAGAGTACTGCATTATTTAGAACATGTAATACTTGTCGAACCTGTAATAAATTTGAAGAACCGTACAGACTAGTGGATGGATCATTGCCTTGTGGTTTAATGCATTGTGTTGTTGATTTGTCGGATATATTTGTGATATTGTGGTATTTATTATGCTGCTTGCTGTATATACATAAATTCACATTTTTTTAAAAAAAATGTAAATGCACATCACTGACGGTTTGAATTGGCGGTGAAAACAATATTTTCGCCGTGGTTGAGGCACAAAACGGTGGTGAAAATAGGAACATCACCTCTGTGAGTCTATAAAACCAACTGCGATGGGTCTGTTTTCACCAGCGATTTGTGAAGGGAGCTGAGGGTGAAAGACGTACACAGTATCGCCGGTTCTTGTCTCAAACCTATAGCGATAGTACGGCTTTCACCGTTGGTTGACAAACTGACAGTTAACATTTCCACCGTCGACCTTTCATCGACGGCAGCCAACACAGAAAACGATTTTGTAGGAGTGCATTTTGGGCTCCCATGAAAAAAAAATCGACCGAGAGGGAGGCAGATGGAATCCAACGGAGTAATATTGATTTAGAGTTCTTTTTACGGTACTCTATGCTACTATATACTAGTGTCTAAGAAAGACCAGTATAAAAGAATCGTACGGTTCAGATTTATTTTATACTACTGGAAACTTTAACTGTAGTGTAGTATAGTAGTATACAATGAGTAGTATAGTAGTATATGGGTATTTTGGGAAAAAATTAATGGTGTAATTGATTTTAAAAAATCACTTTGATCCTTGATATATATTTTTGTATTTTCAATCTCTAACTTCATTTTCATCTAAGTGAAATTACTAAACTACCCCTTACTTATGAGGGTCTATACTAGATACCACTTGTTGGTATGGTAGTATAAAGTACCGTAAAAGAGCTCTTGATTTATTGCATCGTCCATGTCACTTGTTACACATACAGATTCACACATACATAAATATTAGACTACTAGTATATCTAGTATTTTTCATTCGCCTAGCGGTCGATCGTGCCAGCAGATCACCCGTGCGTTGATGAGAAGACTGGGCCGTGCCCTGGGTCATGGCCTCCGTCAGGACCTGGACCTCAAAAAGCTAGTAAGCTTCCTCATGTAACTCCAATTGTAACAACACCATCACAACGACCACATTCTATGTTGTAAATTGGCAATGCTAATTTTGAAACCTCGTTTGTTCGCAAAGTGAATTAGAAATTAGAAATTTAACGCTGCAAACTGGCAAGCTGGAAGCACCAATATATTGCAAGGCCAAACTATTTCTACGTTCGCGTGTTTGATCAGATATTTTTGCTGGAGCACTTTGGGTCATTATCATGCATAACAAAATTCCGCTAAAGCACAAATGGCTTTAGTTATCTTATAACTAAGTACTCACCACCATGAACTTCCCCGAATGCTTCATCTCGCATTAATTTTTCACTAACAAAGAACTGATGCCGCCCTTGTTTCGTCTCCATGGAAGCTGCCAAGTGCCCACCTGACTTGGGATCAATAATCACTGCCGTGTGCAAGAATGTCGATCGAATAAGTGAAACGGTAAGCAGCGAATCTCGAGATATACACATTGCACCAATTGTTACACGATTTACTTATGGATCATTCATTACCTGGTCTTGCATAGAACGAATCGATCATGACTGACGGCAGCAAGACGCAAAGGATCAGGATTACCGACGATGACCAGCTGGAAAGCCGAGCAGGTGCCATAGCAGACTTCAGTAAATTGACGTATCTAATTCTCGTCCATAGCAAAGTTCAGTAACTCGTATGGGTATGATGGAGGGACTAGATATTTAAAGCTCTCGGAACTCATTGAAAAGTATAGCTAGCAGCCATGGACGTCGTCCTCCAAAGGAATTTGACGCGATCATGCATTGCCGGTCCATGGTGGTAGGTGGTAGGGAGGCTAGGAGCATTTTATTCTTGGTGTCCAAATTTTTCAACACACGCATGCATACACAAAACTAGTCACGACTCACGTCTGAGTAGGATGTGTTTGGTTGGGTATATCAAGTGATGCATGAGTGGATGATCTTGGATGGGATGGTTCAATCAATTTGTTCAAATCGTATGGTCCATCACCCCTAGTAATAAATTAAATAAAATAGGATGGTTTCATCCTGGATGAGTTGGTACAATTCACCCAACCAAACACAAACATCATCATCAAACTTGAATCGTTCCATACATGAACCAAATGGTTCAACCGTTCAAGCAACCAAACACAACCTTGGAAAACAAACTCTCTGTGAGTGTGCATCGTGGCCGCCTCAGTAGGGTTGCGGCTCAAGAGACAATAGCACCGCAGCAGCAAGAGGAACAGACTACACAAGAGTCTTTCCTGCAACTTGACTAACCGTCCACGGTAAGACTTTTATTTGGTCAAGATTGTCATTTAGAAATGTCGCAGAGAATAAAGATTTTTTTAGGGTTCATTATCGCCATAAAGAAAAATCATGGAATATATGCTTAGTTCTTCTCAAAAGTCAGAACTAGTCGGAAACCTTGGCTATAACATCTAGAACGGTTTGAAAAACGATCGGGATGACAACTATCAGACGGACGTTTCTGAACTCTGCTATGGAGTAACTTGTTGTTTGACAGAAATAAGCAACGCGTTTTAGAGTACTTACCAGCTCGCGACCATGGAATTCAGCTGGGCCTTACACCTTAGTATACTTTTCTTAAGTTTGAATGCAATATCTGGACCTCACAAATTCTCGAATACAAGTATCTGTTTCAAACAACTCGGTACACACGCAACTTGGTATAAGTAAATGGACCTCAGTAACTTTTGGATATCACTTTTTTCTAACTGATTTCTGTGAGTTAGAGATGAAAATCATACAAATAAATACCATACTCACAATTTAATTCTACATTTAGATAACACTCCACGTATCATGAATACATCTTCTTCAGTTATTATACCTTCGCTCCAATTCTACATTTATCGAACTATGGCTATTAAAAAGATTACAGCTAGCTGCTGGTGGACAAAATTAGAAGTTGATGATGATACACTTGCAATTGTTTCCTTGTGTATCCACATTATTGTTGGACCAACTTTGCTGAAGATAACTGAAAAGATCAGCAAAAAAATAAAACGAAATGGTATAAACCAGTACTATAAAAATAATTTGTAGGAGCACTTGGTTTTTTTCAGGGGAGGACGAAGAGTTTATGTGCCCCTGCTTGCTTCTAGATGCACTTTAGCATCTGGCCTACCTGAAAATCATTTGTAGGTGCGGTGCGTAATATCAGCATGATAAATACATACTTTTTTGTATGATCTCAGATGTAGCAAACTTTATATCAAAATTGTTAGGAGAGAACGGAAAGATCAGCACAATATATGTCAGAAGCTCGCCGTTTAAATTGCATCAAACTATACCACACGAAAATGGCTGGGTCAGGAAGAGTGCTGAATAACACGATGCATAGAGAACTAGCTAGAGAAGTTCCCATAGTAACAATTCATTCCTTGTTCCAAAGGATGAAACTGGTCATTTTTTGTTTAAGAAGTACAATCCGAAATCTGTGAAGAGCAGTCCTCACCCAAGTTCAGCCTTCAACGCAAGGCCAAATTAATTGCCTGTGCATGCTAGTAATAACTCATAAGTGGAATGCCAGTGACAGTACACACGGGAAGATTCTTTTTTTAATGAAAACTACGGCAACCCTCGGGTTGTCTGAACTTTATTGCCAAAACAACACAAATACAGAATAGAGAGTTTTGATTTAGGATCACCGGTCACCTAAAAGATCAGAACAGCAGAAACAACATATGGTTATCTACACTAAGAAGAGGCTGCTCCAAGAGACCAACTTTTTTTTATCTAGTGAATTACTACACCTATGAGACCAGAGCAGGAAATCTTCACGACATCTTCATGCAATTGCAATATTTGTGTCATCTTCTTGCCTGAAAACTTTAGCATTCCTGCATTTCCAAATATTCCAAAGAATGCATATTAAAACTGAGCACCTGATGCGCTGATTTGGTTCTTGGATTAGATTTTCAGACCAAAGATCTTCCACCGCATCTGATTGTAAAAGGGGACCAATGTTGATACTAATATAAGACCAAAAGCTGGAACTTCTTGGGCAATTGATGAATAAGTGAGCACAATCTTCATTGCCGATACAAAAAGGACACTGCCCAAAAGGGCTCATTTGCAATAATGGAGCCTAGCATGCTCAATCTTTGCTTGTGGAGTAACCAGAGAAAAAAATCTGCATTTCTGAGGAACAAAGTTGTGCCAAATCTCATTTGCAAAGGGATCATCCGGGGTTTCTTCAAACGCCATGAGGTAATGTTCTCTGGAAGAAGGGACCTTTCCACTGTGCCTGGCGACACATATGTCCTGTTCACCGTCCGTCTTTGTCCTGTCCACGGGAAGATTTTGGTCAACAACGGAGGCAGTCAGCTAATTAGCGTGTACCATACATCTTTGTCAGCACATTTGTCTTTCTTAGTCCTTTTCAAGTATAGACCCGCGAGAAAGTTGTTATAGACTAATATTCAACTCAGAAGGTTTCATCTCAGAATAACAACTGTAAAGCATTCATACAATTTTATACAGTTATTATGAGAATTTATTTTTGAATTGGAGGGAGTACGTAGGCCCATCTCATTGCAGTCACAAGTATATAAGACAAGGATGTGTGTCTGCATTTTTAAGTTTCCTTGAACACAGGGAAACTTTAGCATTGTTCACGATGACCCACTTAGGTGCTTCTTGTCCAAATCTCATTCTGCTCTTGGCTTTCTTCATGTTTTCTTGTTCCTTGCCATTAGCAACCAGCGATGGTACTGATACTGATCGACTAGCCCTCCTATGCTTCAAGTCTCAAACCTATGATCCTAGTGGAATCTTAAGCTCTTGGAGCAACACATCCGTTAACTACTGCAATTGGACCGGAGTTTCATGCAGCTCACATAACCCACTACGAGTCATTGCGCTAAATCTCAGCTCACATGGTCTTGGTGGTTCGATATCACCATGCCTAGGAAACCTAACCTCCCTTGCAAGCCTTAATTTGTCGAGTAATATGTTCCATGGAAGCATCCCAACTGAGCTTGGTCGCCTGAGTCAAATAATCTACCTGAATCTGAGCATTAACACTCTTGGTGGCCACATCCCAGGTACGCTGTCTTCCTGCAGCCATCTCCAGGTCCTTGACTTATCGAAAAACAACCTCCAAGGTGAGATCCCACAAAGCTTAACCCAATGCATTCATCTCCAGAAAGTTGCACTCAACAACAATAAGTTGCAAGGAAGCATCCCCACTGGGTTTGGGCTGCTTCCTGAACTGGAAACTTTGAATCTCTCCAATAATTCTCTCACAGGAAACATACCTTCATTGTTGGGCAGCATACCATCTCTTGCCTATGTCGATCTTGGAGCTAATCAGGTAACAGGAAGAATACCGGAGGTTTTGGCAAGTAGCTCATCTCTTCAAGTGCTTAGGCTCATGAACAATAACCTGATTGGTGAGATCCCTTCATCGCTCTTCAACACTTCCACTCTGACTACCATTTACCTACAGAGTAACAACTTAGTCGGTTCGATACCACCCGTCACAGCAACTGCTGCGCCTATCAAAATACTAAGTCTGGCCCAGAATAGCCTTACAGGTGCGATACCAGCCTCACTTGGCAACCTTTCCTCGCTGATTCGTTTGTCACTTGCAGCAAATGACTTGGATGGAAGCATCCCAGAGAGCCTAAGTAATATTCCTTCTCTTGAGAGACTGATTCTCACATACAACAACTTGTATGGACCAGTGCCCCTGTCGATTTTCAACATGTCAGCTTTGGAATTCCTCGAAATGGCCAACAACTCACTCACCGCAAACCTTCCACCAGATATTGGACACAGGCTTCCAAATCTTCGGCATTTGACCCTGTCAACACAGTTGATTGGGCCAATCCCATCTTCTCTTGTCAATGCATCCAAGCTAGAAAAGATTTATCTAGTTGGTCCCGGACTCACAGGCAAAGTGCCATCCTTTGGGTCACTGCTGAACCTTCAGGAGCTTGATCTCGCCTACAACCAGCTTGAAGCTGGTGACTGGAGCTTTCTCTCATCCCTTACAAACTGCACTCAACTGAAAAAGCTGTTCTTGGATGGTAATGGTATGAAAGGAAATCTGCCGACTTCTATTGGTAATCTTTCCTCACAGCTTGAGCGGCTATACCTCAAACAAAACTTTTTGACTGGAACAATTCCATATGAGATAGGAAACCTTAGGAGCCTCAAACTGTTGTATATGGATTGGAACCTTTTCACTGGCAGAATCCCGCCTACCATAGGAAATCTGAGCAACTTATTGATTCTAAGCTTCGCACAAAATAACCTCTCTGGCCATCTTCCAGACCCTATCAGCAACCTTGTCCAACTAACAGAGTTTTATCTGGATGGGAACAACTTTAGAGGGGCTATACCTAGAGGTTTAGGGCAATGGAGACAGTTGGGGAAGCTGAATCTCTCTCACAATTCATTTGATGGAAGGATACCAAGTGAGATCTTCAATATTTCTTCGCTTTCACAAAGCTTGGACTTGTCACACAACTTATTTAGTGGGCCCATACCACTGGAAGTTGGCAGACTCATCAATCTTGTAAGCATTAGTATTGCCAACAACCGCTTGAGTGGTGACATTCCATCTGCTCTTGGGAAGTGTGTGCTTCTTGAAGTTCTTCACATGGAAGGGAATATTCTTACTGGAAGTATTCCACGATCTTTTATTGACTTGAAAAGTATCAAGGAAATGGATCTCTCTCGGAACAAATTGTCAGGGAAAATTCCAGAGTTCCTCACCTTCTTGAGTTCTTTGCAGGCACTCAATCTTTCATACAATGATTTTGAAGGAGCAATACCATCCAGTGGTATATTTGCCAATGCAAGCAGGGTGTTCTTTTCAGGAAACCATAGGTTATGTGCAGATGCTCCAGGGTCAAGCCTACCCATTTGCCAAGATCTGCGATCAAAGGGAAACAATAAGTCTATTGTTTTAAAGATAGTGATCCCTATTGTAGTGTGTGCTGCTGTAGTTTTGTTGCTATGTTTGGTCCTCATTCTTTTCAGGAGAAGAGAAGAAGCAAGCTTGTTACACTCCAGTGTGCACATAGATAAAATAACGTATGAAGACATTGCCAAGGCTACCAATGGATTCTCTCCAGTAAATTTAGTGGGATTGGGATCTTTTGGGGCTGTTTACAAGGGAATTTTGCCATTTGAGGATGACCCAGTTGCTATTAAGGTTTTCAACCTCAACCAGTATGGCGCACCCAAAAGTTTCATGGCTGAGTGTGAAGCATTAAGAAGTATTCGCCACCGGAATCTTGTCAAAGTGGTTACATTGTGCTCCACAGTGGATCGTACTGGCTCGGATTTCAAAGCACTTATCTTTCAGTACATGCCTAATGGCAGCCTCGACAGGTGGCTACATCCAGATAGCAATGGCTACGATAAGCATCGATCCCTTACTTTGGGCGAAAGGATTAACATAGCCCTGGACATTGCATATGCTTTGGACTATCTCCATAACCAGTGTGCAACTCCAGTACTACATTGTGACCTGAAACCAAGCAATATTCTTTTGGATCTTGAAATGACAGCATATGTCAGTGACTTTGGGTTAGCAAAAATTATGTGTGCTAGTTCAACTGCGGCTCAGGCTAATAATTCAACGAGTTTGGCTACCTTAAAAGGAACAATTGGATATATTGCACCAGGTGATATAAATTATGAACATATTAAATGTATGTTGATATTAGTTTTTTTCCATATTTGACAGTCATGTTTTCAAAATCAAATGCAGAGTACGGCATGGATGGACAAATCTCAGCAAAGGGTGACGTCTACAGCTACGGAGTGCTTTTGTTGGAGATGTTTACCGGGAAGTGCCCTACTGATGAGAAATTCAAGGATGGGTCAGGCCTCCACAAACACATGGCTACCAAATTTCCCCATGGCATAGCAGAGATTTTAGACCCCAATATGCCACATAATGATTTGGATGGTGGAAATTCAGAAATGATGCAGAGCTGCGTCCTCCCTATGGTAAAGTTGGGCCTCTTGTGCTCCATGGCTTCACCACGAGATCGACTAGGAATGGCACAAGTTTCTACTGAAATACTCAACATTAAGCATGCATTCCTCGAACTTTGCAGCCGAGAAAGCAGAGTAGACAAGTAAACATTGTTGTGAAGTTGCTATACTACAAAAAATAAATGTGTGGCACTTGAGTTATGTCCTCTTAATTATTTTCATGTTCCTATCCAAATTAGTACAGGCTTGTACAACACCAATTTGATTAAAAACAACTGTATAACGTTAATGTTTTTTCATGTCATAATGATGTGTGCACCTAATTTGTTCAACAAAGAGTAAAATACATGGATGACTATTGTAATTGTCTCTTTATAACATGCTAAGTTGCTAACAAATATAATGGTCATTCATGCATTTAACTCTTCTTCAAAATGCACAAGATTATGTGCTATCCTAGGAGCATCCTCTCCTGTCTTTCCTTAAGAAAAAAATAGATTAACCTCAAATCATTCATCTGCAAAATTAGGTGGTTCAAAGCATGCAGTAAATTGAGATCAGAGCAGGATACTACTGTACATCCACAATGTTAGGCAGGCTCGAAGCATAGAAGCGTAAGGGCAACAAGAATGCTCAGAGGCATTTGCGCGAACAATCCTTGTGCATGAAAGGGCCAAACACAGAATGCCAGGACATTGGCACACCGCACACGCATGGAGAAAAGAAAAGCGCACCTACCTCCAAACGACGTGGTTGAGCATTCGACTGAAGAGGTAGAAGCAGCTGCCGCGGGCAAGCCCGCGGCATGACGACTCATCATCGACCAAAGTTGCAATAGTCAATAGAGTGAGTATTAGGGATGAAAACGGATCGGATACGAACGGATATGCACGAATACGAATACAAATATTTACTTTTTTCTTGGATCGGATTCAGATACGGATAGTGTAAAATATGTCGGATATGGAACGGATATTGATATATGTTACATATCTATAAGAAATATCCAACTTTGGGTACTCGGATTCGGATATCAATCAGATATTGAATCTTCAAATTCGAATATCGGACTATTCATTTAGCGTTTAAACCCTCTCGATCGGACGAACGGACGGAAAATATCCCTACTGTTTTATCCCTAGTGAGTATTGTTCGGCTGGGACAGGAAGGGAAATAGGGAGATCCTCTATACGTTCCATGCGATAGGATCTCTTGGAATCGCACGGCCCAGAGAGCCCAGCAGCAGCCCACCGAAAGTGGCAGCCCTCAAGCCGCAAGCAGAATTGCAGAAAGCAGCCACCGAACCTGTTGGATGTTGTTACCTGAGGCCCGAAATGATGCTTTAATTTTTTTTTATTTCGTTTGTTTTCATGCCTGCAATAGCATATTCAACATTTCTTATATCAAACCAAATCAGCATTTTGAAGAACCTAATTCAATAATTTTTAAAAATTAATTCATTAAAAATGTTACTTCCCCTATCCTAAATTACTATCCATTTTGGCTTTTGTAGATTCATTATTTTGCTATGCATCCAGGCACAGAGGATGTCTAGATACATAGCAAAACAATAAACATATAAAAGCCAAAATGAATAGTAATTCAGGACGGAACGTGTATATTGTAAATATTGAAAAGACTCATTAAAAATGTTGAACTAGTATACCGGAATGCTGAAATAACATAATGCATTTCATTTTGTTGCATTAATTCAAAAGAATGCTATTGTTTAATCAGATTTAAAATTACATCCATGCTAGAGAAAGCATCTTTCGAGGTTTGAAATTTGTTTAACACACTGCACACCCACCTCCCTCCTCACTGTTGCGACTTGCGACACATGTCCCTTACCCCTATGTGCATGATGTTGTGGTGGGCCCTGCACGCTTGTACAGAATACAGATGCATGTGTACATTTCTATATCCTCTTAGCACTACGATAATAATAAAAACATGTTTCCCACATCGAGAGGGCTCTCGATTTAGAGAGAACGTGAGAGCCCTCCTGATTTAGGGTGTACAAGGTAAATCAGAAGACAAAAAAGAAAGAAAACATAAGAAGTAACTGATCGAGATACATTGTCCACCTCCCACTTCGGAGATCCCCTTCTCCTCAGACGGGTTGTAGGCAAAGCGGCGGATAGGGTTAGGGTTTGAGATTTGGTTTGAGCTTGAGGGTTTCGGGATGGGGGGAGCTTCCATAGTTCCATGGCCGTCGTTTTTAGAGTGATGGTCAGGGCATAGTACAAAAAACCGGACCGGACCAGTGGTTCAACCCGAAAAACTGTGAACCGGCGTCTTGACCGGTCCGGTTCGCACAAAAGATCGGTCTGAGAAAAAAAACCGGTGAACTTGGGCTGAAATCGGCCCAACAGAACGGTAGACACGGGCCCAAAGGCTAAAAACATGTGAAAATAAAAGAAAAAAGGGGCCAACAAGGGTTTGAACCTAGGTCTCCAGCCTGAACGCCGCATTGCCTAGCCATCTGGCTGGCGTTTCCACGTGTGATTCAAAGGAACAATGGAATCTTATGAACATTAATGGACCGGGTTGAACCGGTTGACCCATTGGTCAGACCACTGAACCAATGAACCGCTGACCTCACCGGTTCGATGGCAGGTCTGGCTTTTTGTTCTATGTGGACGCCGGATGGTCGGGTGGAGGGAGATTCCATGCCCAATGGTGGAGGATGGCGGTTAGGAAGGGTCGCAGAAAGGGTTTTTTTTTAAGATGATTAGCCTTATGATCGAAGTGGAGAATGTTGTTGGATAATGATCTTGGCAAATCAAAAGACCGAGTCTTCAGGAATCGAAGTGGAGAAGGTTCCATGGATGGCAGTAGAGTATGGCAATTGGGATCGAAGTGAAGGTTTTATCTTTTTGATATTTTTTCTCGAACTATGAGACAACCAAAAAGGTTTCGGCCCAATGGGATCTAATGTGTGGTATCTAGAAAATATTGTACTAAGGCTCCTCTTACTACTGCCTATAGAAATTTATAAAAATTAAAAAAATGATAATATTAAAAGATTGCATCCCTTAATCAACCACAACTGATGGTGTGGTGAAGTTGTAAGTGAAGTATGCGTGAAGCAAGAAGTTATGGGTGCAAAAAGTTGCAGCGTTGGAAGAGATGGTAACCGGTTCATGGGGTTGCCTCCTGTGCATTGGAACTTTTTTACACCCATTTAATAATTTAATTTGGTTTTTTTCATCTTAGATTCAAAATTTATTTTCACAGACGGTTCAAACCTGGCTGTGAAAATCTGATTTTCATTTTCCCTAAGAGTATCTCCAAAAGTGCCCAATAAACCTTCCCAATAATAACTTCTGGGAGTTAAGGTGGACAATAACCCTCCAATAATGGCCCAATCATGTGTCCAATTTTTTGGCCTACCCAAAACTGAAGATACACTGAACCAAGTATCCGCAAGAAGTTGCACTCCCAATCTGCCGATTTTTTCTTTACACTAGATTTTTTCCTTTGGCCCTCCGCTTCTCCCGCTGGAGGACGCGGACCTGAGGAAGGAAACCAAAAAAGTAAATGATTGGTAGTTTTTGCCAGCAAAAAATCAGGAGGTGGCCCCACGGTAGATGATGTGGTGAAAAGTTAACTCTTTTTGACTAGTTATTAGGAACTATTGGTGGATATGATTTTTCAGGTTCCAATAATATTTGGCAAGCTCCCAAAAACTAGTTTTTAGGATTCTATGTTTGGTACTTTTGGAGATGATCTAAACACTCCCGCCTCCTCAAAACCGGCTGTGAAAACCTCTTTGAAACTAGCTGTTATAATATTTTTGTAATAGTGGCAGCAACAGCAGTAGTAAGAGGAGCACTGACACTATTGTTTTGGATGACGTGCTATGCCGAGGAGCTGTTCCAATGGACGCGACGGAGCTCGCAAGCTGATCACCACGCTGCCTGCGGTAGCTTCTAGGCTAGCTCCAAGCTCAGCTGCTCAAGCAGTCAAGTGCTACCTGACGACGGGCGAGAAGAGACCTGCACTCTCGCTGTATAAAAATGGCGAGAATTACTTTCTTGGATCGAATCAACGTCTGATGGATGTACAATGGCAATGCAGTGTGAAGCCATGCTGTGTTAGTGTCAACTGAGCGACTTGTCTGATGGAACTCCCGGTTGTTGAAGTGATTTGGCCGTTTGTTGGGGGAAAAGCTGCAGTCTCTTACACAGACATGACATGATATATGTAAAGCTGAATTTAGAACAACGTCAGAGGTACATGTTTGAGACCATTCGTCGGAGATTCAGTGTTTGGTATTACTGTGCCACTGCCAACCGGTCAACCAAGAAAGTACATGGAATATGGACAGAAGGGCCAGTCATCAGAGAACATTTTGCAGAATTAGCAAATGTCAACTGTGAAAGAGCTTAACATATTGATACTCTGGTTCTATATAGTTTGTTATGGTTTGTGTACTTGACCAGCTAATCTATCAGTTGTCCATCCTGTCCATTTTCGCTAATGAGGTCATGAGACAGTTAGTAGTGTACAAAAATCTGTCTTCTGAGATAAAATAACTGCATGTACATCACTTTGTTGCTCTCGCATATTTTAGGTATGCTTGTTTAGGCCAAAGATTCTAAAAAACAATACTATCTAGTTGTCTGCCCTGAGAAGCAATTGGACTGGTAAACCTTAGGACCGCGCTATCCCGCGACAGGTCACGCGGAAGGGGAACGCGCGACCCGCCGCTGGCGCCGCCGCCGCAGGAGCCTCTCCAGTTACTCCTCTCCTCCTTCCTCTCTGCCTCCTCCTCTTTTCCTCCCTCCCTCCTCATCTTCCTTCCGAGCCCAACGACCTCCCACCCCGCCGTCTCCACCACTGCCAGCGACCGACGGTGCCTTGCCGCTCCACCCACCTCCCGCCTCCGCCCTCCACCCCGTCCTTCCTAACGCCAGACAGCTCCTCTCCCCCGTCTCCGGCTCCGCCCAGCCGCCATCCCCACCGCCTCGGCCGGCGGCGCCATCGCCGCCCGACCCTCCGCCCAGCGACCGTCCTCACCGTCGGGTCGGCAGCCACCCCTACACCTCCTTCTATGTCCGCCAGACCAAATCCCCCCCTCCCCAAACCCAAACCCTAACCGGCCTACCGGCCGGTGGCGGCGCGCGGCGGCACGAGTGGGTCGCACGCTCGCGCTTCTGCGCGACCGGTCGTCGAATAGACTTAACGAAACCTTAGTGTACATGTTTGGCAGACCGGTTTTTCTTCTTGTGGCTGATTGGGTGGTTGTAATACTTTAGGTAAATGCTGTTATGTCGTAAGATATTGTTTGGATCATGAGATTCTTATTTATTTTGCCTGTCCCGGAATTTAAAGATCTCAGAAAAGAGTCCAGGTGTAATTAGGTTCCTGCGGTTCATAGGATTAGGATTATTGTTAGATTATGGACCTCTTTATTTTAAAAGTTACATTTACTTAATATCAAAGGATGACTTATTATTATTAAACTCTAGCTGTGTAGATGGAGCTAATGAAAAGGATACCAAAGTAGAAAGTACCTATAGGTGTCTAAATGAGTGATTCTGGAAGTGCAAGGATTCAAATTTTTCACAACCTATGACGTAAGGCCAAAAGGGAATAGGTATGGAAAGGAGAAAAATCTGGTCAACAACGGAAGCTATTGCTTTAGCATTGCGTATGTAAGTTACTCGGTCAAAAGTTCAAACTGAACTCCTGAACCAAAGTGTATGTCTCAATCTCAATGGCAAATAATCACATATGCAAGTGATAATTGCAGTCAATAAAACACATGGTCAGAGGCTAAGATCTGACAAGGTTTCAATTTTCACTTCAAGAACTCCCTACGCGCCCCCTTGGATCAAGATCAAGTGGTCCAGATTGAAGTTTGCATAGTTTGCACGGGAAGGTTGGTTTGCACCTGATCCGTTGCCGAAGTAATGCTTCAGGATTCCCCTGTTTGTTAATCCAACCAACAAGCACCAATCAACTTAAATCATAATATTTCTGTTGTTTGACTTGGTCATGGTGATATCATGGCAATTGCACTTGTTGAACCAGTATCTTCATTAGTAAAGTTTAAAACAACTTGGTAGGCATAAAACAATCTACACCATTTGCAAGATACAGAAGTTGTTAGAGTTGGCTTTGCAGCCTTTATCAACATTCATTTCAAGGCCATGATAGGATTTTATTTACCTTAGCCAGGGTGAGTAGGCCTAAATACAAGACAACTTAGAACACATGACACATCTATACTAAAATAACCTTGAGCTCAGCTCTACTACCAATTTATACTATATAATACCGCTTCAACCAAAATTAGGAATTGATCTTCTGGACCTGATCTTTTGTCAATAACACGAATGTTATATTTTAGAAATTTCCATCAAGTACTAATCATTTAGAAGGTATACAATCCATCGATCAGCCGTCATTTTCATCACCACTAGTTCTTCCTCTGTCAGAGAGCATGGAGTACTTCATGATTAATACCTTGGGATGTATCAGCTTACCCCTGAGGTTCCTTCCAGTGGTGGAATAACTGTCATGGACTCACTATGATCCAACCACAACTCTCTAGAGATTTGAATTATATGTTCTAGTCCTCCTGCATGTAGGTACTGCAAGTGCAAGGTAAATAACAGAAGAAACAGTTTTATTACCTATCAAGGTTGACTTCATTAACAATCAATCTTATCTTCTTATTCCTTAATTTACAGCATCTTACCTATCCGTCTGGAAGTCATCTCAAGATCAGTCAGTAGGTAAGCCACGAGTCATAGCTCATTTTAAAATCCCACTTTTTCTCGTTATCTATTTCTAATCCTGCTGTCAAGAAGTCTCAAGAAGAGCAAGCCAAATTGTCATCTTTTGATCCCATTACCAGATAGTGAGAACTGATGCATATTGAACTCCAAGGTAGACATGTACTGACTATTCAATTAAGAAATAATTGCAATAATTGGCACAAAGTAAGCAATGTTTCAAAACTGTAGCAAGTCAAGGAACATTTCGCAGAAAATAAGGCAAAACATTTATACTTCAAGATATGACACTCAAATTGGCTACGTGATGCTGTGCTGTGCTCCGATCACTGCTTTCGTGTACAAGCAGAGTCAGTCTCATCCCTTGCTTGGACTATCTCCCATGGTGACTGCATAGGAGGCTAAAGTGAACTGAGTTTTGGAAAGAATCTCAATATAAACCAGAAATATCTGAATGATGCGTGTAAGATAGAGATGAGAATCGTACATAAGCTGTACTCATTTTCATATTCCTGGTTGGGATAAAAAAGGACAGATCTCTTATCCATTTCAGGCTATTCAAAAAAAAAAAATCAGGTTATCCTCTTGATTACACACTGCCTCCATACATAAGCTATCTTATAGAAACCAGGTTCATAGGACTTCCAAGTTCTTGTATCAACTCGATGTAATTCTCTTCAAATTCAATAAAACTTGCTGGATCGAAAAAAAAATCTTGTTAGGATAATCCTGCAAGTCTCATTAATCTTAATGCTGTTCAAAAAGAACAGGGGCTAAAAAATTGATCTCGCCTACAACATAAGGACAAAAGTCTACTGCTTGTCCATGCTAGTCAGAGAAGGCATGAGGCACAGATAGTAAAACAGTAAATGTGCAGAAAAGATTCTTTTCGATGCCTGGCACTGTTGTTTTAGACTTTTACTATTCTCTGTCATCCATTTAACGCAGTAATCAGCTTTGTCTTCTCAGTAGCTTTCAGGATGCTGGTTATTCAAAATTTAGTTGTTCAACGTCAGTAACAAATGACAGCATGCATCATTCAGATTATATTTAGCAGAAAGCATGGAACATGCTGACAGGTTATGTTCAAAGTATATCCAGTTATATATCTGGTCTACCAAATGCAACATGGGCACCATTTTCAAATCCAAAATACATAAAATTTCTGTTGACCTCCTCAATCAGCATCGCATCATGACCCAATCATATTTGGTTGTTGAAATCCTCAAATGCTAGACATAAACAAGTCAAGTAACAATTAAATAGAGTATATGTAATGGACTTCAGACATTGTAGTCAACTCACAAGGTTTGACATCAGACCAGTAGAACAAATGTGTTAATATCATTGTTTACAGCTAGGAAGAGAATTTGTTCTAAAACTAGCTGGAGTAGGCCCATCATTTGGTGAGTGTAAATATATACAGGACAAGGTTGCGTGTATACACTTTCTTAAGCACAAATGCACAACTGAGGTTTGGCATTGCCAAGCACCAGCAAGATGATTCACTTCAGTTCATCCTCTCGAAAGGTCATACCACTTCTAGCTTTCCTCATCTTCTCATGCTCTTTGCAATCAGCAACTAGTGATGACACAGATACAGATCAACAAGCCCTCCTTTGCTTCAAGTCTCAAATCTCTGATCCTAGCAGAGCCTTAATATCTTGGAGCAACATATCCCTTAACTTCTGCAGCTGGCAAGGTGTTTCATGCAGCATACAGACTCCATTCCGTGTCATAGCACTAAACCTCAGATCTTTAGGCCTTGGTGGCACAATACCACCTTGTGTAGGTAATCTGAGCTCCATTGCAACCCTTGATTTGTCAAGCAATGCCTTCCGTGGAAGCATCCCAACAGAGCTTGGGAGCCTGAGCCAAATCATCTACCTCAACCTGAGCATCAACTCAATTGATGGCCACATCCCAGCCGAGCTATCGTCCAGCAGCCGTCTCCAGGTACTGGACTTATGGGGAAACTCCATTGAAGGTGAGATCCCACCAAGCTTAACTCAATGCATTAATCTCCAGCAAGTTTTACTCAATAACAATAAGTTGCAAGGAAGCATTCCTAGTGGGTTTGGTCTGCTTCGTGAGCTAGAAACTTTGAACCTTTCCAACAACGCCCTCACAGGCAGCATTCCATCATTATTGGGCAGCAGTCCATCTCTTGTCAACGTCGACCTTGGGGCCAATCAGCTAACAGGAGGAATACCAGAGTTCTTGGCAAATAGCTCATCACTTCAAGTTCTAAGGCTCATGCAAAATAGCCTTACTGGAGAGATCCCTCCATCACTCTTTAATACCTCAACTCTGACTACCATTTACCTCTACAGTAACAATTTAGTTGGCTCCATACCACCCGTTACAGCAACTGCTCCACCTATTAAAATACTAAGTCTAGCCCAAAATAGCCTTACAGGTGAGATACCTGCTTCATTGGGCAACCTTTCCTCCTTGATTCGTTTATCGCTTGCAGTAAATCATTTGGTGGGAAGAATCCCAGAGAGCCTAAGTAGAATCCCTTCTTTGGAACGGCTGATTCTCACAATCAACAACTTATCTGGACCAGTACCTCAGTCAATTTTCAACATTTCATCTCTGAAGTTTCTCGAAATGGCCAATAACTCACTCACCGCACGACTTCCGCCGGACATTGGCTACATTCTTCAAAACCTTCAGACATTGATCCTATCAACAACACAATTGAGTGGGTCCATTCCAGCTTCTCTTGTCAATGCATCCAAGCTAGAAATGATTAATCTAGTCGGTACCGGACTCACTGGGACAGTGCCATCCTTTGGGTCCTTGTCCAACCTGCGGGAGCTTGACCTTGCATACAACAAACTTGAAGCTGGTGACTGGAGCTTTCTCTCATCCCTTTCAAACTGCACTCAACTGAAAAGATTGTTCTTGGATGGGAATGGTATGCAAGGAAGTTTGCCGAGTTCTATTGGTAATCTCCCTTCGCATCTCCAGTGGCTATGGCTCAAGCAAAACAAATTTACTGGAACAATTCCATTGGAGATAGGAAATCTTAAGAGCCTCACAGTGCTGCATATGGATTGGAACAGCTTCACTGGCAGTATCCCTCCTACCGTAGGAAATCTGAGCAATTTGTTGTTGCTAAGCTTTGCACGAAATAACCTCTCTGGAAGTGTTCCAGACTCTATTGGCAAACTTGTCCAACTAAACGAGTTTTATCTGGATGGGAACAACTTCATTGGGGGCATACCTGCAAACTTAGGCCAATGGAGACAGTTAGAAAAGCTAGATCTGTCTCATAATTCATTTGATGGAAGTATACCAAGTGCACTCTTCAATATTTCTTCACTTTCACAAAGCTTGGACTTGTCACACAATTTCTTTACTGGGCCTATACCAATGGAGATTGGCAACCTCATCAATCTTGGAAGCATTAGTATTTCCAACAATCGCTTGACTGGTGATATTCCATCCAGCCTAGGGAAGTGTGTGCTTTTGGAAGTTCTTCACATAGAAAGGAATCTCCTTATTGGAAGTATTCCACAATCTTTCATGAACTTGAAAACTATCAAGTATATGGATCTCTCTTGGAACAAGTTATCAGGGAAAATCCCAGAGTTTCTGGCCTCATTGAGTTCTTTGCAGGAACTCAATCTTTCATTTAATGATTTTGAAGGACCAATACCATCAAGTGGTATCTTTGGCAATTCCAGCAGGGTCTCCTTGCAAGGAAACCACATGTTATGTGCAGATGCTCCAGGGCCAAGCCTGCCCCTTTGTCCAGGACTGGGAATCAAGGGAAAAAGCAAGTCTGTTCTTTTGAAGATTGTGATCCCAATTGTGGTGTCTGCTGTAACAATTTTGTTGTTATGTTTAGTTGCTATTCTTGTCAGGAGAAGAAAAGAAGAACCAACTTTGCAACACTCCAGTGTGCACATAGAGAAAATAACGTATGAAGACATTGCCAAGGCCACAAATGGGTTCTCTCCTGTAAACTTGGTTGGCCTGGGATCCTTTGGGGCTGTTTACAAAGGCATTTTGCCATTTGAGAGTGATCCAGTTGCTATTAAGATTTTCAACCTCAACCAGTATGGAGCACCCAGAAGCTTCATTGCAGAATGCGAAGCATTAAGGAATACTCGCCATCGGAATCTTGTCAAAGTCATTACTTTATGCTCCACGGTTGATCCAACTGGCTCCGATTTCAAGGCGCTTATCTTTCAGTATATGCCTAATGGGAGCCTCGAAAGGTGGCTGCATCCAAAGGATCATGTGTATGATAGGCAAAGATTCCTCGGTTTGGGTGAAAGGATAAACATAGCCCTGGACATTGCATATGCTTTAGACTATCTCCATAACCAATGTGCAACTCCAGTACTACATTGTGACCTGAAGCCAAGCAACGTCCTTTTAGATCTTGAAATGACTGCATATGTCAGCGACTTTGGTTTAGCAAGATTTATGTGTGCTACTTCAACTGCAGCACCAGATAACTCTACAAGTTTGGCGAACCTAAAAGGATCAATTGGATACATTGCACCAGGTGACAAAAATTATCTATACTATCTTATTGCCATATGTGTTCCACCCATTTCATTTGCTTATTCTTAGTTGTTTATACTAAACTCTTTCTCCTTATTCAAATGTACATGCAGAGTATGGCATGGGTGGACAGATATCAGTGAAAGGTGATGTGTACAGCTATGGAGTGCTTGTGCTAGAAATGTTTACTGGAAAGTGCCCTACTGATGAAAAATTCAAGGATGGTATGAGCCTCCACAAACATGTGGCTACAGAATTTCCCCATGGTGTAGATGAGATTTTAGACCCCATTCTGCTACAGAATGACCTGGATGGGGGAAATTCGGAAATGATGCAGATCTGCGCCCTCCCAATGGTGAAGTTGGGCCTCTTGTGCTCCATGGCATCACCACGAGATCGACTAGGAATGGCACAAGTTTGTACTGCGGTATTTGACATCAAGCGTGCATTTCTCGAGCTTTGCAGTGGAAAGAAACAAGTGTGAATGATTAGCAAACCTAGTTTATATGTGCATTACAGAACAAAATTTCTGCACTTAGGTCTATCACCATGTCTCCATTTTCGTGACCAAATGGTAGAACACTGGTTTGATTCGGGACTACTCTGTCATCATAGTAAAGTGCAGAACCGATCGTTCTCTTATCCTAGAATGTCCATCATCACATGCAATCCTAAGTGCCTTCGCTTTAATTTTTTTTTAAAAGGGTACAATTTGTCCTAACCTTTGATTTAGCTACTGTATAATGTTCAAATCACAGGCATTAAAACAAGATAAACCTGAAAATGCACAGTGGCTGCGAAACGCATACAAACAAAAGGATAGATTGCTGGGGTAGCATTTGCACGAACACAGCACGAGCATCCAGGGTCAAACAGATGAAATCCTCGACCAGAAACTAAATTCACGGAGTAAGAGCACACGGACCTGGGAATCGAATGCTGCGGTCGCTTCAGCCATAGGCGGTGATACGGCGGCCTCGGCGGGCTCGCCGGCGGCACCACTGGGCACCGGCCATCTCCGGCTAGCCGGTGGTGGCCCGTCGCCTTAGCCGGCTACCTGCGGTTGCGTGAGCGCTAGCCCGCAGTTGCGATGGTCGTGAGGCTCACGGCAGTCGCATTGATACCGCCGGAGAAGGAAGGAGGGCACGGCCGCAAGGGGGGAATCAGCGTGGCCGACGGGATCGTCGACGGCGGCTGGAAAGAGGGCACGGCTGTCGAGACTCTCGGTCCAGAGTTTCAGACAGTGATGGAAGAAAATGGGCCAAGTTTTTTTTTTTTT
>CM014270.1:11753716-11774867 GCA_004135705.1 Alloteropsis semialata | reverse complement strand
ATATCAATTATGCTACAAGAACAATGCATTGTCAATACGTGTTTCGCCGAAAAAATGTATTTTTATTTATGGTTTCCTTCAGAAGTTTATACACAAGAAAAGGTATGGTTTGGGGACTTCGCCTAATTGTGGGGAAGTAAGAATGATTGGAATGGTATATGCATGTAGAAAAGTTGTATTTTTAATTGGGCCCAAACCTGAGATGGCCGGCCTGTCCATTGGCCCAAGTAGAATTATCTTCGAAGGGCAATGTGAAACCAACCAATCACGCCAAATTGTGGCAGCGTGGCCACCGTTGCCGCGACGATGAATTGGCGCTGCGCCGGTGAGACCGCCGAGGTGCTGGAGCAGGAGCATCGCCGCCAGGACATATCACGCCAGGATCATCGCCGCCGGAGCGGAGGTCCGTGTGCTTTTCCAGTTTTACTCTGTCTGAGTGGATAGGTCTGCGTCGCGTAATGTGTTCGTGCAAATGCCTCTGAGAGTCTGAGTAGCAGCCACTCTAGTAATCGTTGTTTCGCTTGTCTGTGGATTTGCATCCGCATCTTGTTCCGGATGTCAATCTACAATGTTGTTGAACATGGCATTTGCCAGGTCAAGGGTTAGTCCATACTCCTTAGTGTACCTTTAACCGAATGATCGTGTCTGCAGTTCATTACAATTTGCAATACAAAGAGTAACCATACATTGTAGTTCCAATTCAACAGAGTTGTACTACACAACTCTACCAATCTAGGCAGAAAAAAGGAGGACATAAAAGTCCAGAAGATTTATTTTGTGAAGTAAAGCAACAGTGCAACACTAACAATGTTTATATAAGGCTCACACTCCGTTCCTACTGCAAAGCTCATGAAACGCACGCTGGGATCCTTTCACACATAAATCTCGCCGACCAAAGTCACTGACATATGCAGTCATTTCAAGATCCAAAAGAACATTGCTTGGCTTCAGATCACAATGTATTACTGGGGATGTACATTGGTTATGGAGATACTCTAAACTCAAAGCATATGCAATGTTCAGAGAATCAGAGCTATGTTAATCCTTTCACCCAAACTTAGAAATCTCTTAATCTCTGCTTATCATATCCATGGTCCTCTGCATGTAACCACTTTTCTAGGTTTCCACTAGACATATAGTGAAACACAATTGCTTTGAAATCTGAGCCAGTAGGATCGATCGTAGAGCATAAAGTAATGAGTTTGACAAGATTTCGATGGCGAGTATTTCTTAGCACTTCACACTCTGCAATGAAGCTTCTTGGTGCTTCATACCTGTTGAGGCTGAAAACCTTAATAGCAACAGAGTCATCCCGAAATGGCAAAATTCCCTTGTACACAGAACCAAAGGATCCCAGGCCAAGTAAGTTTACTAGAGAGAAACCATTAGTTGCCTTGGTAGCATCTTCATATGATATTTTCTCCATGCTCACCCTGTACTGATTTGAACTTGTTTGGGGTTTTCTTGTCCTTAAACGAACAGCCACTAAAAACAATAACAAAATTGGAGCAACACAAACTACAATGGGAATCATGATCTTCAAAACAACTGACTTATTTTCTCCTTTTGATCCCAATTTTGGGCACAGTGGCAGGAATAACCCTTGACCAAATGAACATAGCCTCTAGTTTCCTTTCACAGACACTGGTAGCATTGCGGAAGACAGCATCTGATGGTATTGGCCATTCAAAATCATTGAATGAAATATTAAGTTCCTGCAAAGAGCTCAAGTTGGCAAGGAACTCCGGAACATTTCCTGTCAATTTATTGTGGGAGAGATCCATTTCCTCTATTCCTTTTAAGTTCATGAAAGATTGTGGGATGCCTCCAGTAAGAATGTTTCCTTCCATATGGAGTAATTACAGAAGCACACACTTTCCTAGAGTGGATGGAATGCTGCCGGTCAAGCGATTGTTAGAAATACTAATGATTCCAACATTGATGAGCCCACCAATGTCTAGTGGTATGGACCCAGTAAAGGAATTGTATGACAAGTCCAAGCTGTCTGATGTGAAGAAATGTTGAAGACCGCACTTGGTATGCTTCCATCAAGCAAATTGTGAGAAAGATTTAGCTTCTCTATTTGTCTCCATTGGCCTAAGCTTGCAGGTATGCCTCCACTGATGTTGTTCTCATCCAGGCTAAACTCAATTAGTTGGGAAAGTTAACAGAGCCTGGGACTGGGCCACTGAGATTATTTTGTGGAGAGCTTAAAACCCATAAGTTGGTCAGATTTCCTATGATATGCGGTATTCTTCCAGTTAACTGGTTGTGGTCCATATACAGAACAGTGATGCTCCTAAGTTTTCCTATCTCTAACGGTTAAATTTGTTATGTTTGAGCCATAGCCACTCGAGCTTTGAGGGAAGATTGCCAATAGAACTTGGGAAACTTCCTCGCATACCATTCCCATCGAAGTAGAGTCTTTTTAGTTGACTGCAGTTTGCGAGGGATGAGAGGAAGCTCCAGTCACCAGCTTCTAGCTGGTTGTATGCGAGATCGAGATCCTGTAACTTTGGCAAGGTCCCAAATTGTGGCATTGTCACAATGAGTCCATGCTGAGGAGCAGTTGCCATGGCCGCGACGGAGCTCGCAAGCTGATGACCATGCTGCTTGTGGTAGCTTCTAGGCTAGCTCCAAGCTCAGTTGCTCAAGCAGTCAAGTCCTACTTGACGACGGGTGGAAAGAGACCTGCACTCCCGCTGTATAAAAAATTCAAAATGGCGAGAATTACTTACTGCGATGTCAATGTCTTGGATCGCATCAACGTCTGATGGATGTACAATGACAATGCAGTGTGAAGCCATGCTGTGTTAGTGTCAACTGAGCGACTTGTCTGATGGAACTCCCGGTTGTTGAAGTGGTTTGGCCGTTTGTTGGGGGAAAAGCTGCAGTCTCTTACATAGACATGACACATGATACATGTAAGCTGAATTTAGAACAACGTCAGAGGTACATGTTTGAGACCATTCGTCGGAGATTCAGTGTTTGGTATTACTGTGCCACTGCCAACTGGTCAACCAAGAAAGTACATAGAACATGGACAGAAGGACCAGTCATCAGACAACATTTTGCAGAATTAGCCATGTCAATTGTGAAAGCACTTAACATGTTGATACTCTGTTATGGTTTGTGTACTTGACCAGCTAATCTATCAGTTGTCCATCCCGTCCATTTTCGCTGATGAGGTCATGAGACAGTTAGTAGTGTACAAAAATCTGTCTTCTGAGATAAAATAACTGCATGTACATCACTTCGTTGCTCTTGCATATTATAGGTATGTTTGTTTAGGTCAAAGATTCTAAAAAACAATACTATCTAGTTGTCTGCCCTGAGAAGCAATTGGACTGGTAAACCTTAGTGTACATGTTTGGCAGACCGGTGTTTCTTCTTGTGGCTGATTGGGTGGTTGTAATACTTTAGGTATAATTAGGTTCCAGCACTTCATAGGATTAGGATTATTGTTAGATTATGGACCTCTTTATTTTAAAAGTTACATTTACTTAATATCAAAGGATGACATATTATTATTAAACTCTAGCTGTGTAGATGGAGTTAATGAAAAGGATACCAAAGTAGAAAGTACCTATAGGTGTCTAAATGAGTTATTCTGGAAGTGCAAGGACTCAATTTTTTCACAGCCTATGACGTAAGGCCAAAAGTGAATAGGTATCGAAAGGAGAAAAATCTGGTCAACAACGGAAGCTCTTATTTTAGCATTGCGTATCTACCCATCCAACATAGTCATCTTGCAGTATGTAAGTTATTCGGTCAAAAGTTCAAACTGAACTCCTGAACCAAATGTGTCTGTCTCAATGTCAATGCCAAATAATCATATAGGCAAGTGATAATTGCTGTCAATAAAACACATGGTCAGAGGCTAAGATCTGACAAGGTTTCTATTTTCACTTCAACAGCTGACTAAGGTGAAGTTATGCTTCAGGATTCCCCTGTTTGTTAATCCAACCAACAAGCACCAATCAACTTAAATCATAATATTTCTGTTGTTTGACTTGGTCATGGTGATATCATGGCAATTGCACTTGTTGAACCAGTATCTTCATTAGTAAAGTTTAAAACAACTTGGTAGGCATAAAACAATCTACACCATTTGCAAGATACAGAAGTTGTTAGAGTTGGCTTTGCAGCCTTTATCAACATTCATTTCAAGGCCATGATAGGATTTTATTTACCTTAACCAGGGTGAGGAGGCCTAAATACAAGACAGCTTAGAACACATGACACATCTATACTAAAATAACCTTGAGCTCAGCTCTACTACCAATTTATACTATATAATATCGCTTTAACCAAAATTAGGAATTGATCTTCTGGACCTGATCTTTTGTCAAAAACACGAATGTTATATTTTAGAAATTTCCAGCAAGTACTAATCATTTAGAAGGTATACAATCCATCGATCACACCCATTGTTTTCATCACCACTAGTTCTTCCTCTGTCAGAGAGCATGGAGTACTTCATGATTAATACCTTGGGATGTATCAGCTTACCCCTGAGGTTCCTTCTAGTGGAATAACTGTCATGGACTCACTATGATCCAACCACAACTATCTAGAGATTTGAATTATATGTTCTAGTCCTCCTGCATGTAGGTACTGCAAGGTAAATAACAGAAGAAACAGTTTTATTACCTATCAATGTTGACTTCATTAACAATCAACCTTATCTTCTTATTCCTTAATTTACAGCATCTTACCTATCCATCTGGAAGTCATCTCAAGATCAGTCAGTAGGTAAGCCACGAGTCATAGCTCATTTTAAAATCCAACTTTTTCTCGTTATCTATTTCTAATCCTGCTGTCAAGAAGTCTCAAGAAGAGCAAGCCAAATTGTCATCTTTTGATCCCATTACCAGATAGTGAGAACTGATGCATATTGAACTCCAAGGTAGACATGTACTGACTATTCAATTAAGAAATAATTGCAATAATTGACACAAAGTAAGCAATGTCTCAAAAACTGTAGCAAGTCAAGGAACATTTCGCAGAAAATAAGGCCAAACATTTATACTTCAAGATATGACACTCAAATTAGCTACGGGGGTGTTTAGATGTTGTTATGCATAGTGTTTTTATGCATTGGGTCGCGTGCCGCAGAGAAGAAAAAGTGCATTGGGAAGCGCGTATTATGCAAAATGGAGGAGAGAGGGGGTGAACTAAACACCCCCTACATGATACTGTGCTCCGATCACTGCTTTCATATACAGGCAGAGTCCCCTTGCTTGGACTATCTCCCATGGTGACTGCATAGGAGGCTAAAATGAACTGAGTTTTGGAAAGAATCTCAATATAAACCAGAAATATCTGAATGATGCGTGTAAGATAGAGATGAGAATCGTACATAAGCTGTACTCACTTTCATATTCCTGGTTGGGATAAAAAAGGACAGATCTCTTATCCATTTCGGTTATCCTCTTGATTACACACTGCCTCCATACATAAGCTATCTTATGGAAACCAGGTTCATAGGACTTCCAAGTTTTTGTATCAACTCGATGTAATTCTCTTCAAATTCAATAAAACTTGCTGGATCGAAAAAAAAAATCTTGTTAGGATAATCCTGCAAGTCTCATGAATCTTAACGCTGTTCAAAAAGGACAGGGGCTAAAAAATTGATCTCGCCTACAACATAAGGACAAAAGTCTACTGCTTGTCCATGCTAGTCAGAGAAGGCATGAAGCACAGATAGTAAAACAGTAAATGTGCAGAAAAGATTCTTTTCGATGCATGGCACTGTTGTTTTAGACTTTTACTATTCTCTGTCATCCATTTAACGCAGTAATCAGCCTTGTCTTCTCAGTAGCTTTCAGGATGCTGGTTATTCAAAATTTAGTTGTTCAACGTCAGTAACAAATGACAGCATGCATCATTCAGATTATATTTAGCAGAAAGCATGGAACATGCTGACAGGTTATGTTCAAAGTATATCCAGTTATATATATCTGGTCTACAAAATGCAACATAGGCACCATTTTCAAATCTAAAATACATAAAATTTCTGTTGATCTCCTCAATCAGCATCGCATCATGGACCCAATCATATTTGGTTGTTGAAATCCTCAAATGCTAGACATAAACAAGTCAAGTAACATTTAAATAGAGTATATGTAATGGACTTCAGACATTGTAGTCAACTCACAAGGTTTGACATCAGAACCAGTAGAACAAATGTGTTAATATCATTGTTTACAGCTAGGAAGAGAATTTGTTCTAAAACTAGCTGGAGTAGGCCCATCATTTGGTCAGTGTAAATATATATAGGACAAGGTTGTGTGTATACACTTTCTTAAGCACAAATGCACAACTGAGGTTTAGCATTGCCAAGCACCAGCAAGATGATTCACTTCAGTTCATCCTCTCGAAAGATCATACCACTTCTAGCTTTCCTCATCTTCTCATGCTCTTTGCAATCAGCAACTAGTGATGACACAGATACAGATCAACAAGCCCTCCTTTGCTTCAAGTCTCAAATCTTGGATCCTAGCAGAGCCTTAATATCTTGGAGCAACATATCCCTTAACTTCTGCAGCTGGCAAGGTGTTTCATGCAGCACACAGACTCCATTCCGTGTCATAGCACTAAACCTCAGATCTTTAGGCCTTGGTGGCACAATACCACCTTGTGTAGGTAATCTGAGCTCCATTGCAACCCTTGATTTGTCAAGCAATGCATTCCATGGAAGCATCCCAACAGAGCTTGGGAGCCTGAGCCAAATCATCTACCTCAACCTGAGCATCAACTCAATTGACGGCCACATCCCAGCCGAGCTATCGTCCAGCAGCCGTCTCCAGGTACTGGACTTGTGGGGAAACTCCATTGAAGGTGAGATCCCACCAAGCTTAACCCAATGCATTAATCTCCAGCAAGTTTTACTCAATAACAATAAGTTGCAAGGAAGCATTCCTAGTGGGTTTGGTCTGCTTCGTGAGCTAGAAACTTTGAACCTTTCCAACAACGCCCTCACAGGCAGCATTCCATCATTATTGGGCAGCAGTCCATCTCTTGTCAACGTCGACCTTGGGGCCAATCAGCTAACAGGAGGAATACCAGAGTTCTTGGCAAATAGCTCATCACTTCAAGTTCTAAGGCTCATGCAAAATAGCCTTACTGGAGAGATCCCTCCATCACTCTTTAATACCTCAACTCTGACTACCATTTACCTCTACAGTAACAATTTAGTTGGTTCCATACCACCCGTTACAGCAACTGCTGCACCTATTAAAATACTAAGTCTAGCCCAAAATAGCCTTACAGGTGAGATACCCGCTTCATTGGGCAACCTTTCCTCCTTGATTCGTTTATCGCTTGCAGTAAATCATTTGGTGGGAAGAATCCCAGAGAGCCTAAGTAGAATCCCTTCTTTGGAACGGCTGATTCTCACAATCAACAACTTATCTGGACCAGTACCTCAGTCAATTTTCAACATTTCATCTCTGAAGTTTCTCGAAATGGCCAATAACTCACTCACCGCACGACTTCCGCCGGACATTGGCTACATTCTTCAAAACCTTCAGACATTTGATCCTATCAACAACACAATTGAGTGGGTCCATTCCAGCTTCTCTTGTCAATGCATCCAAGCTAGAAATGATTAATCTAGTCGGTACCGGACTCACTGGGACAGTGCCATCCTTTGGGTCCTTGTCCAACCTGCGGGAGCTTGACCTTGCATACAACAAACTTGAAGCTGGTGACTGGAGCTTTCTCTCATCCCTTTCAAACTGCACTCAACTGAAAAGATTGTTCTTGGATGGGAATGGTATGCAAGGAAGTTTGCCGAGTTCTATTGGTAATCTCCCTTCGCATCTCCAGTGGCTATGGCTCAAGCAAAACAAATTTACTGGAACAATTCCATTGGAGATAGGAAACCTTAGGAGCCTCACAGTGCTGCTTATGGATTGGAACAGCTTCACTGGCAGTATCCCGCCTACCGTAGGAAATCTTAGCAATTTGTTGTTGCTAAGCTTTGCACGAAATAACCTCTCTGGAAGTGTTCCAGACTCTATTAGCAAACTTGTCCAACTAAACGAGTTTTATCTGGATGGGAACAACTTCATTGGGGGCATACCTGCAAACTTAGGCCAATGGAGACAGTTAGAAAGGCTAGACCTGTCTCATAATTCATTTGATGGAAGTATACCAAGTGCACTCTTCAATATTTCTTCACTTTCACAAAGCTTGGACTTGTCACACAATTTCTTTACTGGGCCTATACCAATGGAGATTGGCAACCTCATCAATCTTGGAAGCATTAGTATTTCCAACAATCGCTTGACTGGTGATATTCCATCCAGCCTAGGGAAGTGTGTGCTTTTGGAAGTTCTTCACATAGAAAGGAATCTCCTTACTGGAAGTATTCCACAATCTTTCATGAACTTGAAAACTATCAAGTATATGGATCTCTCTTGGAACAAGTTATCAGGGAAAATCCCAGAGTTTCTGGCCTCGTTGAGTTCTTTGCAGGAACTCAATATTTCATTTAATGATTTTGAAGGACCAATACCATCAAGTGGTATCTTTGGCAACTCCAGCAGGGTCTCCTTGCAAGGAAACCACATGTTATGTGCAGATGCTCCAGGGTCAAGCCTGCCCCTTTGTCCAGGACTGGGAATAAAGGGAAAAAGCAAGTCTGTTCTTTTGAAGATTGTGATCCCAATTGTGGTGTCTGCTGTAACAATTTTGCTGTTATGTTTAGTTGCTATTTTTGTCAGGAGAAGAAAAGAAGAACCAACTTTGCAACACTCCAGTGTGCACATAGAGAAAATAACGTATGAAGACATTGCCAAGGCCACAAATGGGTTCTCTCCTATAAACTTAGTTGGCCTGGGATCTTTTGGGGCTGTTTACAAAGGCATTTTGCCATTTGAGAGTGATCCAGTTGCTATTAAGATTTTCAACCTCAACCAGTATGGAGCACCCAGAAGCTTCATTGCAGAATGCGAAGCATTAAGGAATACTCGCCATCGGAATCTTGTCAAAGTCATTACTTTATGCTCCACGGTTGATCCAACTGGCTCCGATTTCAAGGCGCTTATCTTTCAGTATATGCCTAATGGGAGCCTCGAAAGGTGGCTGCATCCAAAGGATCATGTGTATGATAGGCAAAGATTCCTAAGTTTGGGTGAAAGGATCAACATAGCTCTGGACATTGCATATGCTTTAGACTATCTCCATAACCAATGTGCAACTCCAGTACTACATTGTGACCTGAAGCCAAGCAACGTCCTTTTAGATCTTGAAATGACTGCATATGTCAGCGACTTTGGGTTAGCAAGATTTATGTGTGCTACTTCAACTGCAGCATCAGATAACTCTACAAGTTTGGCGAACCTAAAAGGATCAATTGGATACATTGCACCGGGTGAGAAAAATTATCTATGCTATCTTATTGGCATATGTTTTCCACCCAATTCATTTGCTTATTCGTAGTTGTTTATACTAAACTCTTTCTCCTTATTCAAATGTACATGCAGAGTATGGCATGGGTGGACAGATATCAGTGAAGGGTGATGTGTACAGCTATGGAGTGCTTTTGTTAGAAATGTTTACTGGAAAGTGTCCTACTGATGAAAAATTCAAGGATGGTATGAGCCTCCACAAACATGTGGCTACAGAATTTCCCCATGGTGTAGATGAGATTTTAGACCCTATTCTGCTAGAGAATGACCTGGATGGGGGAAATTCGGAAATGATGCAGATCTGCGCCCTCCCAATGGTAAAGTTGGGCCTCTTGTGCTCCATGGCATCACCACGAGATCGACTAGGAATGGCACAAGTTTGTACTGCAGTACATGACATTAAGCGTGCATTTCTAGAGCTTTGCAGTGGGAAGAAACAAGTGTGAATGATTAGCAAACCTAGTTTATATGTGCATTACAGAACAAAATTTCTGCACTTAGGTCTATCACCATGGTCTCCATTTTCGTCACCATGGTCTCCAAGATGGTAGAACACTGATTTGGGATTACTCTGTCATCATAATAAAGTGCAGAACTGATTGTCCTCTTAATCCTAGAATGTCCATCACCATATGCAAGCCTAAGTGCCTTCCCTTTAATTTTTTTTTTAAAAAAGGTAAAATTTGTACTAACTTTAATTTAGCTACTGTATAATGTTCAAATCACAGGAATTGAAACAAGATAAACCTGCAAATACACAGTGGCTGCGAAACGCATACAAACAAAAGGATGATAAGATTGCTGGGGTAGCATTTGCACGAACACAGCACGAGCATCCAGGGTCAAACAGATGAAATCCTCGACCGGAAACTAAATTCACGGAGTAAGAACACACGGACCTGGGAATCGAATGCTGCGGTCGCTTCATCCATAGGTGGTGATACGGCGGCCTCGGCGGGCTCGCCGGCGGCACCACCGGCCATCTCCCACTAGCCGGTGGTGGCACGTCGCCTTAGCCGGCTACCCGCGGTTGCGTGAGTGCTAGCACGCAGTTACGATGATCGTGAGGCTCACGGCAGTCGCATTGATACCGTCGGAGAAGGAAGGAGGGCACGGCCGGCCGGCCGCAAGGGGGGAGTCGGCGTGGCCGACGGGATCGCCGACGGCGGCTGGAGACTGGACGTGGCCGTCGAGACTCGGTTCAGAGTTTCAGACAGCAAGTGATGGAAGAAAATGGGCCAAGTGGGCAGGCCATCCTGCCAGTTTTCGGTCCGGTTGGCCCATTTTGAAACGGTATCCCACGGAGAAGGGTGCGAGCTTGCCCCCTCCACATCATCTGATGCCATGTACATTTTACTTTGCACCAAACTTGAAAATTATTTGCCTCTTGAAGCGTAGATCTGTTCTCAAATTTATTTGAATATTTGTGTGGTTTATAATTAATATACAAAAATACCCAAGATTATTTTTTCATAATTTTTCGAACATTTTCTTGACTTTTTTTAGATGAACATTTTTCCCTTGAACCTAGAGCAATTTTATCGTTAACTTTGTCTTTAACCTGAAAAAAATATTTTTGAACGTGGAACAATGTTTCACTCAACCAAAAATATTGGAACTCCATAGAGAAAATATTTCAAATATATAAAAAAAAGTTCTTTGAGAAAACTTCATCCAAACATACTCAGTGTGGTGCTGATTTAAACAATGGTGTAATCAAAAATTAATTTAGGAGTTTGACAGAATAAAGTATGTTGGTGTTGCCGAACCAGTTGTCCGTTGTACCCGTTTGCTCTATTACTTCGAATGATGATACCTCTACCATTTTAGTTATCTATTTTTTATTCTTGGTTGTGTGTGGGGGTAGGGGCTAGAATTAATTTTATTTTGTAAGAAACTCATTTTTTATTCTGTTTACATTGTTGTATCACTTCTGATGTGCTTTGCAAAATAAGATTCATTTTGCGTATATTTTACTAATTTTAGAGACATGTAAAAATAATTAAAGTTTGTGTGTGGATTTATTAAACAGGCCTTTACATAGTATTACTCAATTGTGCACCTAAGCCAACGGCTCTCTAAACTTGCTACCTTGCTGAAGTTTCTTCAAAGTTGACGCATTAAGTATTCGAACAAAAATTCTCCACATAAATCGGCACCCAAAATATCAAGTTTTCTTTGTTACGAAGTCCAGAAGTTGGCTTGTCGTCTTCTTTATTAAATGCCTACGGCCCTGCACATGACTTGACTTTCCATACGCTTAAGCAGTGTTTGGGACCTAATTCTTGTTACTTTGAATCCTCAAATTAAACTAGGGTTTGTTTCGTTGGCAACGGCCCAAATGGGCTACCAGCAGGAATGAGGTATTTCTTATTCTTTCTAAATTGTCAATGAGTATACTATGGGACTGTTTGGCAGAGCTCTAACTCCCAACTCTATATAGAATTTGATGTTTGTTTAATAAAATAAAATAAAATAAAATATTATCTTAAACTTCCAATTTAAATATAAAAGAAGAACATGGTGACTCAACAAAAGACTCTCGATCAGCCAACAAGTCTAGCTCTACAAATTTCTAGAGCCAGGATGATCAGCTCTAGCTCTACGAATTTGTAGACCTATATGAAATAACCGCCCATGAGACTATGTTCTATGCTTTACCATCCGTGTGTCTGTCTTACACATACGTAGCCCTTATGAGAAACAAAAACACCGAGTGACATTAATGTACATATATGAACGAAGCTAGGGGATGTCTAGTGTATCAGTTTTCTATAGCAATGACAAACACTTCCTTGATCGGACCGGCACAAAAGTCATTGCAGGTACCTGTTCAGAAAACCAGTACAACTACTCACACGGTTCTTCACCTAGTAAACGAGTTGGCAGTCAAGTGTCAAACGTGCTAAACTAATCTATGCTAGTCATCATCTGACATATACCATTTGCCGTTATTTCTCGGCATTTGCCTCATAGTCAGAGACGACGTTTTCAAGTCTACCTTGAGTAGTCTCTATTCGGATCTTTGTGTCTCCAGCTTAGACCCTACATTAATAACAACCCCGTAATTGACCTTTGGAGTGATTACTGGAACCAAACAAAAGTTTGACAAGTGAGAAGGTCATGGAACACCCTGCACCTCAAATTAAACAACCATCCATTGTTTTTCCATTATATATCCAGCTTGGTCAAGGTGACATTCAAAAGACAATACATTAGAACTGGCATGTACATTAGCATTTAATTTGTTTATAGTGTAACTTGGGGCATATGAAATGGACATCATGTGTGAGACACACAATGGAAGCATCCATATTTTTTTTATATAGTCAGCAAAATAGTGTACTCGGAAACAATTCCATTTTCTAAATAAAAAGGCAAAAGAGTGCATTTGTTCGAGCAAATTAAGCATGTAGCTAGTAACCCAGCCCATTGGTCGAGCTTTCCCCCACAGAGGCTTATCCAAACTGAGGGATACTACAAACCATGCATATCATTGTTTGTCGATGCATAACTAAGCTCACACAGTTATGCTGCCATTATTTTGAAAGGAAATTGGGGACGGTGCATGGACAAGAGCAACTTTGTATGCTGCTATTCCTTTTCTTTGGCTGATCCAGAATTGGTGAGTACGAGCTCTTCCATATGTGGTGTGGTTTTGCAGGACTTCTATTTCATTTATTGTGTTGAGACCTTCTATGAATAATATTGTACCTTTAGTCATCAATGAATAAATTATATCCCTTGAAACAATAATTCTTAAAAGTCTTCAATCATAACTCTTTTTTTATTTCTCAAATATTGTTGGCATTAAGTGAGGAGATTTAACTTAATTTGGCTTATTCCCAAACCAACCGCAGGCCTTCTTGAAGAAAGAAAAACAAAAATCTGGCAATTTGTTGGACTACGTTAACAATTAGGCAAGTCTGTATGTGAGTTCAATTTTTTTTGCAGTAAGTGAATAAATTTTGTTCAACTAAAATGACTGTAGCACAGCTAAAATTTTTGGTAGCCAAATTTGGAGCGGTGACTTTGGAACAAATAAAAGAAGTCAACAAGTCATCAGCAATCATGCCTGCAAAACTAGGATACATAATGCATGCGTTCTGAGATAAACACTACTGGAAAAACTCTATCGGTACCGGGTCATAACCCTCATAGGTACCGGTTCTGCAAACCGGTACCGAGCAACCGAGACTAAAGGCCTCGGTCTGGTGATACCAACCGGTACCAAAGGCCCTCCCACGTATGCTACAGGGGAGGCCATTTGATACCGGTTAGTGTTACCACCCGGTACCAAAGGGTGTTTTCTTTTTTTAAAATATTTGATGTTTTTGTTTATTAGATGCAATTCGTTTACGTGTGTACGTACGCGTCATATGTCTTACACAAACTTTCACGCTATTGAAATTATCACAGCTATATATATAACAGAAGTTATCATAGCAATATATGCACAAGTTATATATATTACATATGCACAAGTTGTTTACAATTGACGAGCAGAACTGAAAGAAGGGGCGGAAAGGGAGCGATATTGAGCAAGATCACGTCCTATGTGAGCCCATTGATACCGGTTGGTGCCACCAACCGGTACCTATGTGCTCGTAAAATTTCTAGCCGTTGGACCCGGTAGCATTGGTACCGGGCCCTAAGCAATCGGTACCTATGAGGGATGACCGATAGAGCGTTTTCTGGTAGTGAAAATATTACGTCTACATGAAGACTTGGTACATAACGCTTCGCACACCATAGGTTAATAACTGAATGCTTCTTCTATATGTTTCAAACCTGCTGTTTATAAGTTGCAAATAGACTATGAAGAATCTTCATCTTTTACGCCTACAAATACGTCGATGAGATGGTGAGAGCAGTTCAAGTCTAAGGTGATGGAAATGAATGTACATTACTGTATAAAGTGAACTGCAGCAAGTGGACCAGCAAGTTCTTGATTATATTCAAGGAATCTTTAAAGATCCCTATTGCCAGAAATCTCTGAGAGCAATTAACAATACACTGACAAAACTTTCCTGAGGGTAGGCACTCTGCGGACACAGTAATTAGGCTAAAAAGATACATGAGCCACAGATAGGTCCCCTTCCTCTGCGCGATTTGGGAAATAATAGCACTTATATTAGATACATGAACCACAGATAGGAGGGCTAATGTTAACAGGCTAATGGAAAGACCTTGCCTCATGCACAGGAAAAGTCAGTTTCATGATCTCATCCATTATTGCTCGGACTAGCTTCCAACCTGAACCACAGATCAGAGGAGAATGTGAACAGGCACCTGGAAAAAAAGTCTCAATATACAACAACAGAGAACATCCGAATTATACGTGTGCGATTGAGATGTAATTGCGGCACCGGCACTGCACTTGGTAAACTAGGAACACACAATCACAGTTCATAACTGTTGGTCGGCCAGAGCAGGGACGCTGGACATGTCGCGCAACACTTATCCTTCTAATCTGCTGGGAGGTGTGGAAAGAGCACAACGCTCACATTTTTTACTGTACAGAGTCACCTTCTTTCATAGTCACAACACGGATTAGAGATGAGGCCTCGACTTGGATTTTGGCTGGAGCAAAGCACCATGCTATTCTAGTGGGTAGAGTGTAAGGTTGTGTAGTTTTTGGCCCTGGCACTATGGCCTGGTGTGTTCCTAGTGTGTTTTTCTTTTTCGTCGGTCATTTGTACTCTTTGGCTTTCAGACCTTCTCCTTCTTTTTAATATAACAGGCAAATCTCCTGCCGGTTCGTTTCAAAAAAAAAGATCGAGATGGAATTCACACACATATAAACAATAGCCATTTGATTTTCTGTTCCTTTGGGATATTAATCTTGCACAATGCCAAGAGTCTTTGACCCCTAAACTAGAAAAAAAATGTTTTGGCCCACACACACATTAACAAAACAACACACCAGATAGAATAACACGGGACATCAATTTTACAAGCAAAGCCACGTCAGTTTGAGGATGCAAAATCTACATATAGAATTACATTACACTACAGCAGTATTCACCCTTTTCGTTGATGAGATGCTCAATGCCTTGATATTGCCAATATCAGTCTCCGTTCATCCATGTGTCGGGGATACAGGAGGATCGTGTCCAGGGCCGGGGTCTGGAACAAAGTAATAAACTTCATTATGCTAGAGCACAGAAGCACATTTTTTTTCAAAAAAAAAGAGTTTGGATTTGGCAATAAATCAAATTTTCTACGCAAATCAATCTCGATCTTCTACACGTACTTGGATTTGGGGAAAGAAGTCGGCGATATCCTGTCCATCTATCTGGAATTAACATGAGGGTAGTATCTGCCTTCTGCGCGGCAGTCACTACCATGTGTGGTCTGCACCCCACAGAAGAAGAGGCAGGGGCGAGGGCGCCGAGTGGAGGCGATGACCCCAGGAGCAGGAAGGACAGAAGTAGGATCACCTGCAACCGGACGACAAACCTAGCGGCGGCAACCATGGCGGATCAAAGCTCAGTTCGTCAGGATTTCTTTGATTTGCTAGTAGTGTGGTGTGCCAAATGGTGTTGATCTTAGGGACTCTTTATATCCCAGAGTAGTCGCTGATCATGCCATGAAAAATGGATTCAGTCCAGATTTCATGATAATGTAAGTTGATCCGTTCAAGCTTCAAAGAGTTGAATCGATCAGAAGAAATTAAAAGAAAATGGCTGCACATGTGTATAGGCGCTGTTGCTGTCCTGCCGTGCTATTGCGTGCTATCCTGACGTTTTGTCCAACTTAAGAATTACGTAGGGTGGTGCCCATTGGATATCAACAACCACCATCGTAAAAAACGCACATTCAATGGTTGGTCCTATCACGTGTCAGTGCCAAGGTTAACTTCAACAACAAGCATTACTAACTAGGGGTACTATGCAAAGATATCTATTATATACTAACAGATCAAATTTAATATAAAATGTAGGATGTGTATCCATAATCCATATGCAGTCAGGAAGGATCCGAAATGGCTAGCATTACTATCATTGTGGTTATGCAGTAATAATTTGGTGTTCGAAGAAAAGAATATTTTTCTCCTTTGTTGGTCCTGCTAATGAGCACCTTAAGGGCTAATTTGGGAGCTAGGGGTGTCTATCCCAGGGAAGGGAAGCCCCCAAGGGGGATTTTTAGGGCATTTCATTTCTCTGGGTGGCCTTCCCCGCCGGGGTTGTGGGTGTTTGGAAGCCAAGGGAATATAAATTCCAGAACATAAAAAATGGTCTCAAAAAATCATAAAAATCAGAGAAAATCTATAAATATAGGCAATATGATAAAGCTATTACAGCACCATATCCGCCATTTACACATGTGTGATGTGTCTATCCTATCTTCTTTATTTGATTTGCGTACAAATGATCACTAAGCTCCGGTTCTAGTTCTATTTTTTTGAAGTGCGTATATCACCTCCAGCTGCTCCAAATAACTAAGATTCACATCACCATTATGAAAGAGGATGAACCAAAGACGCCATATCAAGCACAAATAAATCGATTTATTTGTGCTTGATATGGCGTCTTTGGTTCATCCTCTTTCATAATGGTGATGTAAAAGATTTATTTGTGCTTGATATGGCGTCTTTGGTTCATCCTCTTTCATAATGGTGATGTGAATCTTAGTTACACTACTGGAGAACGCTCGATCGGTCACGGTTCGTAACCCTCATAGGTACCGGTTCTGGAACCGGTACCGCGAAGCCGTGACTAAAGGGGGGCGGCCTTTGGTACCGGGTCCAGACCCGGTACCAAAGGGAGCCTTTGGTACCGGTTGGTAACACCAACCGGTACCAAAGGACCCCCCGCGTAGGCGTTCGGGGGAGGGCCTTTGGTACCGGTTGGTGTTACCAACCGGTACCAAAGGCTCTTTTGGTTATTTTTTTTAAATGTTTGATATTTGGGTTAGTTATATACAAATCTACGCGTCTACGTGTCTGCTCGTCATATGTCATATGTCGTACACGATCTTTCACGCAATAAGATTGAAGTCGTCGCAATTGTCAATTGATTTTGACCCAACTTTGATTGCATTTTTTTCGAACATTTACATATAAACATTTGAGATCGGCCAATACAAAAGTTAGAGCATTTAAAAGTTATTTACAATTCACGAGCTGCACTGGAAGAAGGAGCAGAAAGGGAGTCCAATTGAGCGATTTCGGTTCCGTCATGGTGGTACTCTCCCAGCGGACTTATAACTTGGTCCATAAGGAATCCAAATAGTTGGTCCGCAATAGCTTTTGCTCTTTCTCTCATTGGGAGCACTTCATGGTAAAACATCCTCTGCATTAATCACAAATGACAACATTCATTCATATAATAAATAAATCTTGCATGTAATCATTTCTAAACAAGTAACTAATAATCATTAATTCATATAATAAATAAATTTTGCATGTAATTATAAAATATCCTAACACATTCATTTCTAAACAATAACTAATAATCATTTCAAAACAATAACTAATAATCATTTCTAAACAATAATCAATAACTAATAATCATTTCTAACCAAGTAACAAAGTTTACATGAAATAACAAAGTTTACATGAATTAACAAATTATACATGAAATAACAAAGTATAATAAATATATTCATAATAAATATACACTAATAATCATATTTCCATATACACTAATAATCATATTTCCATATACACTAATAATCTAATGTCCATATACACTAATAATCATATTTCCATATACACTAATAATCATATTTCCATATACACTAATAATCTAATGTCCATATACACTAATAATCTTATTTCAATATACACTAATAATCTAATTTTCATATACACTAATAATCTAATTTTCATATACACTAATATTTCCATACTAATAATCTAATTTCCATATACACTAATAATCTATTTTCCATACACACTAATAATCTAATTTCTATATACACTAATAATCTAATTCATACCATGAGTTCTGCTTGAGTCACTTTTTTGTGAGAAGCATAGGTATGGATCCACTGGCAGACGTAGTATCCGCATAGATTCGTCCCTGCTTCCTGTCTGGCACACTGATAGTGGAGAAGAATAAAGTTAGACATAACAACTATATATTAGTGTGATTTTACGAGATATGCGGGTACACCAGCCACGTACCGGAAAGTCCGTCCTCACATGCAGTTGTTGTTTGAAATTTCCTTTATGTTTCGCACGGAAACGTGTCCATGCCATGTCAATCAAGTCTAAAACTGCTTGGTAATCCTCTTGTGGTTTCCGCAGTGAGTCCATGACAACAATTTGACTTTGATTCATGATTATCACAAGCAGTATCCAGTGGAAGCTGTATATATATATATAAATACATGCACAAGTATTGAGAACAAAGTCTTAAAGTTATACATACATAGAGAGAAGTACTCACTGGAAATTGTATGGCAAAAGAATGTAATACTTGCTTCTTTGTTTCTCCAGGTACAGGTATATGTTGTCCACCGTCTCCAGCGGCTGTGTCTGTACATTTCTCTCATTTACCATCAATGGATCCATGAAGCCGACATCATCATACGATTTTTCACGGCATGTATGGATCTCCATCCTACATGACAAGAATAGATTGTTATTGTTGAAAATTATAATTAAGAAAGCAAGTATTGCGAGAATAGATAAGTGAAAGAAACTTACACAACCCAGCAGCTCATCAATGAGAGGTCTATGGCATCTTGACGGTACAAATCATAGACATCCTTGAAATCCAAAATCAAGAGCTCATGCCCACGGAAGTAATCACGGTCTTTTATCAAAACATTGAGCATCTGTCTACCCTTTTTGGACTCCTTCATGTACCACTCATGAAATCGGAATGCTTGAGTGGTTAGGGACTTCAAAGAATCTGGGGGCACCATTGGTTTGCCATATTCAAATGTCCAAATTTGCACAGGTGCTGCCACAGGAATTTCGCCCGTGCCCGATAAAAGTTCTGCCGCTGAGAGGCCTGTTTGCTGGCACAACAACGCAAGCTGTTCGTCGTCATATTCCTGTTGCCCTTGTGTCCTCCCAGCCGAGCTCTGACCGACTTGTTTCTTCTTAGGAGTGGCCGCCTTCTTCACCGAGGATCCACCGCTGGCTTGTTGTTTCTGCTTATCATAAGACTTTGCAAGCTGGCGGTCGTAGTCGGAGGGCAAGAATCTCTTCTGATTCGCCGCGCTCATTTTTTTGAAAAATGTCTTCGCTGTCGGATCTATGGGCACCGGCTTCTCTGGCTCTTTTGGTTTGAAATGCTCTTTGACATGGGCTGCGACCACCAAAGCAGTTTCCTCGTCAGTTCGGTCGTAGGCTCTTTTCTTCCTTATGGCGGCCAACCTTTCTTCGTCGGTAGGCTCTTTCTCCACCGTTTGGCGCTTCTGGCGAGTAGTCCGCCGTGGGGGCGGAGCTTGGCGCTTTGGGGGATGCCGTGCTGGTGGAGGAGGAGACATGTGTGAGCCGGCATCATCCTGACCTGGAGGTAGGGATAAAAACGATCGGAAACGGTCGAAAACGGTATTGCAAATTATGCAAATGTAGAAAACGAAAACGGTACTGCAACCCTACCTGGAGGTGGCAGCTCTGGGTCATCCTCGGCCCTTCTTGAAGGTGACGGTGGCTGCGGGGGATCCCTGGGTGGAGTAGCTGACGGCCCTTGACTGCGAAATTTGACGTAACGCTTCTTCCATAGAATGATACTGCCGTGGGCAGCATCCGCTAACGTCTTTTCTTCGTCGCCACCTGGGATGTCAGCTCCAATTCATCATATCCTTCACAAATCTGCTCGACCCCCACCTTGCAGTAGCCACTTGGAATCTGTGCCCCATGAATGGTCTGCCCTTGCTCCACCGGATAAGCCATACCGTAAGCCACCTTAGTGGATAAGTTCCGGCTTGGTATATGAAGCTCACATGGCGTACGCAGAGTGATTTCGTCCACTGGATAGCGAGCACTCTCGTCCCCGGCATCGGCAGGTGGGAGCTCTGTGGAAGCAACACTGCTGCGACGTTGGGAGGGCGGGCTAACACCATCAGCTGATCCACCAGCTGGTACATGTACTATTCCCGGCACTGTCTGCCCTTGGCTCAGCAATGTCTGTAGCTGTCTAGACACCATGTCTGGGATGCCGGCCTTTGTCTCGCGAAGCTCTCTTTCCAAGTTCTCCACTCTTCTCTCTTGTGCGGCCTTGGAGCGGCTTCGACTCCTGTATGTGTCACTGTCCGCAGGGAATGCAGCCTTCCACGGGACTACGCCGACACCTCTAGCTCGTCCGGGATGTTCGGGGTTCCCCAGAGCCCTTGTTAGCTCGTCGTTTTCTCTGTCGGGAACGAATGTCCCATCAGCTGTCTCTTGAATGACCTTAAGTATAGCAGCGGCCGCCTCTTTTACCTCATCGCTGTATATAAGCGACCCATCTGAAAGATCCAGAGTGCCACCATGAGCGTAGTACCAATGCCTTGATCGCTCGGGCCAATGCATTGTCGCCGGCGTGATTCCCCTGGCAACCAAATCTTCTTCCATCTTGTCCCAGATAGGAATTCTTCTTATAGCCAGTTGGTCCAAGAGAGTGGAAGTATCTTTTCTTCGCGGCATTGATCCTATTCTGTCGCGAGTTCTTTTCACCTAACTCCGACCGCCTGTACTGCACGAAGGAATCCCAATGACCCCTCAGCTTTGGGTAATCATCGAAGTTGGGTGTCAGGTTCTTCTCGGCATATTTCTTGTACATGTTTTT
>CM014270.1:11705499-11742465 GCA_004135705.1 Alloteropsis semialata | reverse complement strand
TCGAGCAAAGGAAAGGCTGCCCCCATCAAAAATGATGCTATTCCTTGGCACCAGATCGATCGTCCAAGTTGCAACAATTATTACCTCTCTGAAAATAACAGAACAAAGTTTCCCTTGCCTTGAGAAACATTTCTTGTGTGTCCAGGGACATGTCCCAGTGAATATCCAGATAAAGCCAGCAGGCTCGGCTAAATGGACACCCAAAGAAAAGATGAAGGATATCCTCCTCAATGTTATCCACACAAAGCACGCAGCTGTAAGACTGAAGAATCATATTCTTTCGACGAAGGAGGTTTCTGTTGTTCAACCTGTCCTTGAGCAAAAGCCAGAAGAAAAATTTATGCTTATTCTGCACCTTTGATTTCCACAACCACTTAAAGAGGGGAGAGGCTAGGAAAGAACCACTCAGGCTAAGATAGGCCTTCTTACTTGTGAAAATGTTGGAGCCCCAAATGTAAGAACATTCATCATTTCGAGAGGAATTCAGATTCAGCTGTTGAATACCCAAGTTGAGTTCAGTTAGTTGCAAAGAGGCCTGGTGAGAAAGAGGCAACCAGAGTGACCTGCTCCTATCCTATTCAAGAAACTGTTTGACAGAGCAAGACTTCCTTCTAGCAAAAGAGTAAAGCTGAGGAAATCTCCATTTGATGATGCCACAGTCCCAAGATCATTCCAGATGGCTATTGTATCCCCCTTCTGAATGTTGCAGAAAGCTATCATAAAGAAGTGCTGTACAATAGACATGTTGTCTCTCCACCAAAAAAGAACCCACACCATGTCTTTCATGAGGAGGAGTACCATTAGCATAAAGACACTTCCAAGTGAGGTGCACCCAAGGTAGATCAAATTTGTTATAGAATTTGTGTAGAAATTTCAGCAAAAGAGCATGGTTCTGAGTTCCAAGATTGATAATTCCCAAACCGTCATCTTCTTTGCTACGGTAAGCATGTTTCCAAGCAACCAAATATCACCCTTCTTGGAGAGATCGCCACCATGCCAGAGGACATGCTTTCTATACTTATCAATCTGTTCAAGGATCTCAACCGGGAGCTTTAAGGAGCAGAGGTAAAACGTCGGTAGAGCTGAGTAAACTAAGTTAACCAGTATGAGCCTACCAGCAAAGGAAAGGAATCTAGAAATCCCCATTAGGTGCTTCTCCATTCTTGTTAGAATAGGAACAAACTCTAGAATAGAAGGTCTAGTAGTGCCAAGAGGAAGACCAAGGCACGTGAAAGGCATGCTACCAATTGACAGCCAAAGGAATCTATCAAAGAAGCCCATTTGTTCTCATCAACATTAATAGGTACCAGGAATGACTTGGCAAAGTTTACTTTCAAGCCAGTGGAGGCCGCAATGGTCAACAAGATGTCTTTAAGATTGCTGAGTTGAGCTGTGTCAGCTGGTAAAATATCAAAGTGTCATCAGCATACTGCAAAATAGGGTAGTCTCCACCAAAGTCATGTCCCAAAGGATGCAACAGGTTACCAACTGAAGCCTCGGCATTAATAACTGACTGTAAAAGGTCAGCCCCAAGAACAAACAATAAAGGAGAAAGGGGGTCACCCTGCCTAACACCCCGTTTGCATTTGAAAGATTTTCCTGGCACACCATTTAGACGAATAGAAGAAGAACCAGAAGAGAGAACTTCTTTCATCCAGGAAATCCATTTTTCTGAGAAACCTTTATGTCTTCCAAACGAACTCCCACCCTTTCTAACGCCAGTAGCATTCTGTTCCTACTATAGTTAGCCAAAAGGCCCGTGGGTCAGCCCATGGCCGTGATTTTGGCCCAGTTCGAGCATGGCCCGGCATGGCCTTCATCGTGCCTGTGCCAGCCTGGACCGTGTCGGGCTTGGACGCACCTCCGGGCACGTAGTGCCGGCTCGGCCCAGAACGAAATAGCACAGTAAAGCACGATGGGCCGGCCTGCGGCAGGGAGGCCCACCAGCCCGCTATGCACGTCGTCCCCTAGCATATATAGCCAGGACGCGGCTGGCCTCCGCCCCCAAACCCTAGTCTCTTGTTCTATCCCACTCCTCCTCGCCTTGCCCTCGCTCTCTGGCCGTCTCCGCTTGCTGCCTCACTCTATAGATCTACCGCCTCCACACCTTCCCATCCCTCTTCGGTGGCCAGATCTACGCCGTCGGCGGTCCCTTAACCCTCCTCACCCATCTGCCTCCCTAAAGCTTAGCCTCGCCCTCTCCAGCTCTCCACTTGCCTCACCACATCCCTCTCACAGATCCACCGCCTCCACGCCACAGATCCATAGTCACCTGACCCTCCTCGGCCCCTCTGCCTCTGCCTACCCAAACCCTAGATTCGCCCTCCCATGTATATTCAGATCCGTCTTCCTCCCTGTATCCTCCCTCTTAGTGAACAGATCTACACCGCACATTGGTATGCCATCTGATTGGCCATCTATACGTCTACGGTGGCCGAATCAGCGTCTCTATGGACTCTAGACTCTAAAGTCTTGAGGTGGTGAGCTGTACTAGTGTCGTGCCCGTGCCATGAACTCGTGAGCTCATACTCTCCTTCTTCTCTGTCTTCTCTTTTGAGAATTGAAACTGTGAATGCTTTAGGCAGTTAGGCTTGGACATGTGATTGTGATGTATGAATAATGAACATTAGAGCTAGTTGTACTCTTTTTTTTAGTGGATTTTCTCATGAGGTGTGAGTTTTTACCGCAAAGGTTCTCAATGATGCAGCATAAAAACAACTCAAATAAATATTTGATTCTCTTTTGAACTCCCTTGTGTTTATGTACATGTGAATAAGTGGTGAAATATGTGATTTTTTTACTTTGAAATTTGAATGCTTCCCCTTGAAATCTGTGAATACTTTGAAATCTAAATGCTTCTCTTTGAATATGTGCTGAAATATGTGAATTATTTGAAATATGTGCATAGATATGAGCTGATGAAGTTGTTTTGAACATCTGATAGTAGACATTTTCTCGGGCTGGCACATGCATGGTCAGCCTAACGGGCTCGACAGACCAACATGCCAGCCCAGCACGGCTAATGCCCTTCATGTCATGCCTGTGCTCAATCACAAGCACATGGTATGGCATGACACGATAGAGTTGTCGTGCCCTGTCATACCGTGTCGAGTCATGCCCATGCTGTGTCGTCCGTTTGTCCATCTATAGTTTCTACCACATCGGCATCACCACCTTGTCAAGCAACACCAACCCTTCCGTTGAAAAGCTTTCACCGAGTAAACTTCAAACCATTTTCCACACATTATTTGGGATTCTTCCTATCTTTGAATTTGGACTCCTTCAAGTCTTGTTGCCAAAGGATGGCAGGACTTCCAAAAAAACAGGTAGATGGCACAAAATGAATTACTATCAATCAATTCAATGGGCATATTGTGGTCGACATGAATAAATTTTAAATAGTTTCGGTTATACACTACCATCATTAATATTCAAATAAACTAATTAAAAGTTATCTTCATATTGTCGGATACGAAAGTGTTGGATATTTTGAATACGGATGTGAAACCGGATAGAGAAAATCGACGAAAAACGAATTCAAATGTATACATTTTAGTACCACATTAAAATTCAAATATGAATACGAATATCCATATTTATATTTTAGCGGATATAAANTTGAATGCTTCCCCTTGAAATCTGTGAATACTTTGAAATCTAAATGCTTCTCTTTGAATATGTGCTGAAATATGTGAATTATTTGAAATATGTGCATAGATATGAGCCGATGAAGTGGTTTTGAACATCTGATAGTAGACATTTTCTCGGGCTGGCACATGCATGGTCAGCCTAACGGGCTCGACAGACCAACATGCCAGCCCAGCACGGCTAATGCCCTTCATGTCGTGCCTGTGCTCCATCACAAGCACGTGGTATGGTATGGCACGACACGATAGAGTTGTTGTGCCCTATCATACCGTGTCGAGTCATGCCCATGCCGTGTCGTCCGTTTGTCCATCTATAGTTTCTACCACATCGGCATCACCACCTTGTCAAGCAACACCAACCCTTCCGTTGAAAAGCTTTCACCGAGTAAACTTCAAACCATTTTCCACACATTATTTGGGATTCTTCCTGTCTTTGAATTTGGACTCCTTCAAGTCTTGTTGCCAAAGGATGGCAGGACTTCCAAAAAAACAGGTAGATGGCACAAAATGAATTACTATCAATCAATTCAATGGGCATATTGTGGTCGACATGAATAAATTTTAAATAGTTTCGGTTATACACTACCATCATTAATATTCAAATAAACTAATTAAAAGTTATCTTCATATTGTCGGATACGAAAGTGTTGGATATTTTGAATACGGATGTGAAACCGGATAGAGAAAATCGACGAAAAACGAATTCAAATGTATACATTTTAGTACCACATTAAAATTCAAATATGAATACAAATATCCATATTTATATTTTAGTGGATATAAATATCAAATAATTCAGATTCTACTTTCATATTGCCATCCCTAGATGGCAGGACTTCCAAAAAAAGGGTACAAGGCATAAAATGAATTATTATCAATCAATTCAATGGACATAATGTGGTCGACATGAATGCAAATTTTGTGTGCTATCGGCGGAAAAGTAGTATCGAGTTTTATGCGCACTCTTACCCCCATCGTGTCCAATATAATATAGGGGATCTCCATCTCCAAATTTTGTGTGAAATCGGCAGAAAAGTCGCATGTACACATCAATTAAACACAATGCATAGGCTTTGATTGGCGCAAGTCGCAGGACTAATTTCCTGTTTACCCAAATCATTAATGCATATTGTCACCGGAAATATCAACTGACAAATCCCAGATAACGTGTAAGAAACAAGAGGTGAGAAAAGGAGAGGTCGTCGATTAATGAATCGAGTCTTATTAATTTACCATCAGTCCTTTGTATTAGGGATAAACTTCAAATAACATGATACATATCAAGATAGAGGAGGTATTTAAGCTGGTGGCCTCCTCTGAGTTTGGTGTGTACATTTCGAGTTTTACTCCATGAAAAACTACATGTTGGACGACAGCTACATACATATTTATTAAATAAAACAGGAATAAACACCAAAGGTTTTGTATCTCGATGAGAGAGAGAGGAAACAAATCAGTAAAACTTTATCTTTGCGGGGGAGGACATTTTCCTTGCTGGAAATCAGCTGGTGGTCTCCCCGGATGATTTGGTGATTCACAATCTGCCACAGCAGAGCAAACCAAATTCAGTCCTAAAACTGAAGCAAAAATAAGCTAGGTAAAACTGCACGCATCCCCTGCAAACCATTTGGGATTTGAGATGCTCTCACATATGGAATCGGCTCCGGTGACCGTGATGGCGCCGATTGCCATAAGAGTGGCCACCCAGAGGCAGAGAAGGGCGAGAAAGTGCGCTGCTCCGGACCTCGCGGCCATGGTTTCAGGCTTGTTTCCCTCTTTGTTCACAAGGAGAAGGAGAGGCCTTTGTTCAAAGTTGAATTGGTGCCGGTTCAGATTTCATTTTCTGCTATTTATAGGTAGGCAGAGAAGGTAACAAAGAAATTTCCAAGCAATAAACATGATGATCAAGCATAGCTTTCTGATGAGTCAGGAGGAAGAAATGGAGGAACCTCTTGGTTGGTATGCTGCAGTACAGTACTAGGTGTACCAGTACTACTCAGGACGTCTCCAATGAAAATAGCTAGCTGCTAGCTATTTCGTGCCATGTCATATTATAGGTCCCACATGTAAGAGGTTTTTTAATCACAAATTTTCTCTCTCCTTTTTTACCACCAGATCTACACTTTGACCAATCACATGGCAGAGAGGTAGCGTACATGCTCAGCCTCCTCATTTCACGAGAAGAAATGCTTCCGAGCCTAGCGATGAAGGAAACGTTAGCCAGTTGCTTTTCTACCTTTTCTCTCTCATCCATGTCAGCTTTTGTCCTAGTCAGCTAGCTACGTAGATACTCTTTGGAGGTGGCTTTAGGCTAGCCTCAATGCAAAGTTTTATTGTGCAGTTACCTAGACTGAGAACTAGATAACTGTGCCAGATGAGTTTCATGGAGATGAAACTTTTCTCTTATCCCATAAAACTCCTCTATTAATTTACCTTACTTAGTCAGCAATTTTGCTAATATGACATTGAACTTTAATGCCATAAAACTCTCATGAAACTCTCCATTGAGACTGACCTTACTGACCGTTGTTCAGAGTTGAATTAGTGCCGGTTTAGCTGCCGCTTTCTGCTATTTATAGGTTAGAAAGAAAAGGTAATTAAGAAATTTCGAGGCAATGGGGGAATTAAGTAGGGGTGGATATCGAGCTGGCTCGGCTCGGCTCGCTCTGGCTCGTTTTGATAACAAGTTGGCTCGGCTCGGCTCGTTAAGCTAGCGAGCAAAAACTTCAGCTCAGCTCGGCTCGGCTCGGCCTAGCTCGCGAGCTGGCTCGGTTGGCTCGAGAGCTCGACGATGCTCTCACGAGAGGGCCTCGACCTCCGATCCTCGGCTGGCGGTGTGGTGGGAGTCAGGCACTCAGCGGCGGTGAGCCGGCAACAAGGAACTTCACCATAGCAACGATGGCCGCTCGAGCTCCGATCCTCCATGGCTGGCGGCGCAGTGGAGTCAGCGGCGGCGAGCCGGCAACGTAGAACTCCACCATAGCAACAATGGGGAAGGGCAAAGGATGGATCTGGCGTTGCCACCATGCCGGCGGCCATCGCTACTCACGGGACGAGGGGGAGATGGAGAGGTGGGGCGCTGCGGGGATCTGAGGATCTCTGACTTACTTGGTTGGGGGAGGAAGCGGACAGCCTCACGCAGATCCCTGTGACGGCGCGCGATAGGAGGCGAAGTCACGGTCTAGAAGACGGAGTGCTGAGAGGCCAGGGTGGCAGGGTCACACACGATCTACCTCCTAGGGTTGGGCTTTGAAAACTTGAGTTTGGATTGGGCTTGGGCTGCTGCTAAGCCGTTGTCTCTGCATCTGTTGGGCCACTTTAGCTCGTTAGTTCCTGGCTGCTAGACTCGTCGCTCAGCGCTCGGTCGCTGTGCTGCTTAACTCGCTGGGCTCGCGAGCTGCTCGTGAGCTGCTCGAGCCAGCTCGTTAATTATAACGAGCAAAAATCTGAGCTCGGCTCGCTACCGATTTATAACGAGCCGAGCCGAGCTAGCCACAAGCCGAGCGAGCTAACGAGCCACGAGTTTTTTTGTCCAGCCCTAGAATTAAGCTTGATTATCAAGCATAGGGTTTGCTTCTTGGCGCTCAGGGGTCAAGCTTTCTCAATTCTGAGTCAAGAGGAAGAAGAGAGGAAGCTCTGGTTGGTTGGTAATTTGGTACAGTGTAGTGTAGTAGTAGTACTACTGTCTACTGTACTGACCGTTGGTCAACTGACGCGTGGCTGTGGCGTCTTCCACTACTTATCATTATTAATTGAAGATCCGTTAAGTTTCTCCTGTTAAATTCTCAAAATAAGACTCGTCATCGGCCATCATCAACCGGTGATTACGTACTAATCCAATCAAACCATCTGATCCAGTCTTGGTCATCCCGGAAGAGAGCGACCATTTGCTGGATTTAGGGATGGATATGGATGTCTGAACATCCGAATTATCCGTATTTGTATTCGTTTAAAACATTAATATGCATATCCATATTTGTATTCGATTTTAATATGGATGTTAAATGGATGTATCCGAATTTGTTTTTTTGTTATTTTTCTATATCCGAATTACCATTCGTATTCGGAAAACATCTGGAATATCCGATATTATCCACATCCGCGAAGAATTAACATATGATGAACCCATCTATCCGAATGCGAATCTGTATTCGATGTATTCATTTTGTATTCGTATCCGATAAGAATGGACAATATTCGTATTCATATCCGTATCCGACAAGATTCGTATTTGATTTGTATTCGAATTAAAATATGATAAAAGGTGACATCCGGATTCGATTCCATACGTATCCGATCCAAATCCATCCCGGATTGACTCGCTATACTGTTGACTTGTGATTTGTGAAGGTGCAAAGAAGTTATCTTAATTTAAGGGAGAGACCGTTCTCGAAACTTCTCAAATAAGGAAGCACGGGTACTAAAAACTGGCCATTAATTTTATTCTCTTCCAATTGAACTCCACCTTTTCTAAGAGCATCTCCAGCAGTCCCCCATTCCCCAATCCAACTACCGTGTTGGGAGGATTATTGGAAAAATTGTAACATCCCTAGTTTGTAATTTGGTGAAATTAAAAAATTTTCGTGCAACTTGTATGATAACCCTAAAGTGAAACATATCTCTCACTGAAAATTTCTAATAATTAAATTATGTGCGTTGCATTAGGGAAAATTTATATGCTAGAGTGATTCGGCTTTCTTGGTTTCATGTGATTGCTTGAGTGGAATTCGAATTTGAACTCAAACCATTCAAATTCGAATTCAAAACCTAACTATACTAACTCTAAAACCTAAACCACTAACAGGCCTAAACCCACCTAACCAACTAACCCGGCCCAGCACTCTCGGCCCAGCCTTCCCGCTCCGGCCCTTTCCCCGCTCTCCCGCACGCAGCCCACCTCGCCGCCCAGGCCCAGCTAGCGCGCCGGCCCACTCCACGCGCGCGGACGCACGCGCCCGCTCCTTCCTGCCGCTGACGCTCCGGTCCCACCTCGCCCTGTGCTTCTTCTCCGCCACGCAGCCGTGACGCCGCCGCGCTCCCCTTTCCCGCCCGCGCGCGCCAGCCCCGCTCCGCCCGCCGCGAATCGCGCCGAGCCCGCAACCGCCTCGGCCCCACCACGTGCCCCTGCCCCCCCCTCGTTCCCTTGGCCACCAAGGAAGCCCCGGCCGAACCCCATCTACAAAACCCCCTTCAACTCTTTAAGCCCGCAAGCAAAACCGGCCCAGGAGCAGCCCATCTACCCGGCCTTTATCCAATTCCCAATCTGACAGCTTGGTCCCACTTGTCATCCTCTCTGTGTCGCTGACCCGTGGACCCCACCTGTCTGTCTCTCCCAGTCGCTGACCAGTGGACCCCGCTGACCGTTGACCGTTGACCGGTCAACGCTGACGTCATCATGACGTCAGCAGTGGCCGACCCCACTGATGACGTCATGCTGACGTCAGCATGCCACGTGGCGCGCTCAGAAGCTGACACGTGTCGCTTCCTGGTGCTGCCACGTGTCAATGTCTTTTCTTTTCTTTTTCGGAATTTCAGAAATAGGATTTATCTAAGAAAATTCATAATAAATTCATCCTAGCTCAGAAAATTATGAAACCAGTTTCTATAATTTTCTAAAATCATGCTCTACGCGTTAGAACAGGAGTTGAGTGCTTTTGGCTCTTTTTGCTTCTTCTTTGGAGTTTATTTGAATATAGGTCCGATGTATTTCTTTTCTCGTGATTAGGACCAGCTGAGAAGGAGCAAGGAGGAGACGGCTACTACCACCACTCCGAAGATCAAGCAGAAGAGGACTTCTACCAGACGCAAGGTTCACGCCCATCCGCTTTGAATCCTATTTAGGCATTGCAACTAGTATGCTAGCGCTTTACTTTAATTGCATGATGATGATTATGACCTATTGCATAGCCTTGTTTAATTACCGTAATCCTTGATAAACCTGCTTTACTTTGATGCGATGCTTGCATGTGTTATGGGATGGTTGTGATAGGATTCTTGGCGTGTGTGGGGCAAAAACCCGGGAAAGGAGTAAGGGGTTTTGGGAACTTTGCGGGGGTGAGCAGATTAACTCGATCTTCGTATCGAGGGCTGGGGTGTGTACTTGGGCACATCCTACGGAGTACCTGTGGCGGGTACATGTTCTTTGTGTTACTTGAGGAGTTTGGCGGCAATACCTGTAATGGGTGCGCGATGCGGACCACTGGAGGTGGATACGCTATTTGACGGTGACGCTCACCCCGGCACCAAAAACCGAGTTGGATTGGCAACTGGAGGAAGGAAAACCGTGCCCACCACTTACATCTACGGGGGGTGTTCCAGCCAGCCTAGTTAAGTGCGGTACCCGGACTGTAAGGAGTTAGCGGAAGTGTATGGGGGAACTGGCGGTAGCCTTTTGTCCCCCGAAGGAGGCTCATACCCCGGGACTTGGCCACCGCGGGGGAGGCCATCACAGTTCTCGGACACCGAGTTGCGTCTTCAGTGTATCCTAAGCCGGGAAAAGCAGGAGGGTACCGTTCACTGGCTAGGGTCTGTGCTGTGGGTTGTGTCTCAAGTTGGCGACGGCCAGCTTTGCAGCCCGAGTGGGTCCAGGGGCATAAACTCTGCAGAGTATAATCTTTACGTAAAGCCGTGTCCACGGATAAGGACAGCCTTCCCACCTTCCTTTCCGCCATTGTTTTAGGGATTTCTACCTCCCCTCTAGAGTAGGGCCTGCCTCGGGCAGTTGAGATGCGAAGGGTGGGAGCTTTCGCATCGCCTAGAGAGTGAAGAGTGGAAGATGCTTGGTGACGGGTACCTGGTGCGCCAGGATTGCTCGTAGGTGTTGTGAGAATGGTTTTGGGATGAAGTGCTGCTTGCATAGGATTAACCTTAAGCCTATCCTTGATATTCTTATACTAGAATTAGGCCACTTAAAGCTTGCATTACGGATGGTGACGTGAAACTGTTCCATTCCTTGAGAACAGCTTATGATGAAACAGGTTATGAAAGCGAGTATGATAACAATGCCGATGGATGGTACAATTGAGGTTGCTGCTATGCTCAAGCTGAAGAGCCTGTGGGGATGCCCGCCAAGACAGAAGACTAGCTACCGCTTCACTTAGTATTTCACTTTGTCGCATTTAGCCCAAGGGGCTTGTAATAAACGTACTTCCAGAGTTATCCACTATTGTAAGACTTCTATGTAATGTTTAAATGCTTAAATTCGAAGTATGGATGTGATATTCCGCTGAAATGAGTTCTGTACGTGTTAGCTGTTGATTCTGGGACTAACACTATGGTACAGGGATTCGGATTCTTAGAAATAAGAATCCGGGTCGTTTCAGTTGGTATCAGAGCCATGCTTGACCGTAGTACGCAACCTTAAGACTGGACGACTAGATTATTGGATTCTAAACGATTCTATTACTATATTACCTCGTTATGTTGAAAAACTCCCCCCTTTTTGCAAAATTTCACCTCACCTTCGCTGACCTCTTCTCGTAACCATGCAGGATGGCAGCGTATAAGGAGATTGCTACCCCGATTGAGATCACCGAGCTCGAGTTTGGGAGGTACCGCCAGGGAATCATTGAGTGGCTGGAAAGGATTATCGGCTCAGTGAACATTCCCAAGGAGAAGCTCCATTACACCGCCACAAAGATGACTCAGGGACCTCATGAATTCTACACAGCTGCAGTTACCTTGACACCTTCCTCAGAGATAGAAATCGGAGGGTTGACCACGGAGGGACTAGGAGTCACCCTTTGCACCGCAATTCAAATGGCTGCAAGAAGGATGTTGCAAAGGTTTCTGACTGACCATTGGAAAATGGGATTCAAGGACACCGTCTTCAGCCTCTTCCCTCGTACACTAGATGGCGCCGAGAACTATGCCCAGATTGTTGAAGACATGGAACAAGAACCGTTCACAATGGTTGGGGATCAAGCTCAGAAAACGGGACGCTACCTCTTACACTTGGACCAGTACCTCACCAGGATTGAACGAGAGGCAAGAGTAACAATCAGCGACATGATCAACTTTCTGAAAGCCAACTGATCCTACGAGATAGAGTATCAAAGAATCAGAAGGGAGATGAGGTATGAACAACAAAGGAACCGTGATCTACAATGTACCGTTAACAAGCTAACCCAGAACAACGAGTATGACACGAAGCAGAAAGTGAAGAACGAAGAAGAGCTTGACAGGCTAAAGAAGGAGAACGAATACCTTAAGACCCAGTTGAACTTTCAGACTCTACGAGTCAAGAACTTGGAAAGAGGCAAGCAGTTGGCCCAGAGTGAACTAGCAAAAGCCAAAGAGAAGATTGAAAGCATGGAAGGACTGATGGTAGTAAAAGATCACCTCAAAGGAGTTGCTGAAAAGAAGTATGAAGAACTGCTCCAAGAAGATAAGGACAACATCGCAAATGTCGCTCACCTTACAAGGGCAGGAATCTATCTCAAGGACAAGGTTGAGAGGACCATGCTAGGATGGATGGAGTCTGACGAAGCCAGAGTAGAAGAACTCAAAGAGATCAGAGGAAAAGCACCTTTCCGTCTCAGGGAGGAAGACTTCAAGCTAGCACCCACCTTGCTACCGTTTCCACTCTGCAAGCATGAAAGCCTACCGCCAGCAACGGAAACCAAGGCAGTAAAGGAAGCACACAGGCTGCTGAAACCACTGCTAGATGCAGATGAGGACTTGAAGAGGGGCCTGATCTCGTACAAGAAAGCAAAGACCAAGGAGAACTTCTAGAGTTAGAGTAATAAGATTAGAATAATGTAGTAGGTTGGAGTAACTTATGTACCCATGAGATGTCTTTATGAGTTGTACCCCCCATGATGTATCCATGAGTAGTAGTAATGAGTCCACCTTGTACTGTGTGAAGTGGAGTCCACTCGCACAAGTCATGCCGCGTTATGTGTCTCGATGTTAACCTTATCCTAAAGGCATTAGGAGTATGCCTTAGGAAGGTATTATGTAATGAAATGAATGAATGCTGCTTCTTATGGTGTTAATTGCTTTTTCATGGCTTTTCATCTTGAGTGTATATTTCTTATAATAATTAAATACCTTGTTTGTACTTACTCCACTTGTAAGATAGATTGAGTTATCCTAACCTTAGTAACCCATGTCTGTGTCGTGCAGAACTATGACAACCCGCCGAGTTGAGCGCATGCTAGCAAATCGTGCCGCTACTGAGGCCGCCAGGGCAGAGGCAGCCAATGCCAACTCAGGACGTCAGCTTGGCCGAGGCCGAGGCCGCCCAGTCATTGAACCAGCTGCACCAGTTAATCCACCAGCTCCAGAAGTGATACCTAACGCAGTCCCAGAGCCGCAACGTCAGGAGAATGCACCACCGCCACCACCCGTTAACAACCTTGTTGATGTGATGGCTACCCAGACACAGCTCCTACAGCGTATGGCAGAAGCTATGACGAACATTGGGAATCAACGTGGGAACAATCAACGCCAAGACCCCCAAGCAGAAGATCTGTCCAGGAAGATCGAGAGGTTTATCAGGCTGAAGGCACCTACCTTTGACTTCTCCAATGATCCGATTGATGCACTAGATTGGCTGAGGACTATTGAGTCGAAGCTGGACTTGACTAACTGCACAGATGAAGAGTGCGTGGCTATAGCAGCACACCAGTTGGAGGGATCAGCAAAGGCTTGGTGGGACAGCTACTGTGAGACTCATCCAGCGCCAGATACCATCACTTGGGAAGAATTCACTACAGCTTTCCGCGAGCATCATGTGCCTCGCGAGCTGATGGTGAGGAAGGCCCATGAGTTCCGCACCATGACGCAAGGGACTATGAGGGTGGAAGAGTATGAAAGACACTTCACGAAGATGCTGAGATATGTCAAAGATGAGGTGCGCACCGAGGAATCCAAGATGTTCTGGTTTCACCGTGGATTGCATTACGGAATCAGGCAACTCGTGTCAGCTACCAAGAAGTCGTATCGCCACCTGGTGAACCGTGCCATGGAGATTGAGAAAGAGAGGCTTGGCCATGAAGGTCGCATGAAGGACAGGAAGAGAAAGTTTGAGCACCCATCACGTGACAGGCACCAGAACCAGCAGGGAAGGAACTTCCAACCCCGCCCAGGAGGTTCGTTCCAATCAAGAGGAGGTTTTCAGCAAAGGAATCAGTTCCGACCCAGTCAGGGGCAGATGACACGCAGCTTTGGAGGTGGAAACAACAACTTTCAGAACAATGGGAACCGCAGCTATGGGAATCAGGCACCCACAGGAAGCAATTGGAAGCCTAACAACACCGCTCCAAAGGAAGGGAATGCTGGCAGTCTTACGTCCTTTGCTTGTGGCAAGCCGGGACATCGAGCTGCTTTCTGCCCAGAGAAGAGAAACAACCAAGGCTCAGCTGGGAACAGAGGACCACAAGGCAAGAACCCTCAGAACAATGCACAGGGAAGGCTGAACCATATGACGACAGAGGAAGCTCAGGATGCACCTGACGTGATGATGGGTGAGTATCCCGTGAACGATACTAAAGCTTTAATTTTGTTTGATACTGGGACAACAGGTTCATTCATATCTTCTAAATATGTTATACTAAACTCCCTCACACCGGAACCTCGTCCATACCCTGTTACTATATCCTCCCCACTAGGGGAACTTAGATGCGAATATATGTGCAAAGAAGTAAAGTTGAAATTAGGAGGACTTGAGTTCCTAGCAGACTTGACTGTGATAAAGTCACGAGGCATTGACATAATCCTTGGAATGGATTGGATGACCAAGCACAAAGGCAGTATAGCATGCTCACCAAGAACAGTGACACTAGAACACCCAAGTGGGCAGATTGTGACCGTAGAACCTCTGAAGTCAAGTATAGTATCTCAAGTGTATTCCATGAAGGACAAGACCGTGGCAGATGTACCAATTGTCCGGGAATTTCCAGATGTATTTCCAGAAGAACTACCAGGTCTACCACCAGATAGAGAGATTGAATTCATCATAGATCTAATGCCAGGAACTGCACCAATTGCTAAGAGGCCATACAGAATGTCAGCAGATGAGCTAGATGAGCTGAAGAAACAGTTAAAGGAGATGCTGGACAAAGGAGTTATCAGACCAAGTGCTTCACCATGGGCATCCCCAGTACTCTTTGTGAAGAAGAAAGATGATACTTTGAGAATGTGCATTGATTACCGCTCTCTTAACGTAGTAACCATCAAGAACAAGTACCCACTCCCCAGAATAGATGATTTATTGGACAGGCTCAAGAAGGCAAAATACTTTAGCAAGATTGATTTGCGTTCGGGCTATCACCAGATGAAGATACGAGAGTCAGATATTCCAAAGACAGCTTTCGTGACTAGATATGGGCAGTATGAATTTGTGGTAGTCTCATTTGGACTCACTAATGCACCTGCATACTTTATGAACATGATGAATAAGGTGTTTATGGAAGAGTTAGATAAGTTTGTTGTTGTATTCATTGACGACATCCTAGTCTACTCGGAGACCGCGGAAGAACATGCCGAGCACTTGAGAATAGTGTTGGAAAGGCTCAGACAACATCAACTCTATGGCAAGTTCAGTAAGTGTGAGTTCTGGTTAGAAGAAGTTGCTTTTCTTGGACATGTGTTGACCCCGGAAGGAGTGGCAGTGGATCCAGAAAAGATCGCAGCAGTATCCAAGTGGAAACAGCCAAAGAATGTCTCAGAAATCCGAAGTTTTCTTGGACTTGCAGGGTATTATCGCCGATTCATTGAGAACTTCTCCAAAATTGCTAAGCCGATGACCGAACTGCTGAAGAACAACGTTCCATTTGTTTGGTCTGATGAATGTGAAGCAAGTTTTCAAGAGCTCAAGAAGCGTCTCACCACTACCCCAGTTCTCACAACTCCAGATAACCGGAAAGACTTCGTGGTATATTGTGATGCGTCAAGGCAAGGCCTTGGATGTGTGCTTATGCAGGAAGGCAAAGTTGTGGCATATGCATCCCGACAGCTTAGAAAGCATGAAGAGAACATGCACTGAAGATTTGGAGGCATTACCTCATGGGCAACAAGTGTGACATATACACTGATCACAAGAGTTTAAAGTACTTCTTCACCCAGTCTGAGTTGAATATGAGGCAACGAAGATGGCTAGAACTAATCAAGGACTATAACTTGGAGATACATTATCACCCCGGCAAGGCTAATGTCGTAGCCGATGCATTGAGTCGAAAGAACTATTGCAACAATCTCATGGTGAAAGAAAGTTAGCCAGAACTGTACAAGGAAATGGAAAAGTTGAGTCTAGAAATTGTCACCACCAGCCAGCTGAATGAGATGAGAATACAATATGATCTGGAAGACCGGATTCGTGAAGCTCAAAAAGATAGTGAAGAAATAAAGGAAGTAATAGAGTCAATTCAGAAAGGACACCTTCCGACCTTCAGAATTGACGACAAGGGGACTGTCTGGAAGAAAGATAGAATCTTTGTACCCAAGAAGGAAGGATTACGACAGGTAATTCTCAAAGAGGCCCACGATTCAAGGTACTCCATACATCCAGGATGTACCAAGATGTATCAAGATTTGAAACAACGATTCTGGTGGGAAGACATGAAAGTTGATATTGCTGGATACGTAGCCAACTGTGATACTTGTCAAAGAGTCAAGGCCGAGCACCAAAGACCCGCAGGACTACTGAAACCGCTTGATATACTAGTTTGGAAATGGGATGATATCAGTATGGACTTTATAGTGGGATTGCCCGTAACACAGAAAGGCAATGACTCGATTTGGGTCATAGTGGATCGTCTGACAAAGGTAGCACACTTTATCCCAGTAAAGGCAAAATTTGACACAAAGAGGCTCTCTGAGTTGTACATAGATCACATTGTCAGACTACATGGGGCACCCCGAAGCATTGTATCCGACAGAGGCTCGCAGTTCACAGCTAATTTTTGGAAGCACTTACATGAAACCATGGGGACAAGCTTGGAGTACAGCTCCGCCTTTCATCCACAAACTGACGGACAAACAGAAAGGGTTAATCAGATTCTGGAGGATTTACTCAGGGCATGTGTGATAAATTATAAGGCAGATTGGGAGAAAAGTTTGTCTTATGCTGAGTTCTCATACAACAACAGCTATCAAGCAAGTTTGAAAATGTCACCGTTTGAGGCACTCTATGGTCGTAAATGTCGTACCCCACTGTTATGGTCAGAAGTAGGAGAAAGAACTTTCTTCGGACCTGATGACATCAAAGAAGCAGAAGAACATGTCGAGAAAGTCAAAGAGAACCTTAAAGCTGCTCAAAGCCGTCAGAAGAGTTATGCAGATAAAAGAAGGAGAGATCTAAGCTTTGAAGTTGGAGATTTTGTCTATCTCAAGGTATCACCCCTACGAGGCACCAAGAGGTTTCACGTAAAAGGAAAGCTAGCACCAAGGTATGTGGGCCCTTATGAGATTATCAAGAAGGTTGGAAACCTAGCTTATGAGTTGAAGCTACCCCCGGATCTTGCGGGAGTACACCCCGTGTTTCACGTTTCGCAATTGAAGAAGTGCTTACGGGTTCCTGAAGAACAAGTGCAAATGGAAGCAATGGATCTACAGGATACGCTAGAATACATGGAGTACCCGACAAAGATCCTAGACACCGCAGTTAAGGAAACCAGAAGGACCTCAATTCCATATTGCAAGGTTCAGTGGAGCAATCATACCGAAAGAGAAGCCACTTGGGAAAAGGAAGCTGATCTGCGAGAGAAGTACCCGCATCTCTTTGAAACCTAAGTAAGCCTTAATCTCGAGGACGAGATTCCTGTGAGGGGGGAAGTTTGTAACATCCCTAGTTTGTAATTTGGTGAAATTAAAAATTTTTCGTGCAACTTGTATGATAACCCTAAAGTGAAACATATCTCTCTCTGAAAATTTCTAATAATTAAATTATGTGCGTTGCATTAGGAAAAAATTATATGCTAGAGTGATTCGGCTTTCTTGGTTTCATGTGATTGCTTGAGTGGAATTCGAATTTGAACTCAAACCATTCAAATTCGAATTCAAAACCTAACTATACTAACTCTAAAACCTAAACCACTAACAGGCCTAAACCCACCTAACCAACTAACCTGGCCCAGCACTCTCGGCCCAGCCTTCCCGCTCCGGCCCTTTCCCCGCTCTCCCGCACGCAGCCCACCTCGCTGCCCAGGCCCAGCTAGCGCGCCGGCCCACTCCACGCGCGCGGACGCACGCGCCCGCTCCTTCCTGCCGCTGACGCTCCGGTCCCACCTCGCCCTGTGCTTCTTCTCCGCCACGCAGCCGTGACGCCGCCGCGCTCCCCTTTCCCGCCCGCGCGCGCCAGCCCCGCTCCGCCCGCCGCGAATCGCGCCGAGCCCGCAACCGCCTCGGCCCCACCACGTGCCCCTGCCCCCCCTCGTTCCCTTGGCCACCAAGGAAGCCCCGGCCGAACCCCATCTACAAAACCCCCTTCAACTCTTTAAGCCCGCAAGCAAAACCGGCCCAGGAGCAGCCCATCTACCCGGCCTTTATCCAATTCCCAATCTGACAGCTTGGTCCCACTTGTCATCCTCTCTGTGTCGCTGACCCGTGGACCCCACCTGTCTGTCTCTCCCAGTCGCTGACCAGTGGACCCCGCTGACCGTTGACCGGTCAACGCTGACGTCATCATGACGTCAGCAGTGGCCGACCCCACTGATGACGTCATGCTGACGTCAGCATGCCACGTGGCGCGCTCTGGAGCTGACACGTGTCGCTTCCTGGTGCTGCCACGTGTCAATGTCTTTTCTTTTCTTTTTCGGAATTTCAGAAATAGGATTTATCTAAGAAAATTCATAATAAATTCATCCTAGCTCAGAAAATTATGAAACCTGTTTCTATAATTTTCTAAAATCATGCTCTACGCGTTAGAACAGGAGTTGAGTGCTTTTGGCTCTTTTTGCTTCTTCTTTGGAGTTTATTTGAATATAGGTCCGATGTATTTCTTTTCTCGTGATTAGGACCAGCTGAGGAGGAGCAAGGAGGAGACGGCTACTACCACCACTCCGAAGATCAAGCAGAAGAGGACTTCTACCAGACGCAAGGTTCACGCCCATCCGCTTTTGAATCCTATTTAGGCATTGCAACTAGTATGCTAGCGCTTTACTTTAATTGCATGATGATGATTATGACCTATTGTATAGCCTTGTTTAATTACCGTAATCCTTGATAAACCTGCTTTACTTTGATGCGATGCTTGCATGTGTTATGGGATGGTTGTGATAGGATTCTTGGCGTGTGTGGGGCAAAAACCCGGGAAAGGAGTAAGGGGTTTTGGGAACTTTGCGGGGGTGAGCAGATTAACTCGATCTTCGTATCGAGGGCTGGGGTGTGTACTTGGGCACATCCTACGGAGTACCTGTGGCGGGTACATGTTCTTTGTGTTACTTGAGGAGTTTGGCGGCAATACCTGTAATGGGTGCGCGATGCGGACCACTGGAGGTGGATACGCAATTTGACGGTGACGCTCACCCCGGCACCAAAAACCGAGTTGGATTGGCAACTGGAGGAAGGAAAACCGTGCCCACCACTTACATCTACGGGGGGTGTTCCAGCCAGCCTAGTTAAGTGCGGTACCCGGACTGTAAGGAGTTAGCGGAAGTGTATGGGGGAACTGGCGGTAGCCTTTTGTCCCCCGAAGGAGGCTCATACCCCGGGACTTGGCCACCGCGGGGGAGGCCATCACAGTTCTCGGACACCGAGTTGCGTCTTCAGTGTATCCTAAGCCGGGAAAAGCAGGAGGGTACCGTTCACTGGCTAGGGTCTGTGCTGTGGGTTGTGTCTCAAGTTGGCGACGGCCAGCTTTGCAGCCCGAGTGGGTCCAGGGGCATAAACTCTGCAGAGTATAATCTTTACGTAAAGCCGTGTCCACGGATAAGGACAGCCTTCCCACCTTCCTTTCCGCCATTGTTTTAGGGATTTCTACCTCCCCTCTAGAGTAGGGCCTGCCTCGGGCAGTTGAGATGCGAAGGGTGGGAGCTTTCGCATCGCCTAGAGAGTGAAGAGTGGAAGATGCTTGGTGACGGGTACCTGGTGCGCCAGGATTGCTCGTAGGTGTTGTGAGAATGGTTTTGGGATGAAGTGCTGCTTGCATAGGATTAACCTTAAGCCTATCCTTGATATTCTTATACTAGAATTAGGCCACTTAAAGCTTGCATTACAGATGGTGACGTGAAACTGTTCCATTCCTTGGGAACAGCTTATGATGAAACAGGTTATGAAAGCGAGTATGATAACAATGCCGATGGATGGTACAATTGAGGTTGCTGCTATGCTCAAGCTGAAGAGCCTGTGGGGATGACCGCCAAGACAGAAGACTAGCTACCGCTTCGCTTAGTATTTCACTTTGTCGCATTTAGCCCAAGGGGCTTGTAATAAACGTACTTCCAGAGTTATCCACTATTGTAAGACTTCTATGTAATGTTTAAATGCTTAAATTCGAAGTATGGATGTGATATTCCGCTGAAATGAGTTCTGTACGTGTTAGCTGTTGATTCTGGGACTAACACTATGGTACAGGGATTCGGATTCTTAGAAATAAGAATCCGGGTCGTTTTCAAAAATAGTGCTCCAGCAGATCCTTTTTATCTTTCTCTTTTCCCAATAATTATTGGGACAAATCAATAATCCACCCTAACTCTCCCCAAAGAAAGAGGTGACTCTCCAAATATGGTAGTTGGATTGTGATAGAGTTATTGGGAACTGCAAAAGCAACTCCCCTAATAATCATGAAAAAAATATTGGGACATCCTCATTAGATGATTATTGGGAAATGCTTATTGGGGAACCACCGGAGATGCTCTAATGCCTGTAGGATTCGGTTTCTACCACATTGGCATCACCACCTTGTCATGAAACCCCTGTCCTTCCATTCAAAAAGATTTTACCAATCAAAATTCAAATTTTTAGTGAGAAGTTTTTTAGTCGATTAGTTTGCAGTAGACTATGCGATTCTTCCTGTCTTTAATTATATGAAATTTAATTTTGACTCTTTCAAGTCTTGTTGCCTAAGCATGGCAGCAGGACTTCCATAGTACGGGTACGAGACGGTACAAACGAAAAAGTGTCAATCAATGTACATATTGTGGTCGACATGAATGCTTGCGTATTATAGGGTATTATAGGGGATCTCCATCTATCTCTAAATTTTGTGTGTCATCGGCAGAAAATTCGCATGTACCCATCCTTAAAACACAATGCATATATATATAGGCTTTGATTGGCAAGTCGCAGGACTAATTTCCTGTTTACCCACGGTTGACATCGGTTGTCACCAGAAATATCAACTGACAAATCCCAAATAACGCGTATAAGAAACAAAAGGTGACAAAAGGAGATGTCGGCGATTAATCAAAATGAGTCTTAAGGCAAGTACACTGCTACACATAAACTGCTACACATAAGTAGTCTTATAGAATGTGCCATGCAATACTATGTAGGACTTCCGATGATGTGGAGGAAAGAGAGGGTGGTGAGAGAATCAAGCAATTGTTTCGGAAGGCAATCACCTCAAAACTAAACTTTTGGACTATAAGACTCCTCAAACACCATTTTACAAGTTGCTGTTGTAATGCACCTCATAAATGTTTATTTTTCTATGCACAAATTAAGTACTTATTTATTTAATATGAGACAATTTAAAAGACAACTCATTGTAGAAGTTGTCAGATAAACCGTCTTAACATTACGTGGCAATGCATGAGACCAACTATTATATAGACATCACCAATGCACTTATATTTTTAGGGGTAAACTTCAAATAACATGATAGTATATTTCAAGATAGAGGAGTTATTTACTTATTTATAGCTGGTGGTCTCCTCTGAGTTTGGTGTGTACATTTGGAGTTTTACTCCATGAAAAACTACATGTTGGACGAGAGCTACATACATATTTATTAACTAAAACAGGAATAAACACCATAGAATTTGTATCTCCATGTAAGGAAGCCTTGTTCGGTTCCTCTGTCTTTCCCACTCGCACATGGAGAGAGAGAGATAGAGAGAGGGGAAACAAATCAGCGAAACTTTATCTTTGCGGGGGAGGACAACTTCTAGGTGGTCTCTGCGGAGGATTTGGTGATTCACAATCTGCCACAGCAGTGGAAAACAAATTCAGTACTAAAACGGAAGCAAAAATAAGGTAAAACTGCGTGGATCCCTTGAAAACCATTTAGGTTTTGAGAGGCTCTCACATTTGTGATCGGCTCCAGCGACCGTGACGGCGCCGATTGCCATAAGAGTGGCCACCCAGAAGCAGAGAAGGGCAAGAAAGCGCGCTGCTCTGGACCTCGTGGCCATGGTTTCAGGCTTGTTTCCCTCTTTGTTCAAAAGGAGGACTGAAGGAGAGACCTTTGTTCAGAGTTGAATTGGTGCCGGTTCAGCTTTAGTTTTCTGCTATTTATAGGTTAGAAAGAGAAGGTAATTAAGAAATTTCGAGGCAATTGGGGTATTAAACTTGATGACCAAGCATAGGGTTGCTGCTTGGCGCTCAGGGGTCAAGCTTTCTGAGCCAAGAGGAAGAAGAGAAGGAAGCTCTGGTTGGTATGGTGTGCTGACGCTGACCGCTGGTCAACTGACTTCTGGCGTCTTACACTGCGTGAAGCATGAGCACTACATTTCTGTTAGGGACAAATTCTGTGACTATCATTGGAGCATCTACATCTACACAACAACCCGACGATATTTTTGTGACTGAATTGGGATTGTATAATCACTTCTTTTGTGAATTCCTCTGTTTTTGCTGTGAAAAATGTATCTTTTCACTGCGACTGAATGGCTATCATCAAGTTCAAGTGTTCCCTTATACACAATACAAAAGCGTCCTATTTCCCAGGACAACGCTGTAGCCGGCTGTTATGCAGTCTATCTATTTTTCTGTGAAGCACCTAATGTTGAGATCATGATCTATCTTTTCCATACTTCTCCAACTGTCACTGAAAATGTTATGAGTTTCAGATATTGTTCCTCCATTTTCTGTCACATGATCAGTATCAGAATTGAGTTATGCCTGAAAAATCTATGCTTATTACTTTTGCGAATACAACATATTCTAGCATCTCTAATCCTATGATTTGGAAAACTTTAAATTACTAAACATCAATATTCTTGGTACAGAGAACAAAACCTGCACTCAAAACATATTTCACAAAACTTGGCACCTGAATACTTCAAGAACATTTCACGGGCCTTTGCTTTGGTACTATGTCTTATCAGGTATCTGAAAGCGTGTAAGCGACACATATTTAATTTCTTAGCAAGCAGCTTATGATACCCAGGCACTTGACACATTGCATCCATGGGAGTTCATTTGGCCCATGGTTTTAGTTTGAGTTGAAAGAGGTAGCCAACGGGCAGTCTCTTGGAGCAACTTTAGAATAGCCGGCACAACCTTGCGTCAAATGCAGATGATAAAGCAAGAACAAAGAACCAAAAGCAAGCACACGAAGTAGAGTCTGCTAGAGCGCATATGGCATATCTGTAATCGAGCAAGCACGACATGTCTTTTCCAGTACTGCTCCAGCTATAAGCTGTTTCACTGAAAAACGTTACGAGTTTCTGATGTTCCATTATCTGTCACATGATGAGTTGTTCTATTCGAGAATTCGGTTTGGTAGAAATCAGCCAGCTTGGTCCCTCCATGAATCCGACTCTGAATCAAAGACGCGTTTTGAGCTCATGCTGGTGATACTGCTATAATTGTTGCTAAGAACACCGTTAATGTACATATACTTTATAGAAAAAGTCTACTTGACCCCTGACCTATTGATGTTCGTCTACTTAACCCCCTCACCTATAAAACCGGGTATTCTACCCCTGAACTATCTAAAACCATGCAAATAACCCCTAGGGTGGTTTTCAAAAGCGGTTTTGCCTACGTGGCATTGCATGTGGATGTGACGTGGCAACAACATGTTTAAAAGTCTATTTTACCCTCCAAACTATTGAGATTTATTCACATAACAGGATACTTAATCCCCCCAAGTATTCAATACCCTCTAAATCACCTCATAGGACTCTTATTATGTGGAGCACTACATGATAAGAGTCATGACATTGATCGCGCATTCCTCTCTCTCACACGTACCCATAGAAGCACACCCCACTGATCTTCTCTATATTATTCTACATGTTGTGGCAACTTTGACTCTATTTAAGATTCTTGTCGCACTCTGCCAACGAATTAGAGATGATGGGGTTGAATGTTCTGCTAATCATCTCTACGCAGTTCTAACTCATAATATTATCACGGGGCGACAAGATTCCAAAATGAAGGCAAAGTTGATGCAAAGTTGTCATGGAGTTAGAACAATGCCGAGAAGATTAGTGGGATGTGTTTTTGTGCGTGTGTGAGAGAGATGGATGGGTCAAATGTCATGTCATCTTCCATGCATGTACTGCTCCACATAAGAAAATAAAATGTTTAATAGCAGTCCGGGGTTAAGGGGGCTAAGTATCCATTTATATAGTTGAGGGGTTATATCCATAAACCTCACAAGTTTGGGGGGTGAAATAGACTATTAAACATGTTGTTGCCACGTCATATCCATGTGTAATGCCATGTAAGCAAAACTGCTTCTAAAACCACCCAGGGGGGTTATTTGCATGGTTTTGGATAGTTTACGGGGTAGTATACTCGGTTTTACAGGTGAGGGGGTAAGTAGACGAACATCAATAGGTCAGAGGGTTAAGTATACTTTTTCCTATACTTTATTTGTTTTTGGTTGTGCATTTTCTTTGTTTTCAAATAACAGGATCACCTTGTAATTAAGATATCGAGCAGTTTATTTCAGAACAATAAGGAATAAAGTGAAGAATGTAGCCACGTGCTGTGCTGATTCCCTTCTATGATCCATGTCCAGGAGTAATATTAGCAGACGAAAATCATAGATTCTTCAGTTTAGTTAAGGTGAAATTTCTAAAAATTTTGTCCTGGCATAAGCAAAGACCAAGCATGCTGACATTTCCAAAATTGATCCCTTTCTCGTATTCGTTATATTTGCTTTGACATATGTGCCAAAAAAAAAGTGGTTTTCAGAACCTTTCACATATATGCCTTTCACTATGGAAAAAAAAAATCCTTTGGTGTCTCACCTTTTTCTCTGGTGGCACGGCGAAGAGCTGGCCAACACTGAAATCGTGTAACATGCTGTGAAGATTTTCAGATAAATAGTTTCGCCGTGCATAACTGAATCTTTTTCCTTAGTGAGCTAAAAACAGAAGCACAAGCGCCGCTAGTATCTCTTAAGCTCAGGCAGAGAAACGGCAAGCTAGAACTGGCTGATCCAAACCTGGCTGATCCAGTAGGGCGCGGCAAATCGGCGCCTGCTTTCCTAGTTCGATTCGAATTCGGTTTGTGGGTGGCTTGGCGCTGACGGAAATCAGCGTACAACACGGCGCCAGCTTGGCCCAATCCGACTCTGAATCCGAATCAAAGCCGCGTTTTGAGCCCCTACATATCTCTCCGAGCAAGTGTCGAGGCCACGCCCCGCCTCGCCGCAATTCCCATCCCTCTCTCTCTCTCTCTCTCTCTCGATTCTCTCGCCGCGCAAAGATCCCATCCATCCCGGCTCATGGCGGAGCCGGCGACGGCAGCCCGCCAGCGTCCGGTGCCGTACCGAGCCTGTCCCTCCGCGGCGGCGGCAGCGGCAGCCCGCAAGCGTCCGGCGCCTGACGGAGCCTGTCCCTCTGCGGCGGCGGCGGCGGCCCGCAAGCGTCCGGCGCCCGACGGAGCCTGCCCGTCAGCGGCGGCGGCGTCCAAGAAGCGAGCACGCTATCAGTTCACGAGCATCAACAACTACGAGAAGCTCGAGGTGATCGGGGAGGGCTGTTACAGCGTTGTGTTCAAGGCGCGTGACCGGCGCACGGGGGAGAGAGTCGCCGTCAAGTGGATCCGCGGCAACGGCGAGGGCCGCGCGCTCGACCTCCCCGCCGTCGTTCGCGAGGCCGGCTGCCTGGCCGCATGCCACGGCCACCCGTCGGTCGTGCAGATCAAGGACGTCGCCACCAACGAGGCGACCGGGGACATGTACATCGTCATGGAGCTCGCCGGCTCCAGCCTCCGCGACTGGCTCACGCGGCCCTTCTCCGAGGAGCAGACGCGCGCGTTCATGAGGCAGCTTCTCGACGCCGCCAAGAAGCTGCACGGCACCAGGACGCTTCACCGCAACATCAAGCCGGAGAACATCCTCTTCATCCCGGGCGGTGTGCTCAAGACTTGCGATTTCGGCTGCGCGACGCCGATGAGCCCCGCCGGGACGCCGTACCCGGAGCGGCGCGTGGGCACGATGCAGTACTGCTCGCCGGAGCAGCTGATGGGCAGCAGGTGCTACGGGCCGGCGGTGGATGTGTGGGCGTTGGGGTGCGTCATGGCCGAGCTCCTGACCGGCCAGCCCCTGTTCGAGGCAGATACGGAGGAGGACGTGCTCCAGCAGATCAAGGACCTACGAGACGAGTTCAGTGAGATAGGGTTGCGTGTGTTCGATGTCCTGCCGGATCTGTCGCAGGCCGGGCGCGGGGTGCTCGCAGGCCTTCTGAGATTCGACGCCGAAGAGAGGCTCACCGCAGCGGATGCACTCGAGCACCGCTGGTTCATGGAGGATGCCAAGCTCCCGGCCGTCGCAAAGGCAGAGCACCCTGCTGGCTTTGTGCCTCTGTTCCGCAGCATAGGAGTGGTTGACTCGATAGTGATGCCAGCAGATGACTACACACACAGACTGCATGTACACCAAATTGACCCTTAGTTTATCGCTGTATTGTTTGTGACTCAATAGGAACAAACACTGTTTTAATTTGTAAATTCATTCTTCCGTTTTTCTGCAATCTGATTTAGTTGTCAGCAACAAAGAGTGACTTTCCTGCCCACCATGGCAGGTGCCCCCCACGCGAAAATCATCGGATGAAGATCCAATGAACCAGATTCTAACGGCGGCAAACGGCCAACAAAACGGCGAGACAGCCCGTGACTCACACGTGACTCCTTTTGGCCGCATCAGGCCCGTGACTCTCTCTTTCTTCTCCCATACGACATCCAGACTCTCTCACGTCTCTTTCATCTCTCTCCACCGACGGCGATGCCTGGCATGCGGCGCCTCTCTCCCCAAGATCCATGCAGGAGCAATCCTCGTCTCTGCCCAGGCACGGCGCGAGCCGGCGCGGCCCCCACTTTGACAAGTTGTTTGTTGCTTTGCAACCATGCATTGATGGGTTTAAAAATGGGTGTAGACCTTACCTTGGTATTGATTCAACAGCCTTGACTGGGAGGTATAATGGACAATTAGTAGCTGCATGTGCCTTGGATGGGCACAATTGCATGGAGCATAATTGGCTCGGAATCTAAAAGATAACTGGACCTGGTTGTTGAGGCTGCTTAAGAAGGCAATAGGACATCCGCCGGCACTAGCAATATCATCAGATGCATGCAAGGGCCTAGATGGTGTGGTCAAGAATGTATTTCCTGGCATTGAGTATAGGGAGTGCATGAGACATCTTTGGGCAAATTTTAGGAAGAAGTATCGTGGTGAAGTTTTTGACAAAAACATGTGGCCAGCTGCTAGGGCATACAGGCGTGAGAGGTTTGATTTTCATTTTGGCCAAATTATCAATGCATGCCCGGATGTCGTGGATGTCCTGAATGATCATCACAACCACTTGTGGAGCAGATCTATGTTCTCCACCGAGATAAAATGTGATTACGTGAACAATAATCTAGCTGAGTGTTTCAATTCATGGACTAAGAACATCAAGGACTTGCCCGTTGTTGATTTAGTTGACAGATTGAGGCAAATGACAATGGAGTTATGGGAAAAGAGGAGAAAGATTGCAGATAAGATCTCTGGCAATATTCTACCTGTTATTAGGAGTGAACTTAAAGCTAAGACTAAAGGCTTAGGACATATGTTAGTCTGCAAAAATAGGCACAAGGCTGAGATTTTTGGCAATTACAAGGACTTGACACCTTGGCGACATGTTGTAGACTTGCATGAGCACACCTGTAGTTGTAGAGCGTGGGAAGTGACTGGAAAGCCTTGTCGTCATGCTCTGGCTTTCATACAAATAGAAAGGAATGCTAACTTGAACACATTTGTCCATGAATATTACTCTGTAGCAAGGTTCAAGGCTGCATATAGCAGTACAATTCCCACAATGACCGACAAATCTCAATGGCGTAATGTAAACATGGGTTTCAAGTTGTTACCACCCAAATTCAAGATAGGTCCAGGACGAAAACGAAAGAACAGATTTAAGGCAAGCCATGAACCAGGTGCAAGGAAATTGATGAAATGCGAAACATGTGGAGAAGTTGGACAACATGATCCTAGTTGCAGTGCTCCAAAGAAAAGGTAAGTACAAAAATCATATATACTCATGTTACTAATGTACCATAGCTGAGCTTATGTATATGCAGGAAGGCAACTTCCAAACCAAAGAACAGGGCAGTCAAGCCAATGACAACGCCTGATGTTAATATTTCTCCTGGAAGTATTACCCGAAGAAGGATATCTTTATTAGAGGGAAGCCAAGAGCATGCTCCGGGGCCATCTACTGTCACTAACCCTGTGATTTATTTGATCCATGGGAATTGTATGAATGTCAATCTTAGTGATTTATGAATGTCAATCTTAGATATACTGATTCATGGGAATTGTATGATATTATTTGATCCATGCAACTATAGTAGTTCTTTTAAGATGTCTGAATGCCAAACTTGGTCATAAATATGTAAGATGCAACCGTATGTAAGATAAAGTGGATGATCGATCATGTATACATGATCTGCTATATGCTAAAATTTATGGTTTATTTGTTCAAACTGGATGGAAGGTTTATACTGCATGGTTGGCTTCTTAAATCTTTTTGGCAGGTCATTCTTTTTGTTGGGGTATGGTTCGAATGCTTCTCCAATAACAGTATTATTCTAAAACGCTCAAGTGCCAGTAAAATTTACATGTCAGAATATTTCTTCTAAAAATCTCAAGCTTTGTAGTTCTATTTCACATATTAGCATATTGTTGCATTCAGTACTATTTCGCCTATTAGGAGTTTTCAAGATATCATGTCTGTTAGCTTTGGTTATGAGACATCTGGTGCCTACTTGATCTTTTTAGATGCCAAATTTATGTGCTAAACTATTGGGTAATACACTGAATCTTTGTTTTTATCCTACTGTGTTTTTCGTTGCCCCTTGAAACGACCCGGATTCTTATTTCTAAGAATCCGACTCCATGTACCATAGTGTTAGTCCCAGAATCAACAGCTAACACGTACAGAACTCATTCCAGCGGATTATCACATCCATACTTCGAATTGAAGCATTTAAACATTACATAGAAGTCTTACAATAGTGGATAACTCTGGAAGTACGTTTATTACAAGCCCCTTGGGCTAAATGCGACAAAAAGAAATACTAAGCGAAGCGGTAGCTAGTCTTCTGTCTTGGCGGTCATCCCCACAGGCTCTTCAGCTTGAGCATAGCAGCAACCTCAATTGTACCATCCATCGGCATTGTTATCATACTCGCTCTCATAACCTGTTTCATCATAAGCTGTTCCCAAGGAATGGAACAGTTTCACGTCACCATCCGTAATGCAAGCTTTAAGTGGCCTAAATCTAGTATAAGAATATCAAGGATAGTCTTAAGGTTAATCTAGTATAAGAATATCAAGGATAGTCTCGGGTACCTATCGTCATATGGTTCAGCATTCCCTGTGCATTGTTCTGAGGGGTCTTGCCTTGTGGTCCTCTGTTCCCAGCTGAGCCTTGGTTGTTCCTCTTCTCTGGGCAAAAAGCAGCTCGATGTCCCGGCTTGCCACAAGCGAAACAAGCAAAGGACGTAAGACTGCCAGCATTCCCTTCCTTTGGAGCGGTGTTGTTAGGCTTCCAATTGCTTCCTGTGGGTGCCTGATTCCCATAGCTGCGGTTCCCATTGTTCTGAAAGTTGTTGTTTCCACCTCCAAAGCTGCGTGTCATCTGCCCCTGACCGGGTCGGAACTGATTCCTCTGCTGAAAACCTCCTCTTGATTGGAACGAACCTCCTGGGCGGGGTTGGAAATTCCTTCCCTGTTGGTTCTGGTGCCTGTCACGTGATGGGTGCTCAAACTTTCTCTTCCTGTCCTTCATGCGACCTTCATGGCCAAGCCTTTCTTTCTCAATCTCCATGGCGCGGTTCACCAGGTGGCGATACGACTTCTTGGTAGCTGACACGAGTTGCCTGATTCCGTAATGCAATCCACGGTGAAACCAGAACATCTTGGATTCCTCGGTGCGCACCTCATCTTTGACATACCTCAGCATCTTCGTGAAGTGTCTTTCATACTCTTCCACCCTCATAGTCCCTTGCGTCATGGTGCAGAACTCATGGGCCTTCCTCACCATCAGCTCGCGAGGCACATGATGCTCGCGGAAAGCTGTAGTGAATTCTTCCCAAGTGATGGTATCTGGCGCTGGATGAGTCTCACAGTAGCTGTCCCACCAAGCCTTTGCTGATCCCTCCAACTGGTGTGCTGCTATAGCCACGCACTCTTCATCTGTGCAGTTAGTCAAGTCCAGCTTCGACTCAATAGTCCTTAGCCAATCTAGTGCATCAATCGGATCATTGGAGAAGTCAAAGGTAGGTGCCTTCAGCCTGATAAACCTCTCGATCTTCCTGGACAGATCTTCTGCTTGGGGGTCTTGGCGTTGATTGTTCCCACGTTGATTCCCAATGTTCGCCATGGCTTCTGCCATACGCTGTAGGAGCTGTGTCTGGGTAGCCATCACATCAACGAGGTTGTTAACGGGTGGTGGCGGTGGTGCATTCTCCTGACGTTGCGGCTCTGGGACTGCGTTAGGTATCACTTCTGGAGCTGGTGGATTAACTGGTTCAACTGGTTCAATGACTGGGCGGCCTCGGCCTCGGTCAAGCTGACGTCCTGAGTTGGCATTGGCTGCCTCTGCCCTGGCGGCCTCAGTAGCGGCACGATTTGCTAGCATGCGCTCAACTCGGCGGGTTGTCATGGTTCTGCACGACACAGACATGGGTTACTAAGGTTAGGATAACTCAATCTATCTTACAAGTGGAGTAAGTACAAACAAGGTATTTAATTATTATAAGAAATTTACACTCAAGATGAAAAGCCATGAAAAAGCAATTAACACCATAAGAAGCAGCATTCATTCATTTCATTACATGATACCTTCCTAAGGCATACTCCTAATGCCTTTAGGATAAGGTTAACATCGAGACACATAACGCGGCATGACTTGTGCGAGTGGACTCCACTTCACACAGTACAAGGTGGACTCATTACTACTACTCATGGATACATCATGGGGGTACAACTCATAAAGACATCTCATGGGTACATAAGTTACTCCAACCTACTACATTATTCTAATCTTATTACTCTAACTCTAGAAGTTCTCCTTGGTCTTTGCTTTCTTGTACGAGATCAGGCCCCTCTTCAAGTCCTCATCTGCATCTAGCAGTGGTTTCAGCAGCCTGTGTGCTTCTTTTACTGCCTTAGTTTCCGTTGCTGGCGGTAAGCTTTCATGCGTGCAGAGTGGAAACGATAGCAAGGTGGGTGCTATCTTGAAGTCTTCCTCTCTGAGACGGAAAGGTGCTTTTCCTCTGATCTCTTTGAGTTCTTCTACTCTGGCTTCGTCAGACTCCATCCATCCTAGCAGGGTCCTCTCGACCTTGTCCTTGAGATAGATTCCTGCCCTTGTAAGGTGAGCGACATTTGCGATGTTGTCCTTATCTTCTTGGAGCAGTTCTTCATACTTCTTTTCAGCAACTCCTTTGAGGTGATCTTTTACTACCATCAGTCCTTCCATGCTTTCAATCTTCTCTTTGGCTTTTGCTAGTTCACTCTGGGCCAACTGCTTGCCTCTTTCCAAGTTCTTGACTCGTAGAGTCTGAAAGTTCAACTGGGTCTTAAGGTATTCGTTCTCCTTCTTTAGCCTCTCAAGCTCTTCTTCGTTCTTCACTTTCTGCTTTGTGTCATACTCATTGTTCTGGGTCAGCTTGTTAACGGTGCATTGTAGATCACGATTCCTTTGTTGTTCGTACCTCATCTCCCTTCTGATTCTTTGATACTCTATCTCGTAGGATCGGTTGGCGTTCAGAAAGTTGATCATGTCGTTGATTGTTACTCTTGCCTCTCGCTCAAGCCAGGTGAGGTACTGGTCCAAGTGTAAGAGGTAGCGTCCCGTCTTCTGGGCTTGATCCCCAACCATCGTGAACGGCTCTTGTTCCATGTCTTCAACAATCTGGGCATAGTTCTCGGCGCCTTCTAGTGTACGAGGGAAGAGGCTGAAGACGGTGTCGTTGAATCCCATTTCCCAGTGGTCAGTTAGAAACCTCTGCAACATCTTTCTTGCAGCCATTTGAATTGCGGTGCAAAGCGTGACTCCTAGTCCCTCCGTGGTCAACCCTCCGATTCCTAGCTCTGGGGAAGGTGTCAAGGTAACTGCAGCTGTGTAGAATTCATGAGGTCCTTGGGTCATCATTGTGGCGGTGTAGTGGAGCTTCTCCTTCGGAATGTTCACTGAGCCGATAATTCTTTCCAACCACTCAATGATTCCCTGGCGGTACCTCCCAAACTCGAGCTCGGTGATCTCAACCGGGGTAGCAATCTCCTTATGCACTGCCATCCTGCATGGTTACGAGAAAAGGTCAGCGAAGGTGAGGTGAAAATTTTGCAAAAAGGGAGAAGTTTTTCAACATAGCGAGGTAGTATAGTAATAGAATTTGTTTAGAACCCTATAATCTAGTCGTCCAGTCTTAAGGTTGCGTACTACGGTCAAGCATGGCTCTGATACCAACTGAAACGACCCGGATTCTTATTTTTAAGAATCCGACTCCCTGTACCATAGTGTTAGTCCCTTGAAACGACCCGGATTCTTATTTCTAAGAATCCGACTCCATGTACCATAGTGTTAGTCCCAGAATCAACAGCTAACACGTACAGAACTCATTCCAGCGGATTATCACATCCATACTTCGAATTGAAGCATTTAAACATTACATAGAAGTCTTACAATAGTGGATAACTCTGGAAGTACGTTTATTACAAGCCCCTTGGGCTAAATGCGACAAAAAGAAATACTAAACGGAGCGGTAGCTAGTCTTCTGTCTTGGCGGTCATCCCCACAGGCTCTTCAGCTTGAGCATAGCAGCAACCTCAATTGTACCATCCATCGGCATTGTTATCATACTCGCTCTCATAACCTGTTTCATCATAAGCTGTTCCCAAGGAATGGAACAGTTTCACGTCACCATCCGTAATGCAAGCTTTAAGTGGCCTAAATCTAGTATAAGAATATCAAGGATAGGCTTAAGGTTAATCCTATGCAAGCAGCACTTCATCCCAAAACCATTCTCACAACACCTACGAGCACTCCTGGCGCACCAGGTACCCGTCACCAAGCATCTTCCACTCTTCACTCTCTAGGCGATGCGAAAGCTCCCACCCTTCGCATCTCAACTGCCCGAGGCAGGCCCTACTCTAGAGGGGAGGTAGAAATCCCTAAAACAATGGCGGAAAGGAAGGTGGGAAGGCTGTCCTTATCCGTGGACACGGCTTTACGTAAAGATTATACTCTGCAGAGTTTGTGCCCCTGGACCCACTCGGGCTGCAAGCCGGTAGCCAGCCGACTGAGACACAACCCACAGCACAGACCCTAGCCAGTGAACGGTACCCTCCTGCTTTTCCCGGCTTAGGATACACTGAAGACGCAACTCGGTGTCCGAGAACTGTGATGGCCTCCCCCGCGGTGGCCAAGTCCCGGGGTATGAGCCTCCTTCGGGGGACAAAGGCTACCGCCAGTTCCCCCATACACTTCCGCTAACTCCTTACAGTCCGGGTACCGCACTTAACTAGGCTGGCTGGAACACCCCCCGTAGATGTAAGTGGTGGGCACGGTTTTCCTTCCTCCAGTTGCCAATCCAACTCGGTTTTTGGTGCCGGGGTGAGCGTCACCGTCAAATAGCGTATCCACCTCCAGTGGTCCGCATCGCGCACCCATTACAGGTATTGCCGCCAAACTCCTCAAGTATCACAAAGAACATGTACCCGCCACAGGTACTCCGTAGGATGTGCCCAAGTACACACCCCAGCCCTCGATACGAAGATCGAGTTAATCTGCTCACCCCCGCAAAGTTCCCAAAACCCCTTACTCCTTTCCGGGTTTTTGCCCCACACACGCCAAGAATCCTATCACAACCATCCCATAACACATGCAAGCATCGCATCAAAGTAAAGCAGGTTTATCAAGGAATACGGTAATTAAACAAGGCTATGCAATAGGTCATAATCATCATCATGCATTAAAGTAAAGCGCTAGCATACTAGTTGCAATGCCTAAATAGGATTCAAAGCGGATGGGCGTGAACCTTGCGTCTGGTAGAAGTCCTCCTCTGTTTGTTCTTCGGAGTGGTTGTAGTAGTAGCAGTCTCCTCCTTGCTCCTCCTCAGCTGGTCCTAAACACGAGAAAAGAAATACATCGGACCTATATTCAAATAAACTCCAAAAGAGAAGCAAGAAGAGCCAAAAGCACTCAACTCGTGTTCTAATGCGTAGAGCATGATTTTAGAAAATTATAGAAACTGGTTTCATAATTTTCTGAGCTAGGATGAATTTATTATGAATTTTCTTAGATAAATCCTATTTCCGAAATTCCGAAAAGAAATAGAAAAGGGCACAGACACGTGGCAGCACCAGGAAGCGACACGTGTCAGCTCCAGAGCGTGCCACGTGGCATGCTGACGTCAGCATGACATCATCAGTGGGGTCGGCCACTGCTGACGTCATGATGACGTCAGCGTTGACCGGTCAACGGTCAACGGTCAGCGGGTCCACATGTCAGCGGGTCAGAGAGGCTGACGGATGGGGCCGGTTTGTCAGTGACACAGAGAGACCGACAGGTGGGACCGGGCTGTCAGGCGGGAAAAGGAAAAAGGGCCGGTGGATGGGCTGCTTCATGGGCCGGTTCTCCCACGGGCTTTAGAAGTTAGAGGGGCTTTTTCAGACTTGTGCTTCGGTCCGAAGGGGAAAAAGGGTAAACGGGCCGAATGGTTACGGCCCACGGCCACTTCGGCTGGTGGTGGAGGCTCGGCTCGGCGGCTGATGGAGCGGGCCCACGAGTCAGGGACTCGGGCGCCTGGGCCCGCAGGTCAGTGGCAGGAGAGGGGATGTCGGGATCTAGTGCGGCTTGTGCGGCAAGGTGAGCGTGTGGTCGACCGTGTGGCTTGCCCGCGGCGAACGCAGAGCGCGAGCGCGGCGGCGTTCACGACGGCGGTGCCCTCCTGGCGCGGTCGCGCGTCGTGGCGGCGTAGGCCTCCTGCCTGCGGCCAAGGGTGAAGAGCGCGAGCAGTAGGGGTTTGGGGTTTTGGTGGGGTTCGAGGGCGGCCGAACGGGTGGAACGCCGACGAGCGGCGGGGTTTGTGAGCGCGGCGACCACGGCGACGAGCGCCATGGCGCGGAGCAAGGGAAAACAGGGAGGGGTGTGGGGCTTGGCTTTGGGTTCCTGCAGAAGATAGGGTGCGGCTCGACGGCCGGACAGGCAAGGTCTCAAGGTGGCTCGAGTCCGGCATCACACACAGAGCAAAACGGCGCGACGCGACGTTCATGATGAGCACGACAAGGCGGGAATGGGGACTCACGGGTCTTGGGAAGAAGATCGCGAGGCCGAGCGTGTTGCGGGGCTTGCGGAACGGCTCGCGGTCCGTCTCGTGGTGTTCCTCGGCGGCTCCTCCTCCTCCTCGGCTCCGGCGGCGGCGTGGACGACGTCACGGGCGGCCTCCTCGGGCGGCTTCGGCTTCCTCCCGTCCGCGCCTCCACTTCCTCTTCTCCTCCTCCTCCTATTCCACTACTCGGATTGGATGGGATTGAACTGAACAGGGTTTTGGTGGCCGGAAAGGAAGGGGAGGATGGGGTTTTTGTAGGCGGGGATTTGGCCGGGGCTTCCTTGGCGGCCAAGGGAGCGCGGGGGCAAGGGCACATGGGCGGGCCCCGGGCGGTTGCGCGGGCAGCGCGAGTCGCGGGGAAAAGCTGAGCGGGGAGCGGGGGCTGGCGCGCGCGGGCGAAAAGTTGGGCGCGGCACGGGGCGATGACGGGCGCGGCACCGGGGAGGAAGACGACACTATTCTCCCCGGGCCCGCACGTCAGCGAGGGAAGGGCGCGGGTGAGCGGGCGTCCGCGCGGAGTGGATAAGGCCGGGGCGAGTTGGCTGGGCCGACGCGGCTGCTGGGCCGAGGCGGGCTGTGCGCGGGGAAGGAAGGGAGAAGGGAGAGGTGGTCGGGATGGGCCGAGGGAGAGGAGAGTTGGGCCGGACTCGGGATTAGTTAGTGGGCCGGGTTAGATTGGTTAGAGGTTTAGGCCTGTTAGCGTTTGTTAGATAGGGTAGTTAGTTTAGTTAGGTTTTGAATTCGAATTTGAATGGTTTGAGTTCAAATTCAAATTCCACTCAAGCAATCACATGAAACCAAGAAAGCCAAATCACTCTAGCATAATAATTTTCCCTAATGCAATGCACATAATTTAATTATTAGAAATTTTCAGAGAGAGATATGTTTCACTTTAGGGTTATCATACAAGTTGCACGAAAATTTTTTAATTTCACCAAAATTTAAACTAGGGATGTTACGCCCCTTCAGGTCTTCTATTAAATTGTTTCTTTATCTGTGTATAGATTGGGACTGAAGGCCCTGCAAAGAGCTTTTATTTAGTTGTTCGTTGATTATTACCTTTGTAATACCCCTGACTTTCCAATGGAGCTCTCCATAGCAGTCAACACATCTTTAATGACATTAGCTTGGCACAGTGCTTTTTGCAGAGAGCCATTCAGAACACCATTTGCTGGGATATCCTGAGCACTTGCCTGGTTCTGGGTACGAGTTCCAAAAGAAGGGGTCGGACGATACAGGTTAAGTTCATCAGTTATTAGTTAGTCTGTATCAACAGAACCTTCAATGAATTAATCATAGATCAGGAGTTGTACTTCGACAAATTCTCCATTATATGTTAAATTACAGGAAGGGGCGTCAAATTTGATAAACTAGTACATCATTAGGATATCTGAACCTCCAGGACAAGATTGTGGGAATATATGTGCACACACAGCACTTAGCTGGTGAGGCCTAGAGTATAAAAAGGGCAATTTGGTCCATTTGTAAATGAAAAAAGGAACCAAAATCAAATAAAATAGTGGGAAAAGTAGATAGAGTGTTATTTAGATATTCATTTGGTGATACCGGTGCTATTCTACGAATCCTTAGATTTCTAGTGCTGTTGTCTGAACACTCAGACAAACCGGTGCTATTTCCTGGATTCCTTCCCCCCCCC
>CM014270.1:11693057-11703525 GCA_004135705.1 Alloteropsis semialata | reverse complement strand
GCCACCATGGGTAGCAGCGACAGAACCAATACGGATAGCCGCGACAGAGCTGATGGCCGTCAGAAACACCATCCAGAAGCAGACCAGGGCGAGAAATCGTGTGGCAATCAGCCTCAGGCGGCTCATGGCTTTCTGGGATCACAAGGCAGCTTTTTGTTGATTCAGTGCTGATGAGCTCGTAATAAGGATGAATGCAGTTGGCATGGTTATATAGATGTAAGATTGGTGACGGCTTCAAAGTTCAGACTTGTGGAATTGCTTCACTCGTTCATCATTAAGATAGGCGGCTACATGTTTGTCAAAGAGCTCTGACCACTAAAATAATGAAGAAGTCAAGTACTTTCTTCGTTCCAAAAAATTCAATTGTAGCACATATGTTTTATTATTTTAAATTTGATCTATAGATAAAAAATATCAATATTTATGATATCAAATAAATGTTATTGTTTAATTATAATAAACTTATTTAGAGCCATAAATACGAATACGATCCACTAGAAACTTAGACAAACGTAAATCATTTTAACTGACACACAACCTATACTTGCATTCTTTTTGGGAGAGGGAATCTGCACGTGCTTCTGTTCTTTTTTTTTTTGACGAACCTGCTGGGGAGGCCCTACCTATTTTTTTATATATTGAAAAGGGGAGATATTTATAGGCGGCTTACAAAACCTCCAGGCTAAAAAAAAGATGAAATCATAAGATCCTCTTGTTCTGTCTTTGTCATCTCCGAAGGGAGAAGAGGACATTTTGTAGTATTTGATTTTTTATAGTCAACTTCTAATGAGGTCAAAGTCTTGCAGTCAAATTTGGATTAAAAAAACCTCCGATTAAACGTACTTGACTTCCATGCTGCTCGGTTGATTTATGATCTCAATTCATTTGATGTCAACCATTGGGTATTTTGCATAATAATTCTATCTTCCTTATTCCACTATAAGTCTTTTTTTGATCCAACAATACATCTTGATTGGTTACAAGCTCGTGATATATTCTAGCCCTTCAATAAGCATATAGGATCGAAGGGTTTCCTTTTCTATTTTACAGAGACATATTGTTTAAATTTTTTTAAGGATCACTGGTGGTTTTCATATTATTCGATGATTGAGGAATTTTATAATGGTTGAATAAGTAGCACGGCGAAGAATAGGGAAATATCAGCAAAGAGGCAGAAAAGGAAAAACTATTTGTTGAAAAAAGAAAAGGAAAAAGACGGAGACAACAAAAAAGAAATGCTAAGAAGGGTGTTCTGAACTTCTCATCACTTAACTAGCGCTTTTCGAGCCTGATTGGTTGGCTACCAAAAGTTGCCAAGCCAAAATGTTGGCATGCCAAAATTTTTTGCCAAAACTTGGGCAGAATTTTAGAGTAGCACTTTATTGGATGTCAAAAATATAACGGCCAAAATTTTATCACCGAATGACTTGATACCAAATACAAACACTAATGTCGATGATTTATACTAGCACATATGTGAAAAATTGATTGGGTGTCAAAATATGAACGAGATTAACATTGTCACTTTGTTAAGGAACTTTGGCAAAAGAAATTTGGCTTCCAACCAAATGAATGCCAGAGTTTATGGCCTTGCCCATATTTTGGCTTGGCAACTTTTGGTAGCCAACCAAATGAATGCCAGAAGTACCTTGGATCAGAGATGTTTGGATTGATGGCAAAGGCTAATGATCATAGGTGTCAAGGGCCTATAGGAGACCATTTGCAAAAAAATGGTGATCTCAAGACTGTTGGTGATTTTGAAAGTGAAGGGACCCGAAAAACTGATAAGCTTGTTGACAAGTTAGCAAGCGAGATTGAAGTAAAGAACAGGCATGTGCCAGAACTTTTATCCAATTTCAATGACACAACCGCATCGCTTCACAGAATGATGGAGCAAAGGGAGCAGCTCCTCCATAATTATAATGAAGGGCTCTTGATCTTTTGCTATTGATTTATGTTATATTATGTTTAGTTGTCAACATATATCCATTTCTTTCCTCTAAGCATAAATGGTACTTCCAGGTGATAGTTGTTTAAACTTTTTTTCTTATCAGAAATTTTCAAGATTCAGCAACTTGCTCGTAGGAATTCATAGAAGATCATTAATGACAATCAAAAGCTACGCTCAGAATTGAAGTCCAAGATGCAGGAACTTGACTTACGATCCAAGGCGCTTGATGAGCTAGCTTCACAAAGTGATTATGACAGAAGGAACCTTCAACAAGAGATGGAAAAGGTGGGTGATAGTTTGTTGCTAGTCTGCGGCTTTCTCCCATTTGGAATTTTGAAGTTTGTTTTCTCTTCTTTTTTCTTGTTCTTTTTTACTGTAGGGATAATATTGATTGTTCTACACTTCCACATAATAGCACCTTTTGCTGTGCATAGCATTCCATTTTCTTATTTTACTTCTGTTACATTTGTTTTCAGATTTCATTTTGCGTATAGTTTATCAATAGGGGAATCTGGATAAAATGCAGGTTGGCTGTACAAGTTTACTTCGTATTTTCTTAGAGAAACAAGATGGGAAGGATCCCCTAATTTCATATAATGAAGCTGATAATAAAAATCCACATGTCCTGTTTAGTTATTCCAGAAAAACAACCAAAGCCGCAGAGCAGGTAATATAGCTATCACACTGCTTATTCAACCATACTACTATTGAAAGAATACCTGTGGCCCTTCTGTTTTTCTGCAATCTGATTTAGTTGTCAGCAACAAGAAACAAGAAGTTATATATGCTTACGCATCATTGCTCCCTTGCCATGGCGCCAATAATCTGCGACATGGAATGTAATTCTATTTTTGGTATCGTATTTATAATTGAATGAACATGATAATCAGTGCATATGCAAAGGCATATCATTGTGTCTGCTTCTTCGACTATACAAGATGCGATAGATATCTAGCTACTAGGCTAACAACTGAAAGGGGTTGAAAACAACTAAACTGTCGGAAGAACCTAATAGAGTGATTGCCAAGACATCCTAACACTATAATTTATAGCTGTAAAATAGCTGACTGATACTCCCTCCGTTCCATAAAGAGTGTCCTTTTGGTTTTGTCCTAAGTCAAACCGTTTTAAGTTTGACCAAGTTTACAATGAATAATATCAACATTTATAACACCAAATAGGTATGCCATGAAAATATATTTTATAAAAAAATCTAATAAAACTTGTTAGGTACCAAAAATATTGATATATTTTATTTGCACAAGGAGGATGTGGCGGACCCGACATGTGTAGCTCGTTCCCACGTAAACAGAACCACTTCAGTCAAGGAGTGTAATTTGACCGGTTTCGAGCCTAGGGAAGTTTTCCAAACTTTGAGACAAGTTTGAGAGCACTCTGAAATTTCAATAGCTAAAAATTCCACAGTCCCGAATTGTAGAAAGCACTTGCGATCGTGTAATACATTATTGTGATCACCAATTACAATAGCTAAACAAAACTATCTGGTTCTATAGCTAAACTCTGGTTGGCATGCACCCATCTATCTCAGACGGAGGCTTCAAACTTTCTCTTTCTTCATTGGGCATCGTTTTTTCCCCCACACTGTGGCTGCTCTAACCGGAGGATTAGGTATCTCGCAACCTGCAACCGTAGAAAAACACAATCAATACCAAATTGGAAATAGAGCTAGAAACATGTGTTAAGAGTAAGGGCCTGGGTGAGAAAGTTTGCGAAATTTACTGTAGCAATTTTAAACCGAAGATTAGGAGGACTATGATCTAATTATAAAACTAATTACATGGATGGACGGGAAATCGTGAGATAAATCTATTAAGCCTAATTAATCCGTCATTAGAGATTGTTTATTGTAACACGACGTTGTCTAATCATGGCCTAATTAGACTCATTAGATTCGTCTCGCGAAGTTACCCGGGGGTTATGGAATGGATTTTGTCATTAATCCACGTTTAATACCCTTAATTAGTATCCTAACATTTGATGTGACGGATAAATAGTAAAAAGTTGTGAAACTTTCCTCAACTAAACAGGGCCTAAGAAGACTAGGATTGGAGCAGCTCGCACTAGCCCTAGAGCCGCAATGGACAGGGAACACACAGCCAACTTCAGCTCCAGCGACAGAATCGATGGCCGTGAGGTCTTGAGAAGCAGAATAGGGCGAGAAATCGGACGGCTTCCAACCTCAAGCTCATGGCTGGAAACCAAAGTTTTTTCTGTGCTCACAAGGCGACCCTTGTTCAGTGCTGTGCTGATAAGAACGAAATGCGGCTGGAATATTTATAGATGATGTTGCGTTGGTAGTGGTGGCTTTGCAGTTCAAACTTGTGGACTGACTTTCAGTTAATGAAAAACTTGTTGACTGAGTTTGGCTTGATGTAGATGGCTCTTGAATTGACACATGTGCTTTGACGAGTGATGCAGTGATGACTAATACACATAATCCAAACATGCAGGTAGTCCTATTCTGTATTTTTCGTTTCAAAAGGGAGGTCTTGTGTAATCTTTGAATTCTTCTTTTGTCATATGGTAATGAGGTTCAAGTTTCACCGTCAAATACTGGAGTTTTCCAAAAAAAACAGAACCACTTCAGTCAAGTGGTGTAATTTGACCGGTTTCGAGTCCAGGGAAGTTTTTCATACTTCGAGACAAGTTTGAGAGCACTCTGCAATTTCATTGTACCAAGTCCCATTATTATTAGCTAAAAAAATAGTCAGTACCTTCCTAGGATTGTAGAAAGCACTTGGGATCGTCTAACACATTATTATGTGATCACCAATTACAATAGCTAAGCAAAATTATCTGGTTCTATAGCTGAACTCTGCTTTGCATGCACCCATGATATGTATGGCATCCGATTTCTGTTTTGGGCCTATCTATCACAGGGGCGGACCGCACCCTCCTGACGGTGGTTTGACCGGAGGGTTAGGTGTCTCACAACCTGCAACAGTAGGAAAAAATAATCAATCCAAAATGGAAATAGATCTACAAATATGTGTCACAGAATAAGAAGAATAGGGTTTGAGCGGCTCGCACTGGCGCTGGAGCCACCATGGACAGGGAAGACAGAGCCAGCTTCTGCAGCAGCGACAGAGGCGATGGCCGTTAGAACCACCATCCAGAAGCAGAATAGGGCCAGAAATCGGGTGGTTCTCGACCTCAAGCTCATGGCTAGAAACGAATTTTTTTCTGCGCTCACAAGGCGAGTGCTGTGCCGATAAGAACGAATGCAGCGGGAATATTTATAGATGTAGCTTTTGGGGATGGCTTTGCAGTTCAAACTTGTGGACTGACTTTCTGTTAATGAAAAAACGTGCGCAGACATGGTTGTGAAATCAAAAACTTGTTGACTGAGTTTGGCTTGATGTAGATGGCTCTTAAATTGACATGTGCTTTGACGATGATGACTAATGCATAATCCAAGCATGCAGGTGGTCTTATTCTGTATTTTTCGTTCCAAAAGAGAGAAGGTCTTGTGTAATCTTTGAATTCTCATTTTGTCATATGGTAATGAGGTCCAAGTTTCACCGTCAAAGATCAGTTTTCAAAAACCCATAAGGCCTTGTTCGGTTGGAGGGGAATTAAGGGAGATTGGGAGGGATTAAATCCCCAATAAGTAAAAATCCCTCTCAACCCCCCTCAATCCCCTTCAAAAAGGAACTCTCTCTTTTTTTTTGAGGGAACATACAGCGAACTCTTCTTGACCTTCAAAACTGAAAGCTACCGTGGAGAAAAGTCAAAAGGAAATTCCTTCCATGTTATTGCCTGGATCAACTGCTTCCATCATTATTCCATTGTGCTATAGTGCCATATGCTCTGTTGTTTTACGGTCTAAAATTCATATGGTTGCAACAAAATGGTGATTTGCATAAGAAATGGTCTCTTTTTACACCCAAGTATATATCTCTTAATTATAAGCTACATAGAACAAGTTGCCACTCATTTTGAATCTTCATCAGTTACGTACAACCTCATGACACTCTTTAAAAGCGTAAGAGTTTTTCATGTTAACTCAATAGCTCAAAAAATAGCCTGTGCTACTGCACGACTTGAACATAAGGTTGTTAATAAATCATATAATTATATATGGTACAGAATATGCTATAGGTTTGACAATATATTATTATAGTATATAACAGATATACAACTTGACAGCTATTAATATGCATGTCCAGTCCTATCATTGTATTTTTAATATGTCCAATGTCTCACTAGATTCCGTTAGTATGATTGTCAATACCATTGTAACAAAATGAGCCGACGGAGCCCGGCTTGTGGTGCTCACGACGTGCTCCGCGCGAGAGTGACCGGGTTTATTCCATTCATGCTAGAGAGGACGTGAGGAGAGACGCCTAGTTAACGTGCCATGTCAGCATCAGATGTCCACATGGAGAGGTATAGATCTACATGACACGTACAACTTATAAAGTTTATAGAACCAAAAATATATTTTCAGAGTTTGAGAAATTAAGTGAAATTGTCTTACAAGTTGATGAGTCTATTTTATTTTGAAATTCATAACTAACTCAATCTAGCTCAGAAAAAATATGAAATCAATCTCGTTATGTTTCCAAAATTATGGTATACCTGTCAGAATAGGATTTGGTGTTATTTGGCCCTTTCATCGTTCTCTGTCGGAGTTAATTGCGGTGGATTTCCTCCTCTGTGGTGTCAGCACAGCACAACCTCTTTCCATGGCGCCGCAGGCTGATCCCCTATAGTTTGCCGTCGTCTGTCAAGTGCCAACCATGTGCAAAAACGAGCAGGTGGCAGTCTGGCAGATGAGGTGAGCAATTCGGCCCCGTTGATCTCCCAATCCATGGACGCAACGTGCATTGCTCTCCAATTCATGTGTGTAACTGTGTTGAGCGGAGCCCTCCCTTCTAAGGCCTCCTCCAAAGGTTGAGCCGGCTGCTAGCTCATAGAGTGACGTGGCGTTCCCACGTCATCAAAACAGCTCGTCGATCTATCAGTCTTATTTTTTGTGCCCTTGTTTTTTTACTGTTGGGCCCATCACCAAACAGTTTTTTACTTTGATTTATCCGCCGATCAGACGAGGACAAGAGAGAGCATGCATGTGCATACGGTGCTGCCCCACATATGCATCGAGACGCGCGCTATGAGCTTAGCTCTTCATCCCACGCTAGCGTTGAGTGTTTTCTAGTTTCTCTTTCTTCCACGGATGCACAAATCCCACGTCAGCCAGCTCTGAGCTAGCTGAGATGGCCTCGTTGGAGGAGGCCTAAGACACCCCCTCTGCCACTTGCTATCCCCGGCAAACGTAAGTAAGCCAGCGACCTGAAGTCACTGCCAAGTGCCCAACCATGTAGACCGAGCCTACCTGGCTTTGCCATGGCACTTGCTCTCGATGAGCACCTTCAGTAGAATTGTAGAAACCCTTTGTGGATCACAACACACATGCAGTCACAATGCATGTCTAAGCTGAATTATGGGTTCTATTGCTACAACTCAAGAGTCGATGAAGAGAAAAACAGAGTGTTCACCTCTGTTCTGCACCCATGATATGTATGCCACCCAATTTCTGCTTCTAGAACGGCCATCCAGAAGCAGACTAGGGTGACAAATCGGGCTCATGGCTGGGAACATGTTTCTTGGGCTCACAAAGCGACCTATGTTCAATGCTGAGCTGGTAAGAATCAATGCGGCTGCTGGAACATTTATAGATGTAACTTTTGGTGATGGCTTCATGGGTTCAAACTTGTGACTGAGTTTCGCTCGCTATAGAGATGGCTCTTAAATTGACATTGTATTTGTCATTACTATGTATTTGTCATGGATCACAAGGGAAGGGAGAAGAGGCCATTCAAATCTTTGAATTCTTCTCTTGTCAACTTGTAATTAGGTCAGAGTTTCACCGTCAAAGATTGATTTTTTCAAAACTTACTCAGGAACTCTCCTTGTGCTTCAGAACTGAAAGCTACCTTGGGGAAAATACCTTTGGTTCCAACTTACAAGTAAATGACTTCCATGCATGTTGCCTCATCAACTTTGCATCATTATTATTTCATTATTGTGTTAAGTGCCATGCTCTATTGAATCTATTCTATACTATACTGACGGGCCAACATTGGGGCTACCTCGTGAGTTTTGGCTCCACGTGGTTCCTAGTACTGTCCATGCGGGTCCCAAAAACTGTTCATGTGGGCTCGAGGCACTGTTTGTATAGGACCCATGGTACTGTTTTGTGTGGGTCCCACGTGCAGTTCCGGATGGGACCCAGGTGGGGGCCATGTACAACTTGCATGTGGCCCACGATGCATTTTGAAAAAAAAATATCAATCTAGGTACTATTAATGGGACCCATGGTATATTTTAGAAATAAATATATATGCAGGGGCGGAGCCAAGGTGAGGCGCGCAGGGGCCCGCCCCCCCTCCCCCCCTCCCCCCCCACCATGCTCCCGTGACATGTGAAGAGACCCCTAAACATTATGTGTTAATCATTCCAAAAAGCATTATCTACTAATCACCAGCATTAGTCTTTATGGCCCCTTCAAGGCTTACAATAGCCCAACAGGTGGCAACAGCGGCCTACTGGCCTTATTTCTAAATGGCTTCTTAAAACTAGTAACAAATATGCACTGCGACTAAAATTATGCCAATGCCAACGCGACGTTCCAAATGGTGAAAAAAACAAGTCAGCCGTTGAAAGGACCTTGATGTCGCCTAGAGGGGGGTGAATAGGCGAATGGCCGGCAAATAAAACTTTTCCCCCTAATTTCTCCAGCTGCCAGAGGGTGACCGGTCAGACCGGTGCTCACACCGGTCAGACCGGTGCTGTGCAGTGCACACACCCAACAGCAGCTCGAGCTTCTTCTTGACTTCTAGCACGAACCAAACTTGGTGAGTAGCTTCTATAGATGATATTTAGCAAGGCAAAACTATCCCTACACACAATATAAGCATACCCAAGTAGATCAAAGCGGAAGCACAAATAATGTACTAGAAATCAACAAGTGAGGCAAAACCAACCCAAGACACAAGGAGTTGTTTTCCCGAAGTTCGGATTCACCGCTCGCACCAAGCAGCCACCAAGGCATGGTGAATCCTACTCTCGTTGAGGAAGCTTATACGACCACACTAGGTCAAGCTATCTCCTCCTTCCACTAGTTTGCTTCTTCCCTTTCGGAGGTGAAACACAACCTGCACAAACAATCCCGTGGCTCACCACTCACTTTGGTAGCTCACCGGGCGACGCCTAGCCGTCTAGGAGGAAGAACCTCCAAGAGTAACAAATGCTTCAAAAAGCTTTCTTGACAGCGAATCGAAGTGCTCAAGCTATGGTTGCTCTTGTTTGCTCTCTAATGCTCACACAATCTCAATCCCTCAACCCAACACAAAGATATCTCAAATATCACACAAATCTCACAAAGAGAGGTTGGGGAGGGCTTTTCTGGCTTCTGGAATGTCTCAAATGCGTGTGGAAGCAGCAGCCCACCAAGAGGGGGGCTGAGAGGTATAAATACCCCAGCACACAAAAACTAGCCGTTGGGATTCTGTCCTGACCGGTCAGACCGGTCAGCCAGAGCCGAATTTGAAAACTAGCCGTTAGAGCTTGCACCGGTCAGACCGGTCCCCTTGACCGGTCAGACCGGTCAGGCTGAGGTGTCCCAAAACTTCTCTCAAGTTAGCTCAAGGTTTCATCCAGGGATAAAACCACACAATGTTAGTTGCGCTGGGAATGTTAGCACACTCAGAGACTCTCTTAAGGCTATTCTCACATAGGTCAACTATTGAGCACTTTTGATATTTGTCAATAAGCAAATGTTGCATCCCGCCGGCCACCGCCTCGCCTCGCCGGATCTACGCCATGGGCTGAAGCTTGTCGCCAGGAAATCAACCTCCTTCTCCCGCCCTCCCCGCCGCTCATCCCCAACCACGCGCTGCGTCGCCTCATAGCTGCCGTCGCGCCTTCAGCGGTGGCCACCGTCCCCGTCCTCGTCCCCCCGGAGGGAGGTGCTCAGGAGAGGCAAGAAGCGGCGCCGCCGGTTCAGTCCTCGTCGTCCGTGCAGGCGCTGCTGAGGCTTGCCAAGTCCGGCGCCGCCGGGCGCAGGGAGGTGCTGGAGTCCGGCAACGCGGCGGTGCTGCTGCGGCACGCGGCGAACGGGGACGAGGCGGCGGCCCGGGCGGTCCTTCTCCTCAGCCTGGACGGCGACGACACGCGAGTCGGTCTCGTGGCGGACGGCGCCGTCGACGCGCTCTCCGCCGCGGTGCGCCGCGGCGGCGCGGTCGCCGCGCTCGCGGCCACGGCGCTCACCAGCCTCGCCACCGTTGACGTCAACAAATGCACCATCGGGGCGCACCCCTCGGTCATCCCGGAGCTGGTGGGGCTCCTCCGCCGCGGCGGCCCGCGGGAGCGCCGCGAGGCGGCCACGGCCCTCTACGAGCTCTGCAAGCTGCCGGAGAACCGCCGCCGCGCGGTGCGCGAAGGCGCGGCGCCCGCGCTCGCCGACTTCGCCGCCGTCGGCTCTGCCCGCGCCGT
>CM014270.1:11661427-11692825 GCA_004135705.1 Alloteropsis semialata | reverse complement strand
GCCTTGCCAAGGCCGGCCGCCCCCTCCTCCCTCGCCGGGCCACGCCAAGGCCGCCCGCCTCCTCCTCCTGCCCCGCGTCGGCCGTCAGTCCGGGCTGCCCTCCCCGATGGCCGACGCCACCACTCGCGACAGTCTCTGCGCCATGCCCCTGGCTCCTCCCTCCTCCGCCAAGTCGGTCTCTCCCCTCCGCGCCCCTGCTCGTCGAAGCTGGACGCCGCGTCGAGGCGCCGCTGCCGTTCCCGTTGGCATCCGCCTCCGCGTCGGGACCAGCTCGTGTTGGGGTCCTCGGCGCTGGAGCAGCAGGCGCAGCAGCGGTCGCACTGGAGCACGATGATGGCTTTTCACTGACAGTGGGTCCCACTAGAATGCGGGCTCAATTTTGTTGGCCGGCTGGAGTTGGGAGCCAATTTTAGGCCCCTATTTTTTCCAGGCCGGCCTGCAAATGGGATTTGCGGGCTCAGTTTTTGGGTCTCCGGCTGGAGTTGCTCTTACGGTCAGCGTCCTCAATGATGACCCAAAGGTCAAGACACCATCTTCAGCCCACCTTCATCCTCCTGTGGCATTTTACCTAAGTTGGCAGTGAGTATTGAGCAAACCTCTCTTAAAATTCGAATTCACGGTGACTGCAGTAGAAAAGCAAGAAAGAAACTCATTGACAAGGAAACTGCAAGAATGCAGTCACCCAAAGTATATAAAGTATGATAAAAAAAATCCCATATGTCATGTTTGTTTTTAACTACTCCGTAACAAAGAGGAGAATAAGGGGAAATCAACACGGAGGCGGAAAAGAAAAAAAGTTATTTGCAAAATGAAAGAGAGACCAAAAAGAAATGCTAAGCAATGGCAATAACAAAACTGAAGAAAATCATAGATTTGCTTGCTTCTCGGTCACACCTCACCACACTTCAGTGCCATGGCGGATGTGACGCTCTAAAACGGCGCCACAAGCCTGTGGCAGACTTCTCGTGGTTGGGAAGCAAGCAGCCCCATATATGTAACTTCCTAAAAAAATTTTTTAATAACATTTTTTTATAAAATATATAAACTTTTAGTTAATTACTTTTCAGACAGAGTATATTTGGTAATTGCACATTTTAGGTACGAATGATGTTTACAAAATCGCGATCAACTGTTATTGCCATTAGATGACGACCGTCCGACGTCCGGGGCTGGCGTCGGACGGTCGTCATCTAAGGGAAATTCCCGCCGCAACATTAGATACTTGTACTTGATGTTGCATGCAACATTCCGGCGTCCGCGATGAAAATTCCCACCGCAACATCACGTAAATATGTTTAATGTTGCACGCAACATTCGCGCGCCCTGCATCTCGTTTGGTCCCTGGTGGCACGAACTCTCGCCGCAACATTAACCCCATGTTGCATGAAACATTATCGCAAATCTAACATTCTTTTTCCCGTCTCTTCTTCCTGCTCGAGCACGAGCGCACGGGCGAGGCGGCCGCTCAGGTCTCCGCCGCCATTAAAAACTCAAGCTATGTCACATATACTACAGAGAATCGAGTTCCCTCTATTGGGTGAAGCAAACGTCGACCATCCACCGCCAATTGTTGCAAGAAATCCTTCGGATCCCGTTCTTCTTCCCTTCCCCATAAGATCCGCCATGTTGTCGGGCATGTTGGGGGAGCACATCCCTTGTCTATCTGCACATCTGAACCTTAGGTTAGATCTGCACCTCGAGAATTTGAATTTGGATGGATTTGTTCCCCACTGATGTGCATGATGAATATATGAGGATAATTTCGTGCTTTTTTCAATCCTTTGGGCTTGCACAGTAGATGCAAATTGTGTTTGTGCTATTGCAACATTTTTTTATATAATTTGCAACATCTGATTAATACTTTTGCAACATTGATTCTGCAGCTTCGTGGTTCCCTGCAACAGCCACATAGTGAAGCGGGCTCAAGCAATTACTTTGTCAGCACACATGATGTTGCAAGTCAACATGGAGTTCCAACACAAGTAAGTAATACTTGGCCCTTGCCTTGTGCTCTTTGCTTTATGTTACTGATTCTATGATTTGTAAAACCGGTTCAAAATTTGATGTATAGGTACATGAAGGTCCAGGTGGTACTGTTGCAAGCTTGTCAGTAAATTCAAGTGAGTTTGTGCAAGTAAAGCTTGGGTCTGGTCAAGAGGTGTACTTTGAAGATGAGGATGTTGTATGTTCACAGCCGGTGGTTCTATGTGTTGGGATGGAATTCTTCACATTAGAAGAGGCAAAAAAAATGTGTACAATGACTATGCTTACAAGCTAGGATTTAGCATAAGAGTGCCATCATCAAGGACCGGCATTGTCAGTAAAGAATTGATAAGAAAAGAATAGGAATGTTCACATGCAAAGAAGGCCCCTAATGTAGAGGAAGAGAATGAAGAGAACAATTCAGCCAGCACTTCAACCAATGAGACCACAACACAAACGATGTCGAAGAAGAGAAGTGCAGCAGTTGTAATGACAATATCAACCAGGAAGCGCAACACCATAAAAAATTTGACTGCAAGGCTCATATGGCAGTTGGCAAGCGCGATGCTAAATGGAGGGTGATTGTAATGCTGCCTGAGCATACCCATCCTTTGGTGAAAGCGGTTGCACTGAGGAAACACTTAAGATCTCAACGGAGTATCAATTGGGCTGATTATGAGCTGTTGAAGACACTGCACCATAGGAACATAAGCAACACTTGGATCATGGGGATAATTTTGGATTTCCATGGAGGGGCCGAGGACCTCATTTTCACGAGCAAAGATGTGTCGATCATGAGGACGCACCTAAGAGGAGGGCTCAACTATAGAGACATGGACGCGGCATTGAAATACTTCCAGAGGCAGCAGGCAGAGTGTCCTTCATTCTACTATGCAACTATGATTGATGATGACAATGCGGTTAGGGGGCTTTTCTAGGTGGATGGAAGGACCATGGAGATATACAATAGTTTTAGCGACCGCGTGTTCTTTGACACTACATACTGTACAAACAGGTACAACATGCCATTTGCGCCAATTGTCGGTATAAGCAACCATCTTCAAATTAAGCATACTGTTGGGATGTGCCTTGTGGCCAGACGAGACAACAGAGACATTTGTTTGAGTGTTGTAGAGGCTGAAGGAGGCCATGGGCGGGCAGGAATCGGTCAACATAATGACAGACCAGGATAAGGCCATGAAACCGCCAATCGAGATTGTGTTCCCCAACGCAACTGACAGATGTTGCAAGTGACATGTCATGAGTAAGGCAAAGGAGAAGCTTACATGGCTAATCAGCGAAGAAAAAGACTTTGCTAGTGAGTTTGCCCACTGTGTGAACCGGACTGAAACACATGAGGAGTTCGAGATGGAGTGGCAAAATTTGGAGCAAAAGTACCACTTGCGGGGGAATGATTTCTGGCAGGCTATATCTGCAACAAGGAGAATATGGTTTCCACATACTACATAAAGTACTTCTTCCCCTTCACAGGTTCAATAGAGAGGTCAGAAAGCATGAACTTTTTGTTCAAGAAGGTCGTGCACCCAGAAGACTCAGTGTTGCAGTTTGCGATGCAGTATGATTACATCATAGAAACTTAAGGGACAACGTCGAGCGTTGCAAGGGCAAAATTTCAGAACCGTTGTTGTGGAGAAGGTATGCCTTTGAGAAGCAGGCAGCCGCATTCTACACTGGTGAAATCTTCTCCAAGTTTCAGCATCTACTGCGTGATTCTACTATGTTCATTATTGTACTCGGTATTTCATTGGTCAGTTGTGACTGGCAACATTCCTATTGTATTACCGCAACGATTAAAATGATGTGCTGAAACATATGACGTATTTAAAATGTTTCAAATGTGTTTTACTAATGTTTCCACTGGAAAAGATCTTCTACATATATGCAACATTGGATGAAGGTCCGGGGGGAGGGACTTGTTGCAGATATAGCCTGTCAGAAATCGTTCCCCCGCAAGTGGTACTTTTGCTCCAAATTTTGCCACTCCATCTCGAACTCCTCATGTGTTTCAGTCCGGTTCACACAGTGGGCAAACTCACTAGCAAAGTCTTTTTCTTGCTGATTAGCCATGTAAGCTTGTCCTTTGCCTTACTCATGACATGTCACTTGCAACATCTGTCAGTTGCGTTGGGGAACACAATCTCGATTGACGGTTTCATGGCCTTATCCTGGTCTGTCATTATGTTGACCGATTCCTGCCCGCCCATGGCCTCCTTCAGCCTCTACAACACTCAAACAAATGTCTCTATTGTCTCGTCTGGCCACAAGGCACATCCCAACAGTATGCTTAATTTGAAGATGGTTGCTTATACCGACAATTGGCGCAAATGGCATGTTGTACCCGTTTGTACAGTATGTAGTGTCAAAGAACACGCGGTCGCTAAAACTATTGTATATTTCCATGGTCCTTCCATCCACCCAGAAAAGCCCCCTAACCGCATTGTCATCATCAATCATAGTTGCATAGTAGAATGAAGGACACTCTGCCTGCTGCCTCTGGAAGTATTTCAATGCCGCGTCCATGTCTCTATAGTTGAGCCCTCCTCTTAGGTGCGTCCTCATGATCGACACATCTTTGCTCGTGAAAGTGAGGTTCTCGGCCCCTCCATGGAAATCCAAAATTATCCCCATGATCCAAGTGTTGCTTATGTTCCTATGGTGCAGTGTCTTCAACAGCTCATAATTAGCCCTTTGTGTAGATGTTGCATTAGATAATTTTCAATGTTTCAATAAGCGTTCAAAAATGTTGCATGTTTGGAAGCCTTGTTAATGCTTCTGAAACATTTGCTGAAAGCGGATGAAACATTTTTTATCAATATGTGAAACATATAAAAGTTTTCGAGCAACAAAAAATCCACCCTGAATGCAGTTGTTGCATCAGGTAATTTTCAATGTTTCAAATGTTGTTCAAGAATGCTACAGATATAGGAACCTTGTTAGTGAATTGAAACATGGGCCGAAGGTGGATGAAACATATACTGGTAACAAGTGAAACATATAAAAAATTGCAAGCAGAATTCTAAGACGAATGTTGAGATAACACAATGCACCAAAGATATCAGAAAAATGATCTCATAAGCTTCTGAAGCATTCAGTGGTAGACACATTTAAAGACAAAATCCTAATCATAATATTTATGGGATTGCACCATTTCATTGTCCTTTTTGAAACAATGTCGGATTCCTTCCGCAACATAATTCAGCACATGATGGTGCTTGACAAACTACACGTCTTTACTGAAACTTTACAGACTCCATGAGCCAAAATAGAAAGTGCTACTACTGTCTAGAAAGATTCTACATATCATAAAACTAGGACAGAGATCTTATTCATTCTCGTCCTCCTTGTTGCACACAAACTGAATTCACTGAAGGGGATCCACATATTGCACCACCCACCTCTCAAGCTTCACGGGCACAAGCTTCTGACATGGACAACAGCCAGCCTCACGGATCCGTAGTTTCTGATCATCATCCTAGATCCTCTAAACTGAAAACCTAGCCTTGAAATGTTCAGAATCATCTTTCTTCATGTGTGTCGCCTCTGAAAAATTGTAATAAAGATGCATATACATGAGCATAAGGAGTGAAAAGCCTTGAAACAACAAAGGTTTGTAAACTGAAAGCAACAAGGTATGGAAAAAAAACAACATTAGAATCTGCCACAATAAAAATAAGCAATTGTTTACAAAAAAAATTGAAGCCATACATGTCTAAACAATCTTCTTGAAAAATTGGAAGCACGGACATGTGCATAATAATGGAACTTACAAATTTAGGAAAGAAAACTAAAGTCTCAAATATGCTAAACATTGCATGTCCTGATCGGAACATGGAAACAAAAAATGTAACAAGGTACAAAATTTTGCAAGGAACTGTAGATGTAAAACAACAAAAAAAACTACTACATTCCATGGGACATCTCACTATTGATGATAATTGCATATTTATTCCATAAGAGGTAGTGGATAAACATGGCATATTTGCAGGTCTGGAAATCATATATAAGTTAAAACTGCACCTATAAATCATACATGATGAATGGATCAATTTAAACCTGACAAATGTGTATATGAGAACTAAATCACATAGCAAAAATCTAACAAAAGCCAATTACCGGATCAATTTATTTTGACAGTACTTGGCTCAGTTCATGGGTAGCATGGGGAGACCTACATCACGCAACATGAACATGGGGGAATATCATGCTAACTATGTGAAACTAACCATAAAACAACTACGTATCCCACCATTCATGCTGAATTTGAAACATTGCAACATGGACAGTGTGAGTGGATGAAACCGAACAATAGAACACAAAATCGAACAAAATCCCAACCTAAATACCTGTAAAATCAAGCCGCTAGATGTGGGGAATGTATGAACTCGCTAAATAGTTCTCGTGGATGAACCCCTAAACCCTAAATCGAACAAATCCCAACCCAAATCCTCGCGACTAGGGAACGAGATGTTGGAGGCATGATTAACTCACTGATTAGCCTTGGGCCGTCGCCGGAATCGCATCACCGACCTCGAATCGCATCGTGTGAGGTGGGAAGGTCCAAGCTGAAACCGACCGCCGCCCACGGCGAGCGCGCGTACGCGAGGAGGCTCCGTGCTTCTCTGATACGCTTGGCTCGCCAGCGATGGCCTCCGCCGCCCTTCTTCCCGCTGGCCGGGCGTCCGCATCGCCGCCGCGGAATCGCCGGGCGAGAGCGCGAGGGGGAGAAAAACGAAGCAGGTGAAAAAGAAATCGAACTGCTGTTCGATGGAGAGAAGCCGGTGGCCGAGTGAAAGTGTGAAACAGGGGCTGGTGAGTTTGGGCCGTATGATGCGGCTTCGGAGGATGGACGGTGATACGTAGATCATCGAGGAAACATGGGATCGGAATGAGGAGGCCTCACACCAATCCCGTGCAATGCAGCGGCCAAGACTTTTTTTTCTCACCTGTTTTATTCTCCAAAATAAAAAGAAAACAAAAAAAAAAGAGAGTAGAAGAGGATTGGAGTTGAGTGACGCCACTTTTGACGCCTCCACCCGTCAGTCGTCCGAGGCTCTGCCCACAAACCACACCGCGCACGCCACCGACCGACTGGAGCAAAACCCTCTTCCTCGCACGCCGCCCTTGCCTCCGCCGGCGGCCGCCGCCACCGATCGCCGGAGGTATCCTCCACCCCTTCCTCCTCCCTTCCCTCCGCAGCCACAGCGGCGCCTGGCGCATTCTTCTCCGTCCGAGATCAGCCGCCCTCTCTTCCTCTCCTCCGACGATTCGTGCTCGTCCTGTCGTCCAGCTCTGGTGGGGTAGTGGTAGACGGCCGGCGAGGAGGCGGGTCCTCCTCTTGATCCTCCTCCCTCTCGGATTTGGGCATGGTGGTGGTTGGATTAGGGTTTCGGGTTTGGGTTGTCGGGGGGAGGGCTCCGTGGACGGCGGGCTTGGAGGATCCTCTGGCGGCGGCGGGTGGCCAGCACACGGTGTCCTGTTCGCTTTGAAAAAGTATGCTAGTTCGTGAATTTGGCAGCCAGGCCTTTGCCGATTGTGTTGTGATTATTCTGATGATCTGAAATTCTGAATTCTGATGTCTCTGATGGGAGGATTGTTTGTGTGAGCTTACTCTCTGCATCATGGCCTTGTTTAGATTGGGTGAATTCGATCGGATTCACTGTAGCAAATTCCCTTGGGAATCGAAAAAGTAGAGAGAGGGCACGAAGTTCAATGCGGTTGCTTTTGATCGAATTGGGCTCTTTTTGCGAATCTAAACAAGGCCATAGTACCTTTTGTTTACTTTTCGGGACTGGATTTGTACTATGTTTCTGTGTGCACACCTTGTAGCCACGCATTATTTTAATTATCAATTTTACCTCGCTATTCGTGCCATAGTTTGCATGAAATGGTTGGAAACCGTCACTTTTCTGGTGGATGCAATTTGAGCTGCTTCAATTCGCAGTTCACGCCTCTTTCTCCTCAGAGGGATTATATTTCATATACTGAACCTTTTTCAAAATAATTCTGCTTTCTATTTACCACATTTATACATAAGCTTACTGGAACTTTGTTAGTAAGTACATGTTCTGTTGCATAGATTATCTGCTAATCAAGCCAGTTTCAGTTGCAAATAAATGGATTACTGCACCACCAGTTTTTGAAAACTTATGGTGTTATGGCATGCCTGCTCCATTAGGCGTGACTGGTTAAATAAGTGTTGCTGCTTCCTATTTAGCTAACTGGACAAAGTTTGTGCAACCAGAGATATCGAGATGAATGGTGTGATACCTAGCACCTAATCAAGTTATGCTTCTGCATTTTAAACTAAAAATACAATCTAAGTTTACCAATCGCATTCCTGTTTACATCCTTTTTATACTAATCTTGGATGTGCACCACCTCTGGTACAGCCTTACCTCGCTCGATCACATCATTATGGTCTGCCCTTGCCCACATTTTTTTGTTGATTCGTGATAGGCATGTCCAGCCATATAGATCATCTCAGTAAGCTATTAAAGTTCAAACCTGAGTTGCTTGAAGGTGTCATTGCTGTCTTTATAAATCTGTGTTGTATGAGATTGTTGTGATTCATGGTATACCTTTTTGAACTGGGGCTTAGGAAGAAAGAAGTTTTCTTCCTAGTTGTCAGTGGAACTAACGACTTAATACATTACATTTGCTGCCTACATTGCTGTCGCCCTCTCTGTCATATTCACGTCCACCTCTATAGTCTCTAGAGCTGGCTGAGTTCCTCACTTTACTGCTTACTGGATACTTCATGAGAAATTTCAGTAAAGGCATTTTGGTCTAGTGCCATTAAATAGACCAATTCACTTTTGTCCCAGCTGCAAGCAGTTGCTTGTTCAGAATCAGCATTTGGAACTACCAAGACAATCTTGTAATTCAGGGAGTGGGTAGAATTAGATAAATGGAAAAAATGTTTTGTACTATTAAAAATGTGCTGTTTATCTATTTTGCTAAATGGGGAACTACTTTTTACTCATTTTGTTGATATGCTTTAAATAGTCCTTTTATAATTGAAATATTTTAGTTGTCTCTCTACTAATTGTCTAAAAACTGTAAATTGGATGCTAAAATTTGCTAAAACTGATTCAGTCAATTATGTTTCAAATACTTTAGATGAACCATGTTGGTGTTATGAGATGCTTGTATAGTGTACCAAATAAAGCCATACACAAAAGACATGTTGAGGACTGTTTATTATGTTGGTTTCGTGTTGTTCCTCTATGCTATTCCTGGTTTTCATACATTTTTAATAGCGTTTCGTAAATTTGACCAAGTTATTCAAAATGCTGAAATCATGCTTGTTTATTTGTCCCCTAGGTCATTGCACGCTATCCTTCTGTGTGACCATGCATAATGAGCCTCAAAATCTCGGAAACAGAGATGATCAGTTTGTCTGGCCCTGGATGGGTGTTCTGGTTAATGTGCCTACAGAGTGGAAGAATGGGCGCCAAGTTGGAGAGAGTGGAAACCGGCTGAAGGAGCAACTTTTACGCTTCTGCCCGCAGAAGGTTATTCCTTTGTGGAATCATAGAGGTCACACAGGCAATGCTATCGTTGAATTTGCCAAAGACTGGAGTGGCTTCAAAAATGCACTCGCCTTTGAAAATTATTTCGAGGCAGAGGGTTATGGCAAAAGGGACTGGAAGATGAAGAAGTACCGTGGATCAGAGATGTTTGGATGGGTTGCAAAGGCTGATGATCATAGGTGTCAAGGGTCTATAGGAGACCATTTGCGAAAAAATGGTGATCTGAAGACTGTGGGTGATCTTGAAAGTGAAGGGACCCGTAAAACTGATAAGCTTGTTGCTAATTTAGCAAGCCAGATTGAAGTAAAGAACAAGCATGTGCAAGAACTTGAATCCAAGTGCAATGAGACAACCGCATCGCTTGACAGGATGATGGAGCAAAGGGAGCAGCTCCTCCATAATTACAATGAAGGTTTCTGTTGATCTTTTGCTATTATATGCTATATTATGTTTAGTTGTCAACATATATCTATTTCTGTCTTCAAGCATAAATGGTACTTCCAGGTGATAGTTGTTTAAACTTTTTTTCTTATCAGAAATCCGCAAGATTCAGCAAATTGCTCGTTGGAATTCACAGAGGATCATTGATGACAATCAAAAGCTACGCTCAGAATTGGAGTCCAAGATGCAGGAACTTGACTTACGATCCAAGGAGCTTGATGAGCTAGCTTCACAAAGCGATTATGACAGAAGGAATCTGCAACAAGAGATGGAAAAGGTGGGTGATAGTTCCTAGTCTGCTGCTTTCTCCCATTTGGAATTTTGAACTGTTTTCTCTTCTTTTTTCTTGTTTTGATTCTTTTTTATTGTAGGGATAATGTTGATTGTTCTACACTTTCACATAATAGCACCTTTTGTTGTGTATTGCATTCCATTTTCTTATTTTTGTTCTGTTACATTTGTTTTCAAATTGCATTTGCATATAGTTTATCAATAGGGGAATCAGGATAAAATGCAGGTTTGCTGTACAAGTTTACTTTGGGTTTTCATAGAGAAACAAGATGGGAAGGAACCCTAATTTCATATAAAGAAGCTGATAAAAATCCACATGTCCTGTTTATATTAGTCATTCCAGAAAAACAACCAAAGCCGCAGAGCATGTGATATGGCTATCACACTGCTCATTCAACTGTACTACTATCGAAAGAACCACAAAGCAGGCCCACTGCCTTTGCAAGTTTCATTCAGCACCATATGGCAAACATAGACCATTTTATTAGTCTGACAGAATACCACAATGAAGCTCACCGTCTTCACCAAATCAGCAACAGTAAATCAACATCCTGTCAAGTTCAATCTAAACAGTTTCATCGTTCTGAAATAATTCCCATCGATTAATCCAGAAACAAGCAGGATAAAAGATAACACCAGGCCACCGGGATAAGTTATTTATTTTCATGAAATGAATTTCAGGCTTGGCATATGACCCAAAGGATAGCACCAATTCCTACACCAATTAAATCTCTCTGAACCTGAGGAAAGCTGTGAAACCATTCTCCCATCAGCACATTGATAGCCTTCATGCAACATTGATACCCCTTCATTTACATATCTTCCTTGGATAAAAGCTGGTTGTTATAATCAATGCTTTATTGATCAACTCAGTAACCTGTTGGTTAGTACTTTGGTGATAATTATCTAGATTTTTGTTGGAAGGCATTCAATGAGTGATGAAATGTAGGGTGCTGTTAGGTAAGTTCTCTTTAGTTTGTGTGACATTCGTTCAACTTATTTCAAGCATTTGTGGTTGAATGCAGAACCAAATGAAAACTAAGCATCTTAAGATGGCAACAATGGAGCAAGAGAGGTCTGATGCAAATGTGCTTAAGCTTGTGGAAGAACACAAGGTTTGGTTCTTGGTCAAATATATATTGTTTCATGTTATTTTTGAGAAAGTAATATCCGTGAGAGTGTTATTGTTTGTAAAACGCAGAGGGAGAAACAAGCTGCTATGCAAAAGATTGTCAAGCTACAACAGCAACTGGATGCCAAGCAGAAGCTCGAGTTAGAAATACAACAACTGAAGGGAAAATTGGAAGTTATGAGGCATATGCCTGGTGAAGAAGATTCTGAATCAAAAACGAAGATAAAAGAACTCAGTGAGGAGCTACAGGATAAGTATGACGAAATGGAGGCAATGGAATCACTGAACCAGACTCTGGTTATCAAAGAAAGAAAGAGCAACGATGAGTTGCAAAATGCTCGGAAGGAGCTGATAGCTGTAAGCTACCTCATTGATTAACACAGCGCTCAATATCATGTTCTGCTGTTTCCAAATTAGTTGGCACCTATGTATGCTTTGCTTTTGCTCACATCTGATGCCATTCTCCTTCTGGGTGTTGCATGCTGCAGGGCTTTCAGGAGCTTGCTGGAGACCGAGGAAATATAGTTATCAAGAGAATGGGTGAACTTGATCTCAAAGCATTCGGAATTGCTTGCAGGAAAAGGTTATCGAAAGAGGATGCAGAAGTCACTCCTTCTATCATTTGTTCAAAATGGGAAGAAGAAATTAGAAACCCAAACTGGCACCCCTTCAGGGTTAAAGTTATTGATGGAAAAGAAATGGTTCGGCCCTTGATCATTTACAGTTGTTTTTTTTTCCTTCCCTAATTCTGTTTTACAATTTGGAGCCCTCAGTTTCATGGAGGCCTTGCAGTTTTGCAAGTAGCTCCATGCTACATTCTAGCATCTGATGTGCATTTTCTCTGGTGCAGGAAGTTCTTTCAGAGGAGGATGAGAAGCTCCGGAAGCTGAAAGAAGAGCATGGCGAAGAAATCTATGCGCTGGTAACAAAGGCATTAGTGGAGATCAATGAGTACAATCCCAGCGGACGCTACCCTGTGCCAGAGCTGTGGAACCAGAAGGAGGGCCGGAAAGCAACCCTGAAGGAAGCCGTCCAGCACGTCATGAAGCAGTGGCGGACACACAAGAGGAAGCGTTGACCCATTTGCATTGTTTGATTGGGTTCGATCTAATTCTGATGATGAGGGGGGTAGACTGTAGTTGCCTAATATTAGCGTTAAGTTGCTGGAGTCCCGTCTGGATTCACCTGTTGTAGCATCGACATGAATGCTGCTATATCTTCGGAACCTGAACAGCGACATCGATCTGCTGTCGATCTTGCCGAAGCAGAAGAGCTTGCTGTTGATGCATCGTAGATGTGACGGGCAAATGCTTGGCAGGCATATGTCCCTGCAGCACTCTTGAATGACAAATGTTTCTGTAAGGAGTTGTCTAAGTCTGCTGGTGCATGCTATTGAAGGTTTCAAGACTTCCAAAGTGCCTGCAGTGATCTTGCTGTGTACTTTTTTGTGTGCTTTGTGCGTTTTTGCTGATCTGTGATCTGGATGCGTTATACCGCTCTTGGTTCTACAGTGCTAGATGCTTCCCATATCTTCCATCAGGCACAAAACAAATGTGCAACGCGATCGCAGCGTCCAGTCTGCAGCCACGCTGGGTTTGGATAGCTCATAGCTGGCGATATGCATCTGCCGCCGCCGCCTTGTTTTGTTTGTTCCTTGTCATCGGATTGCCATATCCCAGAGGAGTAGTAGAGCCCGCGGCTTTCGGTTTGCTTCAAGTGCTCCTCGGGCCGGCTCGCCACGCTACGCCTTTGCCCCTGGCGCTTTCTGTTGCTTTCGCCGCATTTCCCCTCCCTTCCAAGCAACCTGGGGGGGCCGAGAGTGAAGGAATCTTCAAGGGCCGGAGAGGTCCGGACGGTCACCGAGTCCTGATCGAGCTCCTGATGGCGCGTTTGTATCATATAAAAAAAAATCACCCGTCTCGGACAATCATTAGAACCCATGATCCCAAACTGATAGCTAATGATGAGCTTACATAAACAAAACACCACTGGTTACCAATCGCGTACTCCTACGTAAGGCTTTGGATCCTGAGAGAGATTGATCAGCTCGGCCCGGACCCGTTCGCTCGACCGGTTTGGTTGGCGTCAAAACAAGGCTGCGGCTCCCGAATCGGCGCGCGCTAGCCGCAACGACCACAGCCCCAACGAGCTGGCCAATCATGAGGCGGCGAATCGATAGGCCACCGGCGCCGTGCCAACTGGATATGCGTCGCCTGCTCGGTCTAATTTAGCCGCACCACGTCTTCTCTTCGCTTCGGTTCCGTTGGGTTCGGTGCACATGGCTGCTCACATGGCACATGTTGTGTGTGCGTTTTTTTTTTGTTGCTATACTAGTTTTGGCTGTTGCTGGGGCTTACCGGGCACGGGGATAAACAACGACCGACACAGGGAGACTTCACGTTCGGCAGCAGAGTTGGTGTGGTGGTGCCGCGGCATCAACTGGCACACGCAAAACCAAGGGTCCGATTCATCCAATGGCCACCAGACGTCAGAGCAGATCGCACATCGACGACAGTTCAATGCATTTTCGTTCTGTGAAGGTGCTTTTGTTTGTGCCGGATCTGTCAATGTTTGGCCAGCAGCTCTGGCTTAGCCAAGTTTGGCCAGTGGGGATAGCAATTTGGAGAGCAGGATGGGATAGCAATAGTATGGAGAGAAATCTTTTTGCCAACTTCAGTAGAGTCAATAGAAACTATGTTGGAGATGCTCTGAGATGAGAGTTCCGTTGGAGAACGAGTTTTGTCTTGGTTTGCCAAAAATTGTCTCTTCAGATAGCAATTTGGTTTATCCTCCTCATTCGAGGCTTGCAGTTACGATGATATAGCAATAGTATGGAGAGGAATCCTTTTGCCAACTTCAATTAAGAGTAAAAAAATAGAAACTCTGTTGGAGATGCTCTGAGATGAGAGATCTGTTGGAGAACAAATTTTGTCTTGGTTTGCTAAAATTTGTCTCTTAAGATAGCAATTTGGTTTATCCTCCTCATTCGAGGCTTGCAGTTACAATGAGATAGCAATAGTATGGAGATGAATCTTTTTGCCAACTTCAGTAAAGTCAAAATAGAAACTCTGTTGGAGATGCTCTGAGATGAGAGATCTGTTGAAGAACGAGTTTTGTCTTGTTTGGTAAAATTTGTCTCTTGAGATAGCAATTTGGTTTATCCTCCGGCCTGCAGTTACGCGTTTCTGAGTACCTGTCGGTCCTGAACTCGCTTCCAGCGCTGCGTTCATAAACAAATCAGAACAGTCATAGCCTCTGATTCCTCAGCTGACCATTGCGCTACCGCTGTTTACGCGTTCGCCAGCTCATCGACGATGCTGCGAGGGACAAGTGTGCTTTCCAGTTTCCACAACGAGAAAGGGAGGAGAGCGAGCGGCAACAAACACTGGCTCGGGCTTCACACCTGTCAAACTGGCAAGCAATGCAAGTCTCTCTGTTCGGCTGAACCTACCAACCTGTACTTCGCCAACTCTTCCGGCTGCAGCGAAGATACAGAGAAAGATGGAGGGAGCTAGGCTGCAGGGGCCAAGATGCGGTGGCGAGGTTGGATCAACCACACGGGTGCTGCATGGCTTGCATCATCGGATAGACGTGGCGAGGTGCTGTGATGATTAGCATAGGGTATCATCGCGTGTCTGCCTAACACGGCACCCAATCAAATTAGCACATCTTCCGATGTTTATATATGTGACTGCCAGTGGACGGATCTGCAGGCTCTTGTCGGCGGCGACGACGACCTGGCCTACTGCGGCAAGGAGGCGGCGATCCCCAACATTGGGAAGGCGCCGGGAGGTTTCGCAACTACTTCTGGTGACGACATCTTCAATTTTCGTTCGTGTTTTCATATAGCTACAGAGACTCGAGTCACCTTGGCTTCAATTCGAGGATTCTCTTACTCGAAGACGGATTCCATCTACACATTGTTCTGGTGGATTATGCACGTGTACCTATTGGCTACTTTGCAGCATGGTATCTCTGGAGACGAGGTTCAGACGGTTTACTAGTCTTGGAGTTCGTGGCCGATCGAAGTGGGTCAAGTCTGGCCTGTATGGAAGCATTGACTTGGTAAGAAGGGGGAAGCAGCACTGAGTGACTTCGTTTTTGTGGTACTAGGTACTGATTCATCGGCTCCGGGAAGAAATTCCTAGGTCTGACCTTAATTGGTTGTACCTGGCAATGGCCTTGCTGAAGGCATTGTTTGGGTTAAGATGAATTACTCCCTCAGGTGAAAACCTCTGATCTGGCCTTTATTGGTTGGATCACTGCAATGTCGGTACGTACCTGTGCCGTTTCCTCGTTGGAGGCGTTGTCTTCGGGAGCCTAATTCGTAGTCGAAGTGTTGCTATGGTTAGTGATGGAGCTGAAGGTGAAGACACATGTTGTAGTTTGCTGCGGCAAGAAGTTTAGGTCTTGTCATTCTTGGAGGTGATGACACATGTTGTTCTTTTATCTGTTTCTTTCTTTCTGTGGCTGTGTGCATCCTAGTTATGCAGAGGCCGGGTTGGATCTTAGTATGATTGTATCACCTTGATGTAATTGTCTAAGATCAATAAAGCTTCCCTTTTCCAAAAAAAAAAATGTGGTTTATTCTCCTTTCGTTTGTGCACGAGAGTTGTGGCTGTCGTGTGGTGATGGGACTTCAACGTTCAACTTGACTCTCCAAGTTTCGGTGCGTCTCCGGTGTTAAAAATTAGGCAAATATAAGCATAAATTTTGAATATAAATCATGCTCAACAAAAGGACTAGCATGAATTATCAAACATACTAGGCATCAGACATAAATTTCAAATATAAATCATGCTCAACAAAAGGACTAGCATGCAACATAACCCATGTGTAATCAGGATAAGTAATGCTAGGTAAAATCCTTATGGCTCATCAAATTTAGACACATATCGATAGAGAATATTGGCCAAAACTGGTGGGCTTTGATTAGCATAGTGTATGTGGCTTCAGTGGGACAAGACAAAGTAGTATAGACATAGTATATTAAGATTAATAAGGGGAATGATCAGTGATCGTGCGCGCAAACATAGACAAACTTGCGGCTACATTGAACTGCATTGCATACATATGCATGCATTGCTCACGTGCATATAAAGCTGGCTAGGAGATGGGAAAACAATTAAGAAGAAGCTGCCTGGTGTGCTCACCTTCGACTGAGATGCTCGGGAACGGCCGGACGATGTTGGCCAACGACGTCTCCGTGCTTCATTGGCGACGGCCGAGGTGGCCGGAATCGGACTGAGCCTGAGGAAGTGGTAGCCGACGACGGTGCCCACTCACGGCGAGGGCGGATTAGGCAACAGTAGATTAAAAAGAACGTACTTTTTAGGGATTTCCAAACTTTGGGGCCTCCCTACAAAGGACTCTATGGTGCATCTTTTTCAGGAGAGAGATGCTCCATATATATAGAGAGAAAAACCACCATCGTTCCATCTATTAGCAATATGGGACTAATAGATGGCTCAACTCCCCTCTAACGCTAATGGGCCCTCAAAATTCTACTACCACTAATAGTCTTATGAAATTTGGCGTAATTAAGGAGGTGGGATGGATTTAGGATAACATGAGCTCGATTACAGGTCAAGACTGGCCCAAATATATTTGTATTTTCGGAATAATTAACTTTCTGGTAATAAATAATTCTAGAAAAGTCTAGAATTCATATTTAAACCATGAAAAATATTCCAAAAATTCCAAAATTCCTGAGAAAAATCTCAGAGATAAAGTTGGACCTAAAGAACCCAAATAAAATATTTGGATCTCGTTGAAAGGTTTCTAAAAGCTTGCAAAAACTGGATTTAGCTCTAGCAAAACAGGAATAAATTCCAGAAAAATCTGAATAATTCTCAGAGGAACCTGTTCGAGTTTTAAAAACAAACTCCCAAAACACTATACATCTCGGCATGAATGCAACATGTAAAACTCTTATTATAACCTATATTCATTTAATTTGTCTTTAGAAAATAACACTTATATGCACATAATTGCACACTCTATCTAATTAATTCTAACAAACTTTTAGGAATTGTTAAAAACCCTAACAAGGTAAAAACTAGGGTGTGACGCATACTTCTATTAGTAGCATTGTAGAGGAGAAGACAGAAGCAATCTACACGCTGCCGGATGACAAAGAATGCTTGTCTAGGATGTGGCCGTCAATAGAGTTGATGCTCAGGTAGAGGCAGATGATTTAGCTTAAGGGACCAAGCTCTCTGTTGGGATGTTGCTCCAAGATATTAAGGCTCTGCTAGGATCAGAGATTTGAGACTTGAAAGAAAGGAAGGCTTTGTTGATCTGCATCACTGCCATCACTAGTTGCTAGCTGCAAGAAGCATGAGAAGATGAGGAAAGGCAGAAATAGTATGAGCTATAGACAGGATGCAACGAACCGAATCATCTTGCTGTAGGTACTTCTGTACTTGGCAATGCTAAATCTCTGTTGTGTATTTGTGCTTAAGAAAGTGTATACAAAACCTTGCCATATTTTTTTTATTTACACTCACTGGATGATGGGCCTACCCCAACTAGTTTTAAAACAAATTCTCATTTCTGACCATAAACAATGATATGAACTCATTTATTTTATTGTTCTGATGTCAAACCTTGTGACTTGACTACAATTTATGAGCTCCATCACATATATAATAATTTATTTAATTGTTACTTGCCTTGTTCTTGTCTAGCTAGCATTGAGAATTACAACAAACAAATATGATCATGTCCATGATGCAATGCTGACTGAGGGGATCAACGGAAATTTTGTGGATTTTAGATTGGAAAGTGATGCCTATGTTTTATTTGGTAGACCAAAGATGTATAACTAATTACTGGGACATACATTGAACATAACCTGTCACTGTCAGCATGTTCCACGCTTTCTTCTGAAACACAATCAATGATGCATGCTGTCGTTTGATAAATTGATACTGACATTGAAGTATTGTGGACTGACTAAATAAATTTTACAATGACTTATTAGTTGAATAACCAGCATCTTGAAAGGTAATGAGAAGACAAGGCTGATTACTGAGTTGTTGGATGACACATATAGTAAAAATCCAAAACAACAGTGCCACAGGCACTGAAAAAGTGAAAATAATCTTCTTTCCACATATACTTCTTGTGCCTTCTCTGACTACATGCACAAACAGTATATTTTTGTCCTTATGTTGTATACGAGATCAATTTTTTTAGCCCACTGTACTTTTAAATACGTCATGCATGAGTGCAGTTATTTCTTACTTGAATATTAATTAGTGAGTATATCTGGATGCCTTAGACTTGAATATGAAGATCGGCCTGCCTATGCTAACAATCTTGTAATGGAATTAAGAATGAAGATTCCGTATGATCTCCTTGTGATTTCTTCACACAAGGGATTACAAACAGATAATGAGAAATATTGGGATTCAAGTAGGAGGTGATGACTGAATAATGACAGGTTTGGAGACGACTTCAGTCGGTGAGCTAGGAAACCTCTTAATAATTAAGCAATAAGAAAATAAGAATGATTGTTTCTGAGATTGACCTTGACAGATAAAATAAAACTGTACTTTCTGTTGCTTAACTGGGCGTACCGCGTACAGGAGCAAGAAAAGTTAGGCTCCGAGCTCAGTTATACTAGTTTTTTGATGACTCCAGAATCCTTACACCCAGGATGTGTTGGAAAATTAGGCAAATGCAATCATAAATTCCGAATATAAATCATGTTTAACAAAAAGACTGCATGCAATCCTCAAATATACTAGGCATCATACACAAAATCATAATGTATGAGCACAATCCAAACATGTATATAACAAGGCTAAAAATGAATAGATCTACTATGCTCAACAAAAAGAACGGTACGAAAATAGACATGATGTAGTCGTACCGACACGTTGATGATTCTAACGTACCGAAGCCGAGAGTGACGACAACGACCGATGGCACCGAACGTTGAGGAAGCCGTGGCAACGAACTTGAGCAATCGCGCAAAGCGCTTCTCAAAAACCTTATTCGCTCTCAAAAACCTTATTCGCCCTCTTCCGATGCAAGATCACAAAGACGAAGGGTTCCAGAGACCTGCTCTCCCGATCACTAGTGCACGCTGATGCTTGGGATGGTGTAGATTACAATGGCGGCGCGACAGAGAATAGAGGCAAAAATCTAGCTAATATAGACTATCTTAGGGTTTTCGTGACCTTGGGGCCTTCCTGTATAATAGTCTATAGTGCAACTTTTTCACGAGGCACTACGGGAAATCCCAAGTTTGCCGAGTGTCTTCATGTTTGCCGAGTGTTTTTTTTCGGGCACTCGGCAAACAACTTGTTTGCCGAGTGTTTTTCAAAAAACACTCGGCAAAAAAAAACACTCGGCAAAAATATGGTTTGCCGAGTGTCAAAAAAAAAACACTCGGCAAACAAATTCTTTGCCGAGTGTCAAAAAAAAAAACACTCGGCAAACAATATCTTTGCCGAGTGTTTTTTTTGACACTCGGCAAAGGTCCTGTTTGCCGAGTGTTTTTTTTTGACACTCGGCAAAGTCATAATTAAAACCACATTTTAAAGTAGTAAATCAATTCAAATTAAAAAGTTTTGAACTACAAAGTTGTATAACTTCTCAAGATGCTGAACTTTTAGTTTGGTCATTTCTTCATTCGACAAATTCATATGAATATTGTTCACAAAATCTAGATCTCTCGTAGAGTTTCCTGAAACTATAAGAGAGATCTATAAGATTTGTGAACAATGTTACTCTCACTACATCGGATGAAGAAATGTCATATATCAAAGTTGTAGATCTTCAGAAGTTATACAACTTTGTAGTTTAAAATTTTTTAATTTGAATTTGTTTTGCTAATGAAAAGTACGTTTGTAGTTCTCAAAATTCAAAATTTGAGTTTTTTCAAATGACCTCGGATGAAAAAACAGTCAAAATAATAGTTGTAGATCTTGAAAAGTTATGAAACTTTGTAGTTGACCACTTTTTCATTTGAAATCATATAGTCAACGAAAACTAAGTGTGAATGTTCTCAAATTTGAAATTCAAATTTTGTAAATGACCTCGGATGGAGAAACTACCAAAATAAAACTTGTAGATTTCAAAAAGTTATAAAACTTTGTAGTTGACAAGTTTTTAATTTGAGATCATTTAGGGCCTCAAACAAGTAATTTACACTCAGTTTAGTATAATACGGTAGGAATCAAAACAATATCTAGTCACAAATGAGAGTGTGGTGCAGTGGTAGAGAAGGTCACGCGCGAGAGAGAGGTCGCGGGTTCGAATCCCGCCAACCGCGTAGCGCGCGAATTTTCCGCGAAAAATGGCGCGACTTGCGACTTGATGGCTTGGGTGGTTGGGTGCCTTCCCACATTTAAATAAATTTTTTTGCTATTTGTTTTCGGTTTTTTTAGCACTGGAAACCGGCTGTTTGCCGAGTGTCAAATAGCACTCGGCAAAGGGTTTGCCGAGTGCCCGAAAAAATACACTCGGCAAACAGCTCTTTGCCGAGTCGCTGTTTACCGAGTGTTGTTTGCCGAGTGTAACACTCGGCAAAGTCTTTGCCGAGTGTATTTCGGCCTTTGCCGAGTGTTTGGGACACTCGGCAAACCCCTGATTTCCCGTAGTGAGGGGATGGTCCATATTTATTAGGCGAAAACCTCCCACACCCTCGTTCATTAGCAACGGTACTAATAGATGGTGTGACCCCTCCAACTGCTAATGAGTTTATAAGATTTATTAGAATTATTTGTATAGGCCAAAGCCCATATACGTACCTAACAAGATGCAGTTAAGTTGTAGTGAATAATCATACGTCCGAAGGTAGCAATCAACGAAGTTCTCCACGTTCTTTGAGACTCCAACAGTGCAAGTTCAAGAGCTGATGAAAAAGCTAAGGGTGAATTACTGGGTAAATGATGCCGCGCCTGAGATGGAATTTTCTAAATTGCGTCTATATACTTGTAACTGACGTCGTGTGCTCTCGCCTGTCTTATACTATATATTTAGGGTTTGTTAATTGTTGTAGACCTACTCATCACTCTTGTTCAACAAATAATAAAATCTTATCTTGGTCATAGAAAACATTGAACTGACGTAGAGATTTATTTGTTTCTTTGGCAAATGGTGCAGAGTCAACTCTAACAATTTATGTATCTTACATCACACATGATGTTGACTGTTGCTTGCCTGCCAGCCAAGCTACATTCAAGCTATATACTGTGATGGGGGATACGGGTTTACCTAGGCCAAGCGCAGCACAAATCCAGGGTGGCCAGGCCATCTCTCTGCTCTCTTTTATTCTCTGTTTCCTTGTCCGGCACCTTCGTTCTTTTTCCAATCAGAGCAGAGCAAGCACGACCGTGACGACGCTGCCCGTGCGAACCACGGGCCTGCCCAAGTCGGCTCGCCACATTACCGAGCCAACCCACGTCGAGTTCCTCGTCCTCAAGCCCGTAGGTGAGCCGACCAACCTGCTGCCTAGCCTAGGAAAGGAGGATTACTGAAGCTGCAATCCGAGATTTTGAATTCTTTTTTTTTTACATCAGAGCTTCTAATAATGTCCTGCCTACGTGTGCTTGGAACATGTGTCTAACATTATAGCTATTTGATGTAATAATTGTGATCTGATGCATTGTCGGAAGATGATGCATATATATGAAGCTAGAAATATATCTTCCATAGTATAAAAAAAGGCCTACCCCTCCCTGCTACTGAACCATTGTTGATGAGATGGTAGGAAATACGCGAGTTATTTTACCAGATATTAAATTTAGACATATTTCATAAACCATTGTTGTTACTATGTAAAATAAAAAAGGCATAAACATAGAGCATTCTATATAAACGATACACAAATGAAAATATATAGATCTAAACAACACGTAGCCCATAGACACAACAAAAAGATTGGCAAACTTCATAAACATAACGAAACACATAGTCGCACTATTCTTCATCTAAGGATTTACATAAAAACGCTCCATCCTCAAATAGATCCGATGCAGAGGCAACACAGAACGTAACCGATCAGCTTCGAGATCACCCTCCTCCTCGGTGCACGCCAAGAAGAAGAGCCTGCGAGATCCGGCAGCTCAGTACCCTGCACAGTTCACCGAAACAAGGAGAAAGTGGAGAGAAAGATTGTAGGGATTTTCATGTGTCCCTGACCCGGATGTCTTCATGTCATTTTATAGAGAGTACGACAATCCTTTCCTGACCGTTTCATCTATAAAAATGGCCCATCATTTAGCAATAGAAACCGCTCACTTAGTTTGAGATTAAGGCATTGACATCCTCCTTAATGACCTTTATGCCCCATCATTTAGCAACCGCTCACTTAGTTCGAGATTAAGGCATTGACATCCTCCTTAATGACCTTTGCCAAAAAGTCAGTGCAGATGTCAAATTGTTCACACCAACTTGGATGTTCGCCGCGTCGCAAGTCACACGTCACATGTTCATTTACGCGAATACACGCATGCGCGCATACATGTGACCCAAGCCACATTCTCGTTCGGACAAGGGAGAGAGGTCTCTATTTAAGTTGGCTTGCACCAACTCAAATCAACAATATGGGACAATTTTATACCATGCACTCTTGCTTTGGAATTCCATGAGTGGGCCTCTCCATGGGCCTATTTTTCATTAAAGATTTCCTTTCCATTTGGTGCCATATTGTTTCGTGCTCATATGATATCCTTGCCTGCACGAGCCATCCATGCCACTGGCCGTTGCCTTTAACTTGTTGAGCCATGCCGAGAGACCGCGAAGACACTTTTGTCAAACACCTGTGCGCGACCCCAGCCTAAACCTAAACCCGATCTAAACGTCGCCGATGCCTAGCCACCTTTGGATCCTGTAAGGTGCAACAACCACACAAATAGATCCACTCCTCAAGAACCCATGACCAGGTCTGTGGTCAACCACGTTCACCAAGATGCATCCTCCAACATCGACAACCTATCACCAGAGAAGCCATGGGCGCAGCCACATCAATGTGACTGGCTGGCATGTCAATCAAGGGGCCCACAAGTGGGACACAATAACTAGCAGCCCAGGGCCACTTAACCTAACTAGTAGGAACCTCCTTACATATGGTGCCCACGTGCTAACATGTGGGCCTATTGAGTATTGACCATTTACCCCAGACCTTTGTTGACTTTTGATCAAGTCAACACTCACGTCAGCAAGTCCCACAGATGACATCAAGACAAATCAACGCTCACGTTGACAGGACCCACTGATGACATTTTTTTTTGAGGAAACCCACTGATGACATTAGCAAGACAAACCCATCATTGATGTTAGGACAACCAACATGAACCTGTCATCACGGCTAGGGATGAAAGCGGATCAGATCGGATCGTATAATACCTTCTCCATATCCTCATCCGTATTTTTTTGTCGGGTATGAATCGGAGCAGATATTACACGGATACAGATATGGATGCGGATTTTGAGGATATCAGAAATAACAGTGTTCACAAATACTCAACTTTATAGTTCACAAATCACAACAGTGTTCGCAAATCACTGCTAAAGTTATCTTCGGAGTTGACACTAAGACTCCACACTTGATGACAAATAAAAACTACTACAAGGTCTGATTTCAAACTTATGGGTAGGGAGCGACATAAAACTAAATTACGTAGGTGTCTTATTGTTTGGGGTTTATGAATGACCATTTGGGTTTGCTAGAATAGTCGGATATCCTATTATAAGGTTAGGATAATTCGCGTTCAATTATCGGATAATCCATATCCATCGGATTTCACTAAAGCCATATCCTACTCCACATCCGCACACAATCGGATTTGGATTATCCATATCTGCAAAAATTAGATCCGGATCGGATCGGATGCGGAAATTAACCGCTCCACTTTCATCCCTAATCACGGCCTAATACTGCCACATGGCATCATGTTCTTTTTGTCCTTTTGAAATTAATTAAAAATTAACAAAAAAGTTTAATTTGTGAAAGATCATAATTAATTCATCTTAGCTTCAAAAAATATGAAATCAGTTTCATTATTTTTCTAAAATCATAATCTACCCATTAGTGTAGGTTTTGGTGTTATTTGGTTCTTTGTTGCTTCTCATTTTGAGTTCATTTTTTATTAGCATATTATTTATTTATTTATTTATTTATAATTCATATATTAGGATTCTTGTATGAATTGGGCGAGTAGGACTCAGACGACCTCATCAACCTTGAATTTGACACTAAAGAAGAAGAAACGGACTTGCTCTAGGTTCAACCTCGACTTCAAGCACGAATGCTCTGATTAGCTTAAACTGCTATTTTACTATATTTACCGTGATGACCATTTACACACCTTCTTAATATGTTGTTGCACGTGCATGTTGGAATTAGGTGTTTATAAACCTCTTGGCTATGGAAAGGGATAACTTGAAGAGATTTGAACCCCAGCATGGGTAAACAGACAATAACTGACCTTCATGTCTAGGCTCGGAGTGCACTTGGCGGCTACACTTGTTTGTGAAACTATTGAGTAGTTGGTGGAAATACTTGTAATATCTTTGAGTGGTGCGGACCGCCGAGCCAGATTGCCCATTTTGGGGACTGGTTTTCCCTAGCCTATTTTAGTCGAGGTACCTGGTACGAGAGAATTTGTGAAGATGCATGTAATATCCTGCTTTTCAGGACCATTTTAAATCCAGTAAAAATGGAATAGGTAATTAGTCTAATGAAAGTAAATCAAACTATGTGTGCATAAACTGTTACAGTCATATTATGTATTCCAAGAGCACTCTTGCTGTTCATGCTGCATTTTGTTTATTTGCTTTTATGAAATATAACCGTGTAATTAAGCACCTGATAACTAAGTGGAGGGAGTAGTATACTGATCTTGAGGATGGTCTTGGCTAGCTAGCAGCTTGGAATTTGGAAGCATCAATGTGGAGGCTGAAGGTGGCCGACGGAGGTGGATCCCCATGGCTGCAGTCCACGAACAACTTCCTCGGGCGCACAGTGTGGGAGTTTGACTCTGACCTTGGCACCGTGGAGGAGCGAGCAGAGGTGGACATGCTGCGCCAGGAGTTCTCCCGCCATCGTTTTGAGGCGAGGGAGTGTGGTGACCTCCTCATGCGCATGCAGGTATTTCACACACGCATCTTGCCATTGCACATGTTGCATCATTAAAATCCCACATTGAGTAAACCTAGTGGAGTGAATCAACCAATGGAAAAAGATACAACATTTGAATGCTTTTGGATTTGACTGGGATCCAACAATCCTTATACCCTAATCATGTGGATCATTAATTGCGATTGAGTGACGTATTTCTGTATGTATAAACTCTTGTTGAAGTTTAAACAATTTTGTTGCTCCCCTCAAACTAGAAGCAATAGGTTACTTGAGTTCTGAACTTGTTTGACCTCATGTATGTGATAACTAACAAGAGTAGTATTATCATTATATTACTTTAGCAGCAATGATCTTTTGACCTTTCACAAGAGACATTCTACTTTCTAAATCTCACTATCTCTGTGAGTTATGAGTATGCAAAATTCATGAGTTTCTTTTCATTTACCTTATCATGATTCCCTTTTGTTGGTATTATGCAATACAAATATTCGTATTCTTCTTTGAGGATCTTAGGCGATAAATAACTTCCAGTACGCTGCAACTTTCCATAGACGATGCTCTCAACAATCCTTCTATGCACTTTTTCTGGTAGATATACCATTGGTTCATGATTTTGGCACAGTGGGTTTAATACCCCGATTCCACTAGTGTTCTCTGGTTTTGGCCCAGTATCGCATGTGTTCTATTTTAGTCGTAGTGCCCCAGTTCACTCACTTAAGTCTACTATTCACATTGTGTATATGTCTTGATTAATAGTCAATCATAACAATATATATCTACGCATATATAACCCATGGATATATACTACTAAAATAATAGAACATATGGTGATGCGATGTCCAAAATCATGGAAATATATAACAAATGTCCCTTTAGAATTGTCTAAGCCATATGATAACTTGATATACCATACTCTTCTAGATCAAAGAACCTTGTTCTAAGCATCCTTTATGGGTAACTTGGATTTAGTTACAACACATTCGATCCTTCAAGTCTCTTTATTTTATTTGGGATATGCCTCATATTCATGTACTCGGATTGTTCTCCCAAATAATAATGGTAGATATGTAAAAGTAATTTCCTTTCTTATACTATATATAGGTTGTCTACTTCCCATGGAAATGTCAACTACATTTGTTGTGGTTGATCGTGTTATTTTCCATGTTTTATTTTTGTATCCAATCATTAAATTTTCCAAATTCTAGAATTTGTTCACCTCTTTGCTCCAACCAATAAAACTCAAGTTCATATACCAAGTGCATATGTGTGAGAATTTACTTGAATCACCTTGTAGTGTGTACTTGGAGGTACACATTGGTGAAGCAATTGGGGTTATTCTGGAAAATTTCAATTAAGTGATTCCAATAATTAGAAGTTCTAATCAACAAATCAACATTCCCTTTTTGTCATTTCTTTGGACTCATAGTACTAAGACACATAGATCCACTCTACCAAGCTTAATTTGGCTTCTCAAGTGTATGATCAGAGTTAGAGGGATGAAAAAGCTAGGTTGGGACAAAGCTAAACTAGATCATGCTATCTAGATGTGCAACTATAGTTTCCACTAGTGTTTGCACCCACTCACAAAGAGTTTTGCAACCTAGAGCCAATCCTATCAAGATCTTGCTCTATGAAAGGGAAAGGCACACAAGTTGCAAGTATCAAATGCGGAAACATAAAGGAGTGGGTTCGGAGGATGCAAACTCGGCATGATGATTTTTATCCCATGGTTCAATTGGCACTAAGCCAAACCTACTCCACGTTGAAACTTCACAAAGGTTGCACTCCCAGTTGCGAAGCCTTTCTTCCCGGTCAAGGCCTTAAGCTCATCACAAAGGGTCCTTAAGAAGGATAATGATCTGGTCACAAAGACAAAGCTCTCATTAACCTACTCTTCTAGATATCTTGACTATGGAGATTCTCCACCAAAGGGGGAGGGTCTTCTCGGCCCCCGAAAAAGTCGTTGATGCCACTCACACCAAGTCGGAGGGTTGAAGACTTGCCAAAGAGTCACCAAGACTCCAAGGGGCCGGCTCACCAAGATTACAAAGGTGGTTCACTCGAAGAACCAAGCACAAGGCAACACTCCTTGCAAAATCTCTTACTAGGTATATCCTAACTCTAATCAATCACTTAGGATGATCAATGTAGCACTTGGGTGGCTTGCATTTCTCATGGTTGTAGATGAACTTCTCATGGACTCAAGAATCTCGAAATAGTCGAATGGAAGTGGTATTGTGGTATTTATTACATCACAAATAAACATTCAAGTGCACAGATATACCGATCTAGCACTTCATTCAGGAGTATTTAGGCTATTGTATTTTCTCAGGGAATGGAAGTGCAAAGGTCTTTTAGCTAGTTCAACCCAAAGATAACAAAAGGTAGATTGGCCTAGGTAGCGAGGTTTTCGAAACATAGAGATCCTATGATAGGTTAAGATTGGCTACTAAGAACTTGATTAGAGCACTAGCATACACCTAGTATGCAAGGTGACTCAAAGATGTAGCTCTACGCCGAACTCGAATGTGGAGGGCTACAAAGGATGAACATGACTATCACCACACATGCCGCCTACCCCATACACTGTGGGGAACAAGGCAAACAAAGGCAACCTATAGCCAGACACCATGTCTATGCTATCGATTACTAGAGTAGCTTCGGCCTAGAACTTCCATCTATATCAAGAGTCCTCAGCTAGAGCATTCTCTACGAGAACGAACGATAAACCCGCAAGCATCTAATAACAAAAGCTTCGCCTTGCCAATGAACTCACGACCATAGACAGACTTGGATACTTACTCAAATGTATCATATCCAACAAGGTACAAGTCAAGGAATGCTGACAGTCTGGATACTCTTCTGAACTCTCCCTAACTCACTTCCAATTCTACCCACCTAGGGAAGCTCTAGGCCTAGGAGTGTGCTCTTTTATCTTGTTCCTTCTTGGTGTGTGAGAATGAGGGCTCCTCCTCTTCATGTAGTTCCCTAGAGGAGGTTCACAGGGAGAATATTTCTGGGATTAGCAGGAACAGCCATGGGGAGTACACCAGGAGAGGCCACGTGGAAGATGGGCCCGATGGGGAGGTGTTTAGGTTTGTCTAAACCAGGGGTTCGGCTGACCCCTAGTTGTGCCTCTCCTGCTCGGCCCTTTTCCAAGAGTCTAACAAGTGGGTCCTTGTTATATTCTTTGGTGATTTAGGCGGGGCTGGCCCGATTTTGTCTGACTTGTGGGCCCTCAATCCTTTTGCTATCTTAAGATAGCCTAAAGTTGTGTTTCCTCTACATTCGAACATGTTTTACTCATGTATGCATACGTGGTCTTTCCTCTACATTCGAACATGTTTTACTCATGTATGCATACGTGGTCTCCTCTAAATAGTGATTCCCCAAAACTTGTGGAAATAATTAGACTTAAACTTCTATATCTAAGTTGGTGTTTAGTGTTCTTAAGAGCAACTTTGATCATCGTAGCTTTGCCTGAATGTCTGCTGTGTATACAAATAGTAAAACTGGACCATCCACCGTGTGGATCTTCAAGCTTGTCAGTGCACGCCACACCTTATCTCAAAACTCTACCGTGCAATGCTAGACCTTCCGCTGTCTAGACGATCCCACTGGCAAAGCCAACACTACATGCTGTAGGTTTTGGGCAATAGTGCCAATGAAATATTTTCACGACGCATCATCCAATGTCTACAAACTCGGCGGGTTCGTTCAATTCAATCCACTTAAGCCATTTATTTGCTTTCTCTCATCAATACCATGTCTTGGATGCTTGAAATAATTCTCTAGATTTGGATATGCTTTGGAACCCACCTTGGGACAAAAAAATCATGTTAGTCTCAAGGACTATGTTGTCACTCAATCACCAAACTCACTATATAATGACATATTTGGGTCTATTTTCCTTAACAACCTCCCTCTTTTTGTTATTGATGACAACACAATTAAAGCAAGCATAAATTGGCAAGAATTGGCAAAATTGAGTCACTTACACATGCTTGAATGCTTACTATCATCCAATTTGGGTTAGGGATCCATCTTCCTTACAATCTTCCAATCTAACTTGCTATATCCCCATGGGTGTGACCTCCCCTTAACTCCAGCATCTCCTTCATGACTTCTCCCTCTTCATGTATTCTCCCCCTTGCTATTATTTCTCTCTATTTACCAATGAGGTCTTGCAAATGATCCTTGCTTCTCCATCAATTCTTGGCAAAGATATCAAAAGCAACCACCATCCAATGCCTTGCTTACCAACCGAATAGTCTTGTATCCCCATGTTGTAATAGGGACCAAATTTGCAGCCAATATGCTCCTCTGAAAGCAGCCTACATAAAAGAGGTAAACTGTATTCTAAAAAACCATTCGTCACATGTACAACATATCGCCCACACTGCAACCCCACAAAAATAAAAAAAGAGGTAAACCGTTTTTTTCTCAAAAACCATGTCGTTATGTGTACACCATATCACCTACATGGCAACCCCACAAAAATCAAAGTTCTTTTTTTTTTGCTTATGGCTTCTAACCAATTTCTATTTGAGCTTTAAAGATGTCCCGACATATATGAGATGTTGGATATCCCATGTGTTTTCCATAGATCCCAATATGTCTCAATCCCAAGGTTCCTTGTTGTAACACCCAAATTCCATCATGTAACAAATTATAGAAACTTTGTTTAGGTTGATCTTAGGTTTAATAAATTTATTTTCCTTTATTTAATTTGTGGCCTTAATTACTTGAACATTAAATAATTAATCTTAGTACAATAAGTGGTTGTTGCATTTCATGCCATGCATTTGTTTTTGTTTGCTTGAGTGATCTCAAAATCCTATCCAAATTCAAATCCCAAGTCAAACTCCTATCAAATTCATCCAAATCTAATTCAAACAATGTTCAAACCCTTTTCCTTTTCCCTCCCTTCCTCTTTCTCCTTTTGGCCCGGCCCGAACTCTTCACCCCTCTCTTTTCCTCCCCGCTGAGCAACCGGCCCAGTAAACGGCCCAAGAGCCGGCCCACTCGAACTCTCCCGCTCTTCTCTCACTGGACGCTGGGTCCCGCTTCTATATTCATCATTTGGAGATGCTGAAGGGATAACAAAACTGGCATCCATGGCTAAAGAGCTAGGAAAGAACAATGTTGCTTTCCTTAGCTTGTTTATGCTAGGCAAATTGGAAGAATGCCTTCAATTGTTGGTCGATAGGTAGACTTCTGCAATGCACATTACCCATTCAGTAAAGTCTTGTTTTGGACCATATATGTTGACAATTCGGTCATTGGCTGTACAGCAACCGTATTCCTGAAGCAGCATTGATGGCACGTTCATATCTTCCAAGCAAAGTTTCTGATATTGTTTCAATATGGAAAAAGGATCTTCAAATGGTATCTTCCTAATAAGTTCCTTGTCATACTCCTTCCAATCACACTTAACATTTTCCCATAAAAGTGAAGACTTTATATGCTCTGTTTCAATTCTCTTAAGCATAAACTGTTACATTAGTTTCTTAGAACGTACCCCTGCAAGTTTGCATGGTGCTTGCTGTTATGTATTAGTTTTGTTTAGTTTGTTCTACGAGCTTCTTATTGTTGCTATGACCTTCCTTTCTTCTGTTTACCAACTGTAAAACTTTCTGTAATAGGAGTATCCACAATTAAGCCCATGGGTGGAATGTCTTGACTGTCAATGGATAATTTCTGACTAATGTTTATGTTGGTGTATATATGTGGCCCTTATGGCCCATGTAGTCTGGCCCATCTAGAGGCCCATGTACAGCTACTATATTACCCACCCTTCTAGGGTTTGGAGGAATACAGAGAATATTCTACTCCAATATGGTATCAGCAGCTTGGCTCTTCCTCTCCCTGTGCTAGCCGCCGCCGCCTCCCTCTCCCTG
>CM014270.1:11644326-11660939 GCA_004135705.1 Alloteropsis semialata | reverse complement strand
TATGCAAGGTGACTCAAAGATGTAGCTCTACGCCGAACTCGAATGTGGAGGGCTACAAAGGACGAACATGACTATCACCACACATGCCGCCTACCCCATACACTGTGGGGAACGAGGCAAACAAAGGCAACCTATAGCCAGACACCATGTCTATGCTATCGATTACTAGAGTAGCTTCGGCCTAGAACTTCCATCTATATCAAGAGTCCTCAGCTAGAGCATTCTCTACGAGAACGAACGATAAACCCGCAAGCATCTAATAACAAAAGCTTCGCCTTGCCAATGAACTCACGACCATAGACAGACTTGGATACTTACTCAAATGTATCATATCCAACAAGGTACAAGTCAAGGAATGCTGACAGTCTGGATACTCTTCTGAACTCTCCCTAACTCACTTCCAATTCTACCCACCTAGGGAAGCTCTAGGCCTAGGAGTGTGCTCTTTTATCTTGTTCCTTCTTGGTGTGTGAGAATGAGGGCTCCTCCTCTTCATGTAGTTCCCTAGAGGAGGTTCACAGGGAGAATATTTCTGGGATTAGCAGGAACAGCCATGGGGAGTACACCAGGAGAGGCCACGTGGAAGATGGGCCTGATGGGGAGGTGTTTAGGTTTGTCTAAACCAGGGGTTCGGCTGACCCCTAGTTGTGCCTCTCCTGCTCGGCCCTTTTCCAAGAGTCTAACAAGTGGGTCCTTGTTATATTCTTTGGTGATTTAGGCGGGGCTGGCCCGATTTTGTCTGACTTGTGGGCCCTCAATCCTTTTGCTATCTTAAGATAGCCTAAAGTTGTGTTTCCTCTACATTCGAACATGTTTTACTCATGTATGCATACGTGGTCTCCTCTAAATAGTGATTCCCCAAAACTTGTGGAAATAATTAGACTTAAACTTCTATATCTAAGTTGGTGTTTAGTGTTCTTAAGAGCAACTTTGATCATCGTAGCTTTGCCTGAATGTCTGCTGTGTATACAAATAGTAAAACTGGACCATCCACCGTGTGGATCTTCAAGCTTGTCAGTGCACGCCACACCTTATCTCAAAACTCTACCGTGCAATGCTAGACCTTCCGCTGTCTAGACGATCCCACTGGCAAAGCCAACACTACATGCTGTAGGTTTTGGGCAATAGTGCCAATGAAATATTTTCACGACGCATCGTCCAATGTCTACAAACTCGGCGGGTTCGTTCAATTCAATCCACTTAAGCCATTTATTTGCTTTCTCTCATCAATACCATGTCTTGGATGCTTGAAATAATTCTCTAGATTTGGATATGCTTTGGAACCCACCTTGGGACAAAAAAATCATGTTAGTCTCAAGGACTATGTTGTCACTCAATCACCAAACTCACTATATAATGACATATTTGGGTCTATTTTCCTTAACAACCTCCCTCTTTTTGTTATTGATGACAACACAATTAATGCAAGCATAAATTGGCAAGAATTGGCAAAATTGAATCACTTACACGTGCTTGAATGCTTACTATCATCCAATTTGGGTTAGGGATCCATCTTCCTTACAATCTTCCAATCTAACTTGCTATATCCCCATGGGTGTGACCTCCCCTTAACTCCAGCATCTCCTTCATGACTTCTCCCTCTTCATGTATTCTCCCCCTTGCTATTATTTCTCTCTATTTACCAATGAGGTCTTGCAAATGATCCTTGCTTCTCCATCAATTCTTGGCAAAGATATCAAAAGCAACCACCATCCAATGCCTTGCTTACCAACCGAATAGTCTTGTATCCCCATGTTGTAATAGGGACCAAATTTGCAGCCAATATGCTCCTCTGAAAGCAGCCTACATAAAAGAGGTAAACTGTATTCTAAAAAACCATTCGTCACATGTACAACATATCGCCCACACTGCAACCCCACAAAAATAAAAAAAGAGGTAAACCGTTTTTTTCTCAAAAACCATGTCGTAATGTGTACACCATATCACCTACATGGCAACCCCACAAAAATCAAAGTTCTTTTTTTTTTGCTTATGGCTTCTAACCAATTTCTATTTGAGCTTTAAAGATGTCCCGACATATATGAGATGTTGGATATCCCATGTGTTTTCCATAGATCCCAATATGTCTCAATCCCAAGGTTCCTCGTTGGCGATTTAGCCATGACCCATCTCAAGTATTCTTTGGTCAATGCCTCTCAACTTATTAATATGATTTTGTGCCACTTGGAAACCCTCTCGTCACCATATATTCAGGTGTAGGCACTCCTTTTACATGAATAAGCAGTATTGTAGTAAACTTGTACCCCTGCGTGGGTTTCCTTCGTGGATCTGTCATGGTTCCAGTGGACCGCTTATGATAAGTGCCCACTAAAGATCTCTTATACTACAGTTTTAATTTGGATGGAGCCACTTTTATTCGGTTGTTGCAGTGTGCAAAGCAGAACAGGGAACAACGACGTGATCTGCCACACGTCAGGCTTGAAGAGGATGAGGAAGTCACCGAAGAGATTGCACTGAACTCCTTGAGGCGAGCACTGGATCAGTTCTCCTCCCTGCAAGCCAGTGATGGCCATTGGCCTGGCGATTTTAGCGGGATCATGTTCATCCTGCCTGGGCTGGTACGTCTCGATATCCTGTTTAGTTTCTTCCTAGCTAACTTTAATTTGTGCACCATAAAAAAGCTTTAATTTGTACACACAAAACGCTGGCCGCATCAGATTTTTCAGTTCACTTATTTCAGTTGTCTAATTGATCTTTAGTGTATTTGTAGATATTTTCTATGTATGTCACTGGATCACTATACACTGTTATATCACTGGAACATCAGCGTGAGATACTCCGCTACATCTACAACCATCAGGTACGCCATACATGATTCTCTGCACCATATAGGTTCGATCTCTTTATTGTGGTCTCATTCAGATATCTGGGAATTAATTTTATATCAAATTTATGGCTTCAAACAATTATTTGTTGCTTTCACGTACGCTTAATTCGGTCTGCACCAATAATTATTCATGTTTGAAATGAAAACACATGAGTAGAACGAAGACGGTGGATGGAGCAAGGTTGTCCGAGGCTCGAGCACCATGTTTGGTACATGCACAAACTACATCACCTTGAGGTTGCTTGGTGAGGAGCTGAGTCCGAAGAATACTGCATTGGCTAAAGGGCGTGCTTGGATTTTATCCCACGGTGGAGCAACTTTAATACCAGAATGGGGGAAAATATGGCTTTCGGTATGTCTCAATATATGAAAAATAGTCTTGTATATATGAAAAATATACCATCTTCGCACCTGATGTGTAAAATTCACAAAATTAGTGTAAGTGACACAAGCTTTTTCTTCTTTTTATGATTTTGAGGTACTTGGTGTGTATGACTGGTCTGGAAATAACCCAATTTTCCCTGAGCTATGGTTGGCGCCTCAGTTTCTTCCATTTCATCCAGGTATCTCATCCATCCATGTACCAGGCAAATGCGTGTTTTCCCAATAATTTATACTTTAATCCTTTTACAGGAAAGTTATGGTGCCTGTGCCGCATGCTCTATCTATCAATAGCTTATCTTTATGGCAAGAGATTTGTTGGACCATTGACACCAACTATACTAGCACTAAGACAAGAGATCTATAACACTCCCTACCACAAGATTGACTGGAACCAGGCTCGTAGTGACTGCGCAGAGGTTTATTGGGCTTTGTTTGTATAGAATGTATATATATTCAGAAAGTTTTATGCACATACATACTCCCTCCATCCAAAAAAGAATGCAACTCTCGCTTACCAAGGAGTCAAATGATTTCAAGTTTGACTAGATTTATGCAAAATGCTAGTAACATTTATGGTATCAAACAAGTATCATTAGATTGATCATGTAATATACTTCCATATTAAATCTATTTAAAAACATAAATATTAATAACTTTTTGTATAAATTTGGTCAAACATAAAATTGTTTGACTTCTCGGTAAACGAGAGTTGTATTTTTTTTGAGACGGAGAGAGTTGTAAACGAGAGTTTGACACAAGAATTTCTTTGACTGAGTGGAATTTTGGGGCTTGTTGAAAGGACTAATTCCTTATTCTTTTGTCTAAATCTCAGGAGGACCTCCTCACTCCACGCACACTGTTGCAAAATGTAATTTGGACATCACTATACAAGGGTGTGGAGCCATTGTTGAGAAGCTGGCCTGTTAATAAGCTGAGGGAGAGAGCTCTGGACAACCTCATGGAGCATATCCATTACGAAGACGAGAATACACAGTATCTCTCCGTGTGCGCTCTAAGCAAGGTAATGCTGTGGGAGCCGAGGTCCGACCGTACCTAAGCTTCTTGCTGTACCTAAATGCAGGGGCGGTTTGGCTAATTTGCTGTTGTGCTGTCTTGATCTTGTTACTTCTTTATGAACTGCAGTTATATGTTAATATCTCTAGCTAATTATTAAAATGTGCAATGTGGGGCTGGTGTATGTGTAGCCTCTGAACATGGTCTGCTGCTGGATAGAAGATCCAAATTCAGATGCATTCAAGTGTCACCTTGCCAGGATACCTGATTTCTTGTGGCTTTCAGAAGATGGCATGAAGTCAAAGGTATAAGTTTCCTCTTCTGATGCAGCTATATATGCTCGCTAACACATACGAGAGAGGCTGCAGAAATTATTGTAGGGGCATATTGCACAACCACCCCTTGTGTGAATTGCGAAAGCCTGTGTTGAGCTAGTCTTGAACATGGGCGGGGGTGCTGCACCCAACAGCCAACCACCACGAGCTAGCTCGTTCGCAGATCCATCTCATTTTGCTAAATGTTGTCAATACTGCAAAATTAATCTAGGAGAGATAAGAAATGGCATATTTTTTCATGATATCAGGACTGCATATCATTTATTATTTCATTAATAGTAATTAGAAGAAAAAATGGCATAAGGCCAAACAAAACATTAGGTCAGTCTCAGTGCATAGTTTTATCGCACAGTTACCAAGACTGCAAACTAGGTAATGCCAGAGGAGTGTCATGGGGATGAAACTCCTCTCTCATCCCATGAAACTCCCACCTTCTCTCTCCTTGCCAAGTCATAAAAAATGCTGATGTGGCATTGAATTTATTGCCCATGAAACTCCCACTGAGAATGGCCTTACAACTATGCAGCATGGATTTTAGGAAACAGCCCAAACCGGAAACCAACAACCACCTAGCCTACTCCCAAGATCAGAGCTTTGACCTCCCTGGCTTAGCACACTGGTGGTGTGCCTTCTTCCTTGACCGCCCACATAACTTCGTTCATGTCTAGAGAGACAGTATTAAAAATACATTCATTCCGATGCTTCCATGATTCCCATGAAACAACGATGATCAGAAAATTAATCCCCTTGTTTTTGCTGCTTATCTACTTCCTTGAGGGAGTGACTCCACCAAACAAGAAATTAACATGTAGTTTCAGAGTCGCTCCAAATGGACAAATGGTATATTCACTTCATCGATGTTCATTTCGTATTTAGGAATTATAAAATTCTTGAGCACATAGCTTAATGTCTGCACTTCAAGTTGCAAGTTATGATTAAGAAAGACAATGTGCTTTGTTAAACAGTGGATAACATCAATATAGTAGTAATTTCAAAATGGAGTCCAAGTGTGACTTGATATCATGCAAAGTAGATTGTTCAAATTTTAGTATGTGCTAAGGAGGTTTTCATCACAGAAAGAAAATTGCTATTTTATCATGATAGGTATATGATGGTTGTCAGAGCTGGGAGACTGCATTCATAATTCAAGCATTTTGTGCTACCGACCTAGTAAACGAATATGGTCCAACCGTTCAAAGAGCCCATGAGTTCATGAAACGTTCGCAGGTTTATTTTTTATCTCCAAATGATCTAAAATAATACAGAAACAGCTGCTGAAGTAAAATGATCTCTTACAACCTTCATGTTCTTACTCAAAGGTTTTGAGAAATCATCCTGGTGACCTAAGCTACTGGCATCGCCATATATCAAAAGGGTTCATGGACCCTTTCATCTGCAGACAATGGATGGGCTGTATCTGATACTACAGCAGAAGCATTTGAGGTCACTACATTCTTGTTCAGTTAATTTTTCATATCTTAAGGTAAACAAGTGAATTTAGTTATCAGGTAAATATCAAAGAACTATATCTTAATTATCGTCTGTACAATGCAGCACAGTAGTAACCAAACCAAATGCCCATCTTGATCAATTGATGATCGTCAAGGTTTCTAATTTGTATATTTTTTCCAGGCTTTATTGTTACTATCGAAGATCTCAAGCAAGCTTGTTGGTGATCCAATAGAGAGAGATAGGGTGCATGATGCTGTTGATTTCCTTCTATCTTTGGTGGTATGTAAATTAAGATTATCCAAACTTAAAATCATCTGACATGATCTTCTAGTCTCCTAGCATTCATTGAAAACCCTGAAAATTTTAGCAATGCCAAGCAGTATGTTTGTGCAAGGCATATAAATGTACATGTTGTTATTTGGCTGTTTAATACAAATAAATCTGACCAGCTAAATTAATTGAATGGGATAGTGGGCTCAAATCTATGTCAATATTTTTCTCCGCAATTAAAAATTTATGATTTTAAATTGATGTAGACAATTTGCACTTTTTTAATTGCCTTAGGTAGGTAAAAACATAAACATTTTAAGAGTTAATGTGTATATGAAATGTCAATAGTTCTATATCATGCTGGCATGACCCTCAAATTTATGTTCTCAGTCAACATAGTATTAAGCTGCGAAGATTAATGGTTTTACTTTGTAGAACAAAGATGGTTCCCTTTCAACATACGAATGCAAAAGAACTTACTCTTGGATAGAGGTAAGTTCCATTTTTTGAGAAGGATATAGGTAAGTTTCTAAATATTATTTCAAGATGACAACAGATATATAATAGGATGAGCCTTTTTTCCTCTAAGTGATGGGCTTTTCCCTGTTGGGAGGACACTCTCATCGAAACCCGTTTGGATGCCAAATTAGCCCTTGACTGAATGGATACTTGATTGCTCCCTCGATGGGATCTTTTGAGCTTACAGATATGGCAATGGCAAATCGACTTTAATACTATTAACCAACTGTGAAATCTCTAGCCTCTGCTACTTGCTAACTATATAGCTTTGTTATACATAACTAGAATTTATGAATTGATCAAAAGAATCAAATAGATTTGAAAAAAATAGGCTCTAACTTCTGTGTCAGTTTACCTAACTTAATGGCCAAGACACAGGCGCCAACTATTCTAAGGCAATGGCCATGGCAAGGGCACTTGGCATACCGTTTGCTCCACATTTGTATACATGCATCACGTGCACCAGCCATGATCCCATAATGAGCCCCTCTCCTGTGCTCAGCTACTCACAGTACTCCCTTCACAATCACAAGAATAAACAGAGGGCAAAACATTTTTTAATGCTTGAGTGTCATCTTCAGCACATATGCTTTGAATGACAATCTTTTTTGCGCTTATTACCACTTAAATTATATTTATACTGTATTTCATCATATAACTGTTCCTGTAATATAATCGTTGATGAATAATTTTGCATTCTAATTTTTGTTAATTTGATAATCATGTGCAATTCAGTATTGAAAGTTCCTTATTTCTTATATTTTGCATCATGTAATGTTAATTATTATATATATTGTTCCAGTTCCACTACAACATATTCTGTTTCTGTTAATAACCTATAGGTTCTCAGCCCCTGTGTGAATTTTCCAAACGTGCTTGTTGACTACCCGTGAGTTATATGTACAACTGAGTTTTTTTTAAGAAAATGCCTGTCTAAAACAATTTTCGCTTATTGAGTTAAAAAAATTAACTGATGCTGTGTTGCAAATTTACAGGTACCCAGAATGCACCTCCTCAGTGCTTCAAGCTTTGGCACTGTTCAAAGAATTATATCCTGGATACCGTACACTAGAGGTAGAAAAGTGTATTTCTAACGCAGCGAGGTTTATTGAAAGCAAACAAAAAGAAGATGGTTCATGGTTTGTAATAATGCAATATTTACTGTCTTGCCTTAAAGAATTGTCCCTTCTATTTCCACATTATAATAACACATTTAGTTGTTTGACAGGTTAGGCACTTGGGGAGTATGTTTCACCTATGCAGCCTTCTTTTCGGTTAAAGGATTAGTTGTTGCTGGAAAAACATATGAGAATAGCTCTTCCATTAAGAATGCATGCCACTTCCTATTGTCAAAGCAGCTCATTACTGGTGGATGGGGAGAAAGCCATGTCTCTATGAGAACTCAGGTAATCGATTCGCTCTCTGATTGAGGATAGCTGGTAACGACACAGTTTATTCATTGATACTTCTGTTGAAGTTACTACTATAAGAAATGAGGTGTTTTATGGTGGTTGAAAAGGTACCAGGAGGTACCATGAGATATCTTTTCTATTTTGGTAAGGTACCAGAAGGTACCAGGAGGTACCTTTCCAATTTTGATATCGGTCCCATCAATTTTGGTTCCGGTCCCACCTATTTTGGTAACGTTTGGTACCTTTTTCTAGGTACCTCTCGGTACCTCTAGGTACCTTTTATGTTTTAACCGTTGAATTTAGCTTGATGGACGGTCCTAATTTGTTTCAATCATTGTAAAATTCCTCATAAGGAATTGGCACATATGAGGGTTTTGGGTGAAATCCTGTTAGTTGGCTTGGATTTGAATCACGTCATTCATTCAATTTCTTATAGATACTTTGGCCTTCTTCTGGCAGTGCCTTTTTTTTCTAACTTCTTTTGTTACTAGACATGGTCAATTTGTTTAACCAAATGCCAATTTTTTAGTATACCAACAGCTTTTGAATTTTCCATCTCGACTTACCTTTTTTCATTATCAAACTATACAGGTTTATGAAAATATCGAAGGTGATCATGCTCATGCAGTGAATACTGCTTGGGCAATGCTGGCTTTACTCTATGCTGGACAGGTATGCTTTCTTCGTTCTGTATTTTATTTTTGACAAGAATATACAGCATTTGTAATATTCTTAATCTTTATTGGAATACTAGATGGAGAGAGATCCAAGACCACTGCATCGTGCTGCAAAAGAATTGATAAATATGCAGTTGGACACGGGAGAATTTCCCCAGCAAGTAGGTTTCCATTTTATTTGTGTTGGAGATATAGCATTTTACTTTAGTGTAACAATTTTCCTTATATGAATATGCCATCAAACAGTTCATACAGAGGGATGAGAATATGAAAAGATTGCCATGGATCAATTTACATAATAAAGAAAAATATATGCCCTTATAAAACTGACAAATTGTGACTGCAATTGAATTATTAGCATACTCAATTTAATGCATGCTTCCTTTGGAATATAAAATAAATTCTACACAATGCAAAAGAGTAAACTCTAGTTTAAGTTTGTGTAGATTCTTAATTACTTGGGGGTGGTGGAATCTTCTCTGGGTAGCCCCAATGCATATTGGCATTCTATGGGGTTTGGATTAATAACCATCATTTCTATGTGCATATGCTGCTGATATTTAATTATCCGAGGTCCATCAATCTTGTTTTCTGACTGTACTTGCATTTTGATGATATAGGCACACGTTGGAAGAGAAATGGATCCACGTGAGCATGCATGGTGACAATCATCAGGTGCATGGCTATGATGAAATAACCACGCTAAAACATGCTTTAAATAAACACACACGGTTTGTATTTCCAGAGATAATTCTCATTTGTTTCAACCCCTCTTCATATACATACATACATACATACATACATACATACATACATACATACATACATACACACACACACACACACACACACACACACAATATATATATATATATATATATATATATATATATATATATATATATATATATATATATACATACATATATATATATATATATATACATATATATACATATATATACATATATATATACATACATATATATACATACATATATATACATATATATATATATATATATATATATATATATATATATATATATATATATATATATATATATATATATATATATATATATATATATATATATATATCATATATATACATATATATATCAGTGCATCATCAATACTCTTAATAATGTGAGGCTATAATAAAATTAGAGTACGTGATGTTGTATACCTCCTGAGAACACACTGAGGTTTCGGCCCTATTTGGTACCCTGCTGCGGCCATGCCAAACTTCCGGCGGACGATTTGATTGCCAAACATTCAGCGTCCCGCGACACAAAAGAAAAGTCAACTACAACGCTTTGCGGGGCGAAGCCAGCCTAGAATGGCACCAGGGTCATTATCATAGTGGAACAATGCAAAATAGTAATTTCTCATTGATTATTTTGGAAAAATTGTCGGGGTCAGCTGAAGAAGAACTAAACAGGGACTGGGTCATCAGCTCAGTGCATTTATGCATGTTGTTCTTCAAGACTGCATTCCCTCGGCGCCAAGAACAAGAAAACAAGTCATCTTAGAAAATCTCAAAAAAATTAACAGAGATTTGAAATGACCTTGTTTGCTCTTCTTAGAAATACACTAGTTTTTATGCTAGTTAACAGAGATTTGAAATAATCTTATCCAGCGGAAGTTTTTATGCTAGTTATTTTCGATCATTAGTTGTATAGACCGTACACTAGTATAGGGTACCTATAGAAGAGCTTCTATAAGAATATCTTGTTAATCGGAACACATTAGGCGATCACAAATTACAATAAGTAAACTGAATTATATATTGTTTTATTGCTGTTACAAACTCAAGAGTTGATGAACATGATACAGTGTTCTACTATGGTCTACTCACATATACATTTGGACACCAGCTTTAATTTCCTTTTTCAGGAAAATGACGCTAACGTACACGTAATTAGCTCAACCTCGCCGGGGAGAGAAGACAATCCATGTGGGCCTTATGTATCACGGGGGCAGATCACAATCTTCTCCCCCAGGTAGTTTTCTCTAAGGGTCTGGTATATCACAATCTGCAACCGCAAAGAAAAAGAACATACTTCAATCAAAAATTACAATAGAAAAATACAACGATACGGAATAAGAAGGTTCGGATTTGAGCTGCTCATACCAGTGCCAAAGCCACCACAGAGAGTGATGGCATAAGCAATGGCTGTTGGAACCGCCATCCAGAGAAGCAGAATTAGGGCAAGAAATCGGGCGGTTCGTGACCTCACCATTACGCTCATGGCTAGAAAGATGTTTCTCTGCACTAACAGGGTGAGCTTTGTTCAGTGCTGAGCGGGTAAGGATGAATGGTGCTGGAATATTTATAGCTGTAGCTTTTGGTGTTGGCTTTATAGGTTCAAACCTGTGGATTGAGTTCCTCTCGATATAGGCTACCATGGGGAAAATACAACGAGGTCCAAATTTTTAACGGTCAAAGATTGGATTTTTCAAAAATCCATTCAGGAACTCTTCTAGTCCTTCAATCCTGAAAGCTACTGTTGACACGAGATTTTCGCACCGGATATGCTGAGACTGGCACTGCGCAGTGGGCCTGTTGAATGGTCAAACAGGTGGTGCCGGAGAAGGAAGCCGATGCAGGAAAGGGGGTCCGATAAGCAGGAAAGTCCGATCTAATGATGAATGAAGAAAGGCGCATTGGCTAAGAAGGAAGCGTAGCATGAGCGGGGACTATTTCTTTTTCAGAAGGCGTATTGAGAGTCCCATTTTATATTAGATTTAGTTTACTTTATCTGCAAGTTAGTCAAGTCCGATCAGGACTCCTCATGACCAGGGTATAAATATAAACCCTCGTCCATTGTAAAGAACTATTCTCACAATCAATACAACCCGGCTTCACGCCAAAACCCTAGGAGTAGGTTAGAGTAGATCGACGAACTCATTGGTGGACGGGCTACATCAGTTCCTGATCTCCGGCTTACCAGTAAGATTGTCAACTTATCGAACTAGTGTAAGCTTTGAATTGAGGCGTATCGCCCTTTCTCGTTTATGCTGTTCAACCGATTTATCTTTGAATTATCAAGATTGGTCTAGATTCCCTGCGTCGGAGCTAGATCTCTATTGATTATTCAGTAGTTAATCGTTTACCGAGTTGTTCTTTTAGTTTTCGAGCTTGATCTAGATTCCCTGCGTCGGAGCTAGATTCATCTTGTTTATTAGAAGGCAGCTTTTGCGGTTGTTTGGAGTTGCTAGAATGATTTAGATCTGCGCCATGTGAATTAATCTGATTCTTCAACAGCTATGAGCATGGGTTTAGTCCGATTTGAGCAATACTTATCTTACAATATCGTTCTAGGTCCGATTCATCTTCACAGCTTTATCTGGTTGTTCTTTGGGTGTTGGGTTTAATTTAGATTCCCTGCGTCGAAGCTAGATTCTCGCAACATACTAAAGATTGATCTTTGATCGTCAAGAATGATTTAGATTCCCTGCGTCGGAGCTAGATCCCTCTTGACTATTCAAAGACAGCTTTGAATATCAGAACGATCTTGTTACTGTTTTATTGTTTATTTGCTTAATCTGATTAATTACCTGTGCGAGCATCTTGTTTAGTTGTTGGGTTGGTGAGTCGAGTTTGATTGTTTAGCTATCTGGTCTGATCATAGCTGGAGTATGTGCGCTGCATCCATCTGTGAAACCGTGTCGAAGTAGTTCTGGTCCGATTGGTTAGCTAGATGGTCCGATAAGATGAATCAAACCGGCAACTAGGCAGGATGGACAACGTATCGGCTCATACTTTGATTATTTAATATCTTGCTCAAAGGCATAGCTGATCCGTTACTTGCATATCGGCCATATTTTATGCTTTATTTTATTATTCAAAGGCTGATCTGTTACATTAATCAAGGTCCGATCCTGATTAGTCCGATTCTGAGGTCCGATTCGATGTCTGACTGAGGTCCGATTACATTGGTCCGATTGATGTCATCTATGAAGTCCGATTTTGAGGTCCGATTGGCATCGGCCGATACAAGTCTGATTGGGTCTTGGCTAAAATCCAACGTGCATCTGCCGTCTGGAATAGAGCCGGCACAATCAAAGAGTAATTTAACTGTTTATTCCCTTGTCAATTTCAGGTCAAATTGACTGGCACGCCGCGAACCTGGACAAAGTGCAGGACCAGCACCGGAGTGAAGCAGATCTCCCTGGCCTTGTTGTGTTTCTCGCTGAGAATACGACCTCCGATTTTCCGCGTCAACACATTTTTGGCACGCCCAGTGGGACACGTAAGACAATTTCCAAGATGTCGTCTGATGCTGAAAAGGAAGCTGCTGCTGCTAAGCTCACTGCTAAGAAGCTGGCGGCTGAGAAGCTGGCAGCCGAGAAGTTGATGGCTGAGAAAGCCAAGGCTGACAAGAGCAAGATTTCCGATCCAACCATCCCAGTCACGAAGGCCGATCTATCTAAAGGCCAGTTAGATGCAGTTCAGGCCCAGATTGACGCATTTGAGAAGCTCTGCCTTGATCAATTCGGGCGTAATCGTTCAGGCCCTGTGCTCAAAGGTGCTCTTCCGGATCCAGAGTTGATCAAGAAGACAACTGATGCTCGGGAATACCATGTCAGCATGACAGAGATGATCCATCAAGCTGTCCACCATGCATTGATTAACCAGTCGGGCACTTTGGTGAATTCTTTGGATAATCTCATCAAGAAGGCAGTGGATGATTCTATTTGTTTAAAGGGCCCAGTCTTTATGTCAGACTCTGCAGGGGCATCAGGATCAGGAAAAGGCAAAAGTACTGAAGATAACGCGATGACCGTTGCTCCGCAAAATCCGACTATTCCACCACCTATTCAGCTGGCCAACGGTTTTTTGTTGATGGCCGATGGATCGATTGTCGGCCCGCATGGTGAGAAATATGCTAGGACTCTGAATGAAGAGGAGAAGCAACCTGCAGCTGCAAAGATACGTTCAGAGATTCCTGCACATCAGCGTATGGTTGGTGATTACAATAATTACATGATGGATATGCATCAAGCTGATGGGATGCCACTCGAAGGTCACCAGTCCGATTGGTCACAGAAAATAGCCGAGGTGATCCAGAATCAGTTCGGTTTGAAGCCTAAAGATGAAGCGAGGTTGTATCGGCACCCGTACCCATCCTACTTTGATGCAGTGCCACTTCCTCCGCGCTATAGAGTGCCAGATTTTTCAAAATTCTCTGGACAAGATGATATGACCACCATTGAGCATGTGAGCCGATTCTTGGCTCAATGTGGTGAGGCTGCTTCTGAGGAGGGACTCAGGCTCAGATTTTTCCCTCTGTCACTATCAGGGCCGGCGTTTACTTGGTTTACGTCATTGCCAGCAGGATCGGTCACAGGCTGGTCTGATATGGAGAAGCAGTTCCATAAGTACTTCTTTTCTGGTCTCAATGAAATGAAGATTTCTGATTTGATTGCTATCAGGCATAGGAACGATGAGTCCGTTAAGGAGTATGTTCAACGGTTCCGTGAAATCAGGAATCGATGCTACAGTTTGAAGCTATCTGACACGCAATTGGCTGAGCTTGCATTCCAGGGTTTGCTCGCGCCGATCAAGGATAGGTTTTCTGCTCAGGAGTTTGAAACATTGGGACAGCTGGTGCAAAAGGTGTCAGCCCATGAGGTCCGATACCAGGAGGCGAGGCGCACAAAGTTTTCCAAGCCAGTGTCTTATCTTTCTGATACTGAAGAAGAGGCTGATATCAACATAGCTGAATGGACCAAATCCAAAAAGCCGGTATCGTGTCCATGGGTCAAGCAGAGTCCTGAGAAATTTGGGTTTGATGTAACAAAGGCCGACAAGATTTTTGACATGCTGCTCAGTGAAAAGCTTATTCAACTTTCTGCAAATCACTCTATCCCGTCGGCCGAGGAGTTAAAGAAGCGCAAGTATTGCAAATGGCATAACTCAACTTCTCATGAAACGAATGAATGCAAGGTGTTCAGGAGGGAGATCCAATTGGCTATTGAATCTGGCAAGATCAAGTTCGAAGATAACAAGAAAGCCATGAAGATCGACGGTCATCCCTTTCCTAATAATTTTGCTGATTTCTCCTTTTCTATTAATATGGTTGATGCTGATGAAAAGGGAAGTTCAAGGTGCTCACATCGGACCACGCCAAGAGTTCTGGTGCCGTTGATCCTGCAGTTCAGGTCACTGTTGAAGAGCTGCGAAGGAATCATCAGGTATTTGGGCGTGAATCTAATGCTCCTGGTGGATATCGGCCACGTGTGACTTCCCAGATGCTGATTAACAAGTACAAAAGGCAGCAGGCAGCAGCCCGAGCGTGGGAAGAGCGTGAGGAACGACGGCGTCAGAGGCGCGAATATCAGGCAAGGCGGTTTGATGAGGAGTTTGATGACCGGCGCCGGCGTGATGACAGGTCCGATGGCCGACGCTGGTTTGATGACAAGTCCGATGGCCGACGTTGGTTTGAAGATAGGTCCGACGATCGTCGTCGGTATGGCTATAGGTCCGATTGGCATATGGATAGGCATCAAACTTATGAGCAGTACGATCAAGATGATGGTCACTGGAGATGTCCTTTCTTCGTGTTCTGCTGGAACGAGAAGCTCAGATTGCCGTCCAAAGCAGATTGTCCTAAATGCAGCTTCCAGTATGAAGAATACAGGGCTTTTAAGAGGAGTCGACGATCAGTTCATGAACGGATCGGCGTCAGGATTGATGATCATCATCAAGGAGATGAAGGCCGGGTTGATACTCATGGCCGTAAAAATAATGAAGGCCGGGATGATGCTCGTGGCCCTGAAAAAATAGAAGAAAAGGCTCCAGTTCAGGATCGGATTAGAGAACCTCAAATGAAGCCTGGACAGTGGTGCCCATCAGGGATTTCTAGGACCAAGAAGAGACGTGTTCAGCGGTTGCGCTACCATGAGCAAATTCAGGAGCAAGAATTAGCCAAAGAGAAGAAAATTTGGCGCGCTAAGATGGCCAATGACGATGAAGCAAGCGCATCGGCCCCGATAAACATGGTTTTAATGTTGCCTTATGATTTTGCTACTCCTGATGAACAGGATGATGATGAGGCTGATTATGAATTAGAAGAAGCCGCTGCATGCTTGGTCCTTGATTCAGAAAAGGCGATCTTTGAGAAGCCAAATGCGAATGGCTATCGGCACCTGAAGCCTCTGTACATCAAGGGATATGTTGATGGGAAGCCGATGACCAAGATGCTGGTTGATGGAGGAGCTGCCGTCAATCTCATGCCCTATTCTACATTCCGCAAGCTGGGCAAAGGAATTGATGATCTGATTAAGACCAACATGACGCTCAAGGATTTCGGTGGCAACATTTCAGAGCCTCGGGGGGCAATTCATGTAGAGTTGACCATCGGCAGCAAGACATTGCCGACAACTTTCTTTGTGATTGATGGACAAGGTTCCTACAGCATGCTTCTCGGGCGAGATTGGATTCATGCCAACTGCTGCATTCCATCCACGATGCACCAATGCTTGATTCAGTGGCAAGGCAACAATGTGGAGATTGTCCCAGCTGATGATTCGGTTAGCATTGCAACAGCCGAGTCAACAATTTAGGAGTTTGAAGGGATTGAATGCCTGTCAGGGAAAACATGGGATGGTGACTTTCTCAAGGTGTCCGATCAAGGATTACAGCCGATCCAAGCAGTCGGCTCTGAGACTTTGTTTTAAATGGCCGAGTATA
>CM014270.1:11623354-11638190 GCA_004135705.1 Alloteropsis semialata | reverse complement strand
TAGCTGATCCGTTACTTGCATATCGGCCATATTTTATGCTTTATTTTATTATTCAAAGGCTGATCTGTTACATTAATCAAGGTCCGATCCTGATTAGTCCGATTCTGAGGTCCGATTCGATGTCTGACTGAGGTCCGATTACATTGGTCCGATTGATGTCATCTATGAAGTCCGATTTTGAGGTCCGATTGGCATCGGCCGATACAAGTCTGATTGGGTCTTGGCTAAAATCCAACGTGCATCTGCCGTCTGGAATAGAGCCGGCACAATCAAAGAGTAATTTAATTGTTTATTCCCTTGTCAATTTCAGGTCAAATTGACTAGCACGCCGCGAACCTGGACAAAGTGCAGGACCAGCACCGGAGTGAAGCAGATCTCCCTGGCCTTGTTGTGTTGCTCGCTGAGAATACGACCGCCGATTTTCCGCGTCAACAGCTACCATGGGGAAAATACCTTTGGTTCCATGTAAAAGACTTCCATGTTTGCCTCATCTACTTGCATCGTTATTATTCCGTTGTGTTATGATGTACCATGCTCTGTTGATGTATGGTCTGAAATTCTTTTGGTGGCAATGAAATGGTGATTAGCATAATAGTTATATATTTATCTTCCATATTCTACTATAAGTCATTTCTTTTGCATCCCATGCATATATATCTTATAAGTTACATAGAACCAATTGACACTCATTTTAAATCCTCATTAGTTACAAACCCATGACCGTTTCTGATTGCAACTCTCAGTCTAACCTTCACCGGAGAACCGAATAAACATATGTCCTTCCCATCATATTAATTAGTTGACGAGTATTTATTTAAGGAATAATAACAGTCCAGATGGTATAGTCAATTATTAGTTTATCCCATGAATTTTAGTGGGGTGACTGTGACTCCATGCCTCTATATACTAATTATGTGCATATAGGGCATAAAGTGATGGGTTCAATTCAATATATTCCTGAAACTAAATTAAATAAAAATTCAAGGGTTGAAAATGTGGAGGGGATCGATCCTTATCGTCCTATTCCTCAAATAAAAACGCATAACTGATCATAGCCGCTGCAGGTTTGAAGGGGCCAACTAGTTTATCTCATCTTTATTTTACTGTCTATTTATAGACTTACCGTCTGAACTAAAGAAAATGAGATATGGGACCTTTATCAACAAAAAAATATTGTGCCTCTGGTGTTGTCTGTGGTATCATGGAGATTTGTGCGGCAAGGCCATGCATACCTGAAAATTTATTAAGGCCCAGTGCCAAAATATTAGAACTGGGTGTGACATAGGTATATGAACCAAGAAAAATATTTTTTCCCTGCAAAATTAGTGTAACACTTGATTTGTTTCAACCCTTTTCTTTTCAAGTATAAGGGTGCATCGATCCACACACATGTTTGATGCAAACCACTCACGACGGAGTGGAAATTGTTTGTAAAAATTCTAGTGGAAAAGTAATTTATTTATTTTTCATTTGGAAGTCTAAGTTTATTTTTTTCCACTTAGGAAGTTATTGCTATTAGATGGGTCTCTTCGGATCCTGTAATCGGAATTTGGTTTTGATAGCTCGAAGCACATTCCTGGAGTATAGAAATCGAACTTTGCTACTTCAATTCCTTGGCTCTAGGAGTCTAGGTTCTACGATTGAAAGCTAATTCAAAAACTGACTGAAGTTTGGTTGGTAGTTCGACCAAGGACTTTAGCTGATTTTCTGCTTCCGTGCAGATATGCCTCTACTGACTATGCAACGAGGAATGAATACCACAGTATATAATAATGTTTTCGCTTTGAGTTTACTAAACTCCAAATTTACTTCAAAATATGAATTCTTACAGATTTTTAATATCCTATACTTTTTGAAGAATCTTGCTAATACTAAGAAAACTATTAGATATCAAATTAAATAGGACTTTAATCTTCATCTTATTATTACCGGTTTGAATTCTTACAGATTTTTAATAGAGCCCTTTTACGGTGGTTTTTAGTGCCTCTCAGTGCCTCCCCCAAATTTTATTTTTCGCTAATTGAAACAGTTTAAGGGCAGTATAGTCATTGCGCAGCTCCACCCTCCCCCCACCCACGCCCGAACTCCACGCCGCAGGGGGTTTCTCAGGATCACGGCCGTCGCCCCTGCCCGCACTCGTCCTCCCTCGTGCAGCGCCACCGCGCCGTCGTTGCCTCGTTCGCCTGCGCCGCCTATCGCTTGTCGTCGCGCTCGCGCCTGCTCATCGGCCGCCGCCGCCTCGCCTCTCCCGCGTCAGGCCGCCACCCACCAACCCTAGTGCGCCGCCGCCCCAGGTCACCGCCGTCGCCCTGCTATCAGATGCCGCCGTCCTGACCTCGTCGTTGCTCCTTTCCCTCGCCCCAGCCAACACCGCTGACACACCTCGCTGCACTCGGCCGTCAACTCCTTCAACTATGGAGGAAGGAGAAGCAGTGGCTGGTGCCGGCGCTCAAGCGAACCTTGATTCACAGGTTTGGATCATCTTCCTTTGATCTCATCACGTATTTAGTATTGGCGATACCAAATTTGTAGAATGAAAATGATAGTTGATACGATGAGGTTGTTTATGTTCAAATTTCTCTAATTTATTCTGTGGATCTGTTTTTAATTTGCTTAACGTTGTTAATGGATGCAGCAGGAAACAACGGATCTTGAGTCATTGCTGGAGTATAATGAGATTGTTATGAAGATGTTCGCTAATGAAGGAGAAGAATTTGAGTTTTATAACCAATATGCTCTTGTTAAAGGATTTAGTGTGAGGAAAAGCTATGTCGAGTGGGACAGTGGCCACAATGAGAAGACCCTTCGGAAGTTTGTTTGCAGTCGTGAAGGTTACCGTGAAGAGAAGCACATGAAGAGGGAGATTAAGAAGCGGAAGCCACGAAGTATAACTCATGTTGGATGCCGTGCAAAATTGGTGATTGCATGAGATGGGAACATAGGCAGTGGTATGTCAAGGATTTCAATGATGAACACAACCATCCCCTGGCGGCAGCTAACCTAGCTTGTCTTCTGCGTTCACATAGAAGAATCACCAATGAGCAGAAAGCTGATATTGTTGAGATGGAGATTTCTGGGATCCGCAAACACCAGATAATGGATATTATGGAAATACAGTATGGTGGGTATGACAAGCTTGGCTATAAAAGGAGGGACCTATAATTTCTACCATCGCAACAAGTAGGAGTCAATAGCTTTTGGTGATGCTCAAACAGGGACTGTTCTGGTGTGATTCTCAATGTCTGCTTGATTATGCAGCATTTGGTGATGTCATCATATTTGATAGCATCTACAAAACAAATAGGTATAACCTGCCCCTTGTTCCTTTTGTTGGGTTGAATCATCAGCGAAACACAGTGGTTTTTGGATGTGGAATTATTGCTCATGAGAATATTGAGTCATATGTGTGGCTGCTGAGAACATTTACTGACGCTCATATTCAGAAGCGTCCAGTTTCCATGATCACAGATGGATGCCTTTCTATGGAGAGAGCAATCAAGGTGGTGTGGCTGGATTCCTCGCATAGGCTATGCGGATGGCATATTGAGCAGAACCTTGTGCGTAATGTTAACAATGAGGATGTGAAGGATTCATTCAAGGTTTTTATGTATGATTGTTGCTCCATAGAAGAGATTGAAAGGAAATGGCAGACATTCCTTGTTAAGAATGAACTTACAAATAAGGACTCATGGCTGTATCAGATGTATGAGGTGTGAGAAAAATGGTGTGCTGCGTATCATGCTGGAAAGTGTTACTTAGGATTGAGGAGCAACCAACGGAGTGAGAGCCTGAATTCTAAGCTTCAGATGAATTTAGATCGTAAAATGACACTGTTGGACTTGGTACAGCACTATGAGCACTGCCTTACAACGGTGCGTAGAATTGAGGCGGATATGGACGCTAATGCAACACAACCAGAGCCATTCACCGAACCTGATGCTTCAATAATTGAGATAAATGCGAAGCAAAGGTTAACACCAGCAGTTTTTGCCACGGTGCAGTTTAGCATAGCAGCAGCCAACAAGTGTTTTCTGATTGAGATTCTAGATGGTGATGATACAAGTGAGTATGTTGTTGGCAGGACAGATAAAGCAGGCATCATGGTATATGTGAATTAAGTGAGGGAGTCAATCTGAAGGGAATTTTTTGTTCCTGTCATAAGTTACAATCTCTTGGAATCCCCTGCTCACACATCTTCTATGTATTGGGCCTTCAGGAAGAACGCAAGCTTCCAGATTGTTGTGTTTTGCAAAGATGGACAATGGGAGTGAAGAGTGCATTTTCGCCGATAATAAAAAGCACCATGTTTGACTATTCCGAGTCCCTACTGCGGTACCGTGAGCTACGCAACATGAGTCACGCTGCATCTTTCATGGCATCTCGTTCAACTGAAGCATATGAGCGGCTGAAAAGAGTTTTGTGACGAAGCCGGTATGATCCCGCCAAATGGAGGAGAGAAAGGAGGCAAGTTATTTGGACCGGCGCTACCACAAGCCCCGGATGGTGATTGTGAAGATTTCAGAGATGTCCTGGATCCCATGCAGGTTCCTGGTAGAGGGGCACCAAAGAAAAAGATGAAGTCAACTTCAAAAAATAGTATATCCAAGACCAAATGTACCCTGTGTAAGCATGTGGGTCACAATCGGCGAACATGCTCCATGAGACAAGAGGTAGTTAAGAGTAATGTTCATCAAAGCTAATAGCTGGCCGCATGTGTAGTTATGATTAATGTTCCTCTTCATGTGTAGGAAACAAAGCTCCCTGAAGATGTGCTAGATATGTGATTCACGAGGGATGTGATTTGTTATCTTCAATGTTTAGAGGTGAACTGGTGCTCGTGTTTATAACTTGCTAGTTGCTACCATGCACTGTGAAGGTGATTTTGATCTCATGTTTGCAGGTACGGGTGGACTTCCAATACTAGTGACTAGGAAATTTTATCTCATGCATGCACGTGGGATTTGTAGGATGGCAAGAATGGGTGAGGTTTTGCAGCGAGGAGTGTAGGATTCGCACCGAGTGCGCTACATTCTTCAAACGTCTGTGCTAGACTCTGGGATGAATGAATTTGTGATATGTCTCAGTCCAAAGTGGTGATTTTGGAGAACTATATATGTATCTGCTCATTTGGACAACTACTATATATATGAGGGAATTTGCTCATATATATATGGGCAACTATCTTTGGTCCCCTTTGTCCCTATACATGTATGTGGTCACACTTGTGAAATCTAGCACTGAGTACCTCAAATATATCAAAGAAGTTGAATGAATTTTTAGTTGGAACTCAAAAAGTTTGAGAATGAGTTCAAAGTTTTCATCTGTCACAGTACAGACCGGTTGTTACACAGGACAGAGTCACCATACTAGTTTTCATGGACTTGGAATATTAGCGGATGTCAATGTTCTCTCCAATAATTACCAACCAGTGCAGCACAGGGCTATAGTCCGATGCACGAAAGCATAAGTTTTTTCAGATGACTGACAAAGCTGAGACGTGGTCTCCGGCGTAGTCTGTCAGGTGGTATATGGGATCATCCGGAGAAGAGAGTGCAGTCTCACTTGGGTCCGGAGGGCAGCAACAAAACATAAACCGCAGGCAATATACGGTGATAACACCGCACCATTTGTTGATGAAGCATTGAAGTTGAATGATTCATCTGCTTCAGTCGAACTAGAATGCACTTAATTTGTTACACTGGTTCTATTTACTTTAAAAATCTCTATTAATCAGTGGCATTCCCGTTTGAATCATTCTAAAATAATTCCTTGACCTTCATAGCAAATGAGTGACTTGACAAAAGCCCATCACGTAGCTTCATAGGACCACTGAAGTTACAGTCTAGTACTATACACAACATCGAGCTATCATACATGGAGTGTCGAAAAACACATGCTATTGTGACTTCAGATCATTTCTGCCTCTACTTTCTAAGCCTCTCTAGCTCCTTCACCATCTGCCAGTGCTCACCAGACTAGTTTTCATGGACTTGGCATATTTGCGGATGACAGCCATTAATCACCATCCGGTGCTACACCGGTCTATACTTATAGTCTGGTCCTTAAAAGCATAATTTTGTTCAGATGTCTGACAAAGCCGAGATGTAATCTCTGGTGTATTATGTCCGGTGGTTTACCGTGTCATCTGGCGACCGGAGGGCAGTCTCACTTGGGTCCGAAGGACAGCAAAAAAACATAAACCGGTGATACCATCCGGTGTTTACACGCATCGTTTGGTGACGAAGCATTCAAGTTGAATGATTCAGTTGCTTCAATCGAACTAGAAATAGACTTAATTTGTCACACTAGTTCGATTTACTTCAAAAACATCTATTAATCAGAGGCATTCCCGTTTGAATCATTCTAAAAAAATTCCTTGACCTTCATAGCAAATGAGTGACTTGACAAAAGCCCATCACGTAGCTTCATAGGACCACTGAAGTTACAGTCTAGTACTATACACAACATTGAGCTACCATACATGGAGTGTCGAAAAACACATGCTATTGTGACTTCAGATCATTTCTGCCCCTACTTTCTAAGCCTCTTTAGCTCCTTCACCATCTGCTAGTGCTCAATAGAAAGACTCCTTCACCAAAGTTTCAGGCCATTATTTGCGCCATTGTCAGGCATCTGCAGAAAGACTCAAATTCTAACTATTTCTGAAAAATATTCAAAGAATGGAGTTGGCGGTTGGGACTGACCTCTGGGAAGGAGGAGTAGGCTGGCGGCTTGCCGGGGTCGAGGAAGACGGCGGTGGCAATGACGGGACGCACGCCGAGTTCGGAGAGGATGAGGGCGGCGGTGAGGTGGAGGGTTCGCAGGGAGGTTGCCGGGGAAGTCGGCGGGGATGTTGTGAGGCGGCGGCGTGGGCGTCGTGACCTCCGGCAATCGAACGAGCCCTCCCATGGCGGCCGCCGCCCGCCACCAATTGAACGGAGAACTGATTGAGGGGGAAGAAACCGACGGCAATTGAACGAGCCCTCCCATGGCGGTAGCCGCCCGGCAAACTAACGAAGAACAGAATGAGGGGGAAGAAACCCTATTCATCAAACTATAGTCCACGCAATCATCCCTACAACTATATTACTCAAAACATTATTCCCACAATTATAGATTTACCATTTTATCCATGATTGAATAAAATTTTTTTGAAAAGGCAATTATACCACCTATTATTTTTGGGGCTGGTCCCACCAATTTTTAGTGCCTCTTGGTCCCTATGGTCCCACCAACTAGTGACTCATTCAGGAGGCACTAAGTGCCTCCCAGTGCCTCCATTTTCACTGCCTCTCAGTGCTTATCACTTTTCAGCCGCATCGGATCGAGCAACGTGAGCCATCCATTCTTCGCCCAACCATTGTAAAATGGCTGTTTTTAATATCCTATACTTTTTGGAGAATCTTGCTAATACTAAGAAAACTATTAGATACCACATAGGACTTTAATCTTCATCTTATTACTACCGATTCATTGCAATAATCTGTGTACAACATATCAGTGTCTTTTACAAGTGTAAATCAAGCCTGTGACAAGGTGCACATAAATACAGGTCATAATACGCCAATAAACTCATTCAACAGCCGTTGTATCTATCACTTCAGTTCAGAGGATACATTTGGATCGAAAGCAATCACAAGTAATTGGAGTTAAACTGAATTCTGCCAATGGATTTACCAACCAGTAAGAAATTATGTCTTTACTAATAGGAATCCATCTCTCCTTTTCACTTGCACATATATTTGAGATCTACAAGGACACATATCCATATTAAGACCGCTTATCCAACCCTAAGGGTTAATTTTACAACGGGAAGAAGAAATTCTCCGTGGATAGTTTGGCGTTTCACAATCTGAAATATAATAGCAAACAAACTCAGTAAGAAGTTAACATTTCCTAAAAGCAAAGAGATACATAATGCATGGCATGGAACGCAAAACCATTGGGATTTGAAAGGTTCTCACATGTGGGGCGATCTTGTCCTGCTTCAGGAATGACCAATGAGCCCTTGGTCATCAGAAACGCCATCCAAAGGCAGAGAAGCGCAAGAAACCGAGCAGTTCCCAGCATTTGGCGGCTCATTGTTGAGATGTGTTTCTTTCTCTTCAGTCCTCACAACACAAGGCAAACCATGGATGACAAACTTAGACTTGGTTGTTACGTATTTATAGAGGCACTGAGGCTGGCCCCTGGCCCCTCCCCACCCCAATAACACGTAGATGTAGATAATTGAAGATGATATTATGGAAAAAATCAACAAAACTATTTTATTTTGCGACGACTTGGTGGCCTACTTTATTAGTGAGTGCAATTTAGTGATCTACGGTGATAAAAGTTTTCATGCGTTGAATGCAGAAAAGTAAAGGTTTGATGGATCATGTTGGTCTTTACCTAACCATTTCCACTCGAGAGCTTTAGCGTGTGCATGTAGGTTGTGAGGAGTTATGGAATCCACCGTAGCTAAAATATAGATAAGCGGTGGTGACGCTAGTGCTTAATGGGATAAGTGAAAGAGTAGTCAAATTAATTTAATATATATTTTTTGGAAATTTTTTCTATCTAATTAGGTGCTGAATCAAAGCATGAGGCCACATAGGAGATTTGGGACATAGGATGTGCCAAGGACCTGAGGTACCGTACCACTCATGATGCAATGATTTCTTGTTATTTTTTTAAAAATAAGGGCGAGTACATTGGTTCAGGTCGTATGTATTGTAACGTGGGATTTTAGGGATGTGGAGGAGACAGGGAGGTAAAAGAAAGAGGTTCTTGCCTCATGAAGCAACTTCCTCATAAGATAAAATTTTTAACAATGTTCATGGCACCTACTGTTTACTAGAGGAGTTCCTCAATTCTGGTATCATAGATCCATCATCGACAACTATTGCAGAGTCGGTGAAATTCGCCAAACGGAACTCCAGTTGCTCCACTTGAGAGTTTGAAACGTAAAGGCATGGTTCTTTTTCCATTTGAAAGTTATTACGACTTGCAAGCTTCAAAACCACCAATCAAAATAATGTGTTTTGATAGCTTTCCTTCTTGAATCTAGCCAAACAGGCAAAAATTGGATCTTGCTACAAAGATAAATTTTTTAGTTCCTTCATAGATGCACTAATAACACTATAAAAGTTTTTTAGGAATGACACTTTTTTTTTGAGCGGCGGACATTCAAAAAGCCATCCGCGGTTGATAAAGATGGTTTCCCTTATAGCAAATGATCCATGATAAAAACCCTTTTCCAGGGATGGCTTGTGGGGTCCACCAGCCGGAGGTCACTAGGGCTATGCCACCGACTAGGGGACAACCCCAAGAGCCACCTTTACAAAAATGTCTAATCTTAGGAGCGTCTCGTGGGAAGAGCCACCCCAAAAATCATCACACGGCCTATCCCACTGGCCACACTTATAAATTGATTTTTAAGAGCAGGTTGTGCGAAGCACCGATCATAAAAATCATCATTAAAAAGTCAACTGCCTAACTCGTTCGAAATAAGATCTCATGTCTTCTCTTTCCTCTCCCTCACTTTTCCCTTTTACTCTTATCTCTTCTCCTATATCTCCTGCATCGTTCTCTCTTATCTTTTACTTCTTCACTTCACCATAGATCCTCTATAGGCCGGTGACGTGGCAGCCCCAGGCAAGAGATAGCCCATGTGGATGTGTTACCAGTGTTGACACCAGATTTTCGCACCAGATATGCTGAGTCAGATGGTGACGTGGTGAGGCTGACGCTGCGCAGTGGGCCCGTTGAATGGTCAAACAGAGGATGCCGGAGAAGGAAGCCGATGCAGGAAAGGAGGTCCGATAAGCAGGAAAGTCCGATCTAATGGTGAATGAAGGAAGGCGCATTGGCTAAGAAGGAAGCGTAGCATGAGCGGGGACTATTTCCTTTTCAGAAGGCGTATTGAGAGTCCCATTTTTATATTAGATTTAGTTTACTTTATCTGCAAGTTAGTCAAGTCCGATCAGGACTCCTCATGACCAGGGTATAAATATAAACCCTCGTCCATTGTAAAGAACTATTCTCACAATCAATACAACCCGGCTTCACGCCAAAACCTTAGGAGTAGGAGTAGATACCGACGAACTCATTGGTGGACGGGCTGCATCAGTTCCTGATCTCCGGCTTACCAGTAAGATTGTCAACTTATCGAACTAGTGTAAGCTTTGAATTGAGGCGCATCGCCCTTTCTCGTTTATGCTGTTCAACCGATTTATCTTTGAATTATCAAGATTGGTCTAGATTCCCTGCGTCGGAGCTAGATCTCTATTGATTATTCAGTAGTTAATCGTTTACGAGTTGTTCTTTTAGTTTTCGGGCTTGATCTAGATTCTCTGCGTCGGAGCTAGACTCATCTTGTTTATTAGAAGGCAGCTTATGCGGTTGTTTGGAGTTGCTAGATTGATTTAGATCTGCGCCATGTGAATTAATCTGATTCTTCAACGGCTATGAGCATTGGTTTAGTCCGATTTGAGCAATACTTATCTTACAATATCGTTCTAGGTCCGATTCATCTTCACAGTTTCATCTGGTTGTTCTTTGATTGTTGTGTTTGATTTAGATTCCCTGCGTCGGAGCTAGGTTTTCACAATATATCAAAGATTGATCTTTGGTCGTTAAGAGTGATTTAGATTCCCTGCGTCGGAGCTAGATTCCTTTTGGCTATTCAAAGACAGCTTTGAATATCGGAACGATCTTGTTACTGTTTTATTGTTTATTTGCTTAATCTGATTAATTACCTGTGCGAGCATCTTGTTTAGTTGTTGGGTTGGTGAGTCGAGTTTGATTGTTTAGCTATCTGGTCCGATCATAGCTGGAGTATGTGCGCTGCATCCGTCTGTGAAACCGTGTCGAAACAGTTCTGGTCCGATTGGTTAGCTAGATGGTCCGATAAGATGAATCAAACCGACAACTAGGCAGGATGGACGACGTATCGGCTCACACTTTGATTATTTAATATCTTGCTCAAAGGCATAGCTGATCCGTTATTTGCATATCGGCCATATTTCATGCTTTATTTTATTATTTAAAGGCTGATCTGTCACATCAATCAAGGTCCGATCTTGATTGGTCCGATTCTGAGGTCCGATTCGATGTCTGATTGAGGTCTGATTATTTGGTCCGATTGATGTCATCTATGAAGTCCGATTTTGAGGTCCGATTGGTATCGGCCGATACAAGTCTGATTGGGTCTTGGCTGAAATCCAACGTGCCTCTGCCGTTTGGAATAGAGCCGGCACAATCAAAGAGTAATTTAACTCTTTTATCCCCTTGTCAATTTCAGGTCAAATTGACTGGCACGCCGCGAACCTGGACGAAGTGCAGACTGGCACTGGAGTGAAGCAGATCTTCCTGGTCTTATTGTGTTGCTCGCTGAGGATACGACCGCCGATTTTCCGCGTCAACACAAAGTTTTACACATTCCCAGCTCACAAGCTATCAAGCTGATCACAAAAATATGGAAAGAAATAGTATGCAAATGATAGGGAAAAAAATTAAAGGCAGAGTCTACTGTTTCTTCTCCATCCATTCTTGGCAAAAATATCTAAGGCGACGACCTCCAATGCCTTGCTTGCCAGACGGACAAGCTCTGTTGGTACCTAGTGAGGGATTGTGGGAAAAGCCCTTTTGAAACCATAATATGTTGGTACACACTGTTGTTTTATAAACCATGCAATACAGACTACACCCTTGTTTATGTTCACATACATAATATATAGTTGCTATATAGTTTAGGCTTCTGATTCTAAAATATAAAAAGCATAACCTTTATTCAAGTTATTGGATAATCGCTTTATGAAGCATGTCAACCTTGTAGGGGATCTCTATCTGTGTGCATCAAGGCCTTATCCCTTTAGCGTTGATTCTACACCCCAAAATTCTTGGAGGGTTTGGTGTTTCACAATCTGTAACGGCAACAACAAATGAATTCTGTTGAAAAACAGACATTTCAAAAAAAAAACAAAAGACAAATGCTTGTTATGCAATGCAAAGCCAATGAGTTTTGAGGGTTCCTACACTCAGGGTGGCCTTGTCCGGCTCCAAGCATGGCAGCAGAACACGTTCCCGTCATAAACGCCACGAAGAAGCAGAGAAGCAAGAGAAACTGAGCAATTCCCAGCCTCAGGCATCTCATGGTTTAGACTTGAGATGTGTCTCTCCACTGATGCTTGGCTGCAGCCTTGCAACAGTTCTTTATAGCGGCAGCCTAGTACTCTCCCTTCTCACCCACCCACTCAAGCCCGTACATGTAGAAAACAGATGTGAACCAGACAATCAAACTTGATGGTGACCTACTTTGGTGTATGTTCAATGCTCGATGTGACAAAGATGTGAGTTGGAAGAAAAAATGTAAAGACATGATTTTTTTTAGTACCAAGGAAATATAACTAACCACCTTGTTTCTCACAAAATGTAAGCACTGGGTTCTCAACCCTGTGTAGAGTCATGCATCCACACCATGACCACTATGATATAAGCTGTTTCCCGCAATTGGGCTTTACCAAACTATCGACTTGAGAGCTTGAGAGGAATCGGTGATAGTGACAATCGTAAGAGGGAGTGAATCAGGCAACTTACAACTTTAACCTAGTTTCATCCACTAATTGCACAAATGTATACTGGATCATGCTATCAATATGTGCAACTATGTTTCCACTTGTGTGTTTGCACCCACCCACAAAGAGTTTTTCAACCTAGAGCCAATTCTACCAAGGTATTACTCTGAAAGTAAAGGCACACAAGTTGCAAGTATGAAATGCGGAAATGTAAAGTGGTAGGTTAAGGAATGCAAATTTGGCATGAGGATTTTATCCACGTTAGAGCTCAAAAAAGAATATGCTCCCCATCGTCAAGTTTTGCTTCCCGGTCAAGGCATTGAGCTTGCCACTAAGGCTCCCCAAGATGGTTGTTCACCAAGCCATTGAGGCAAGATTCACATCAACCTACTCTTCCGGAGATATTTATGCCGCATTCACTATGAAGCTTCTCCACCATAGAGGGTGTCTCCTCGGCCCCTGCACAAAAGTAGTTGTTGCCAGTCCACACCAAACCGGAGAGTTGAAGACTTTCTAGCGAGTTATAGCAAGACTATAAGGGGCCGGCGCACCAATGTTACAATGGTGCCTCACTCAAAGAACAAGCAAAAGGCAATAACTCCTTGCAATCTCTCTCTCTCTCTCTCTCTCTCTTAGCATATCATAGCACTAGTCACTCACTAATGATGTGCTAATCACCTCAAGATGATCAATTATGTACTTGAGTGGCTTGGATGTCCAAGGCAAAGTGACGTTGTGAAGGCAACAAGTCCGCCTGATGCTCTAAGGAAAACTTGAACGGTTATACCCGTAGGGTTATTTGGGTTGTGTGCTTCATTTAACAACATTTGGTCATTAGCCTTACACCTATATATATTGTGTGGCTGGTTGTGTGGACTAAGCCATGGGGTGTGTCTCTCAATTTTGGTGTGGAGAGGCATTGCTAGAGTTAGAGAGATGTGAAGATCTTTGATTTGACGTTTTTTGTCATCCTAGCATAGTTCGTGTCTAGTTACATCTTTGAGTAATAAAGGATCAATATTGGTCCCAAGTGTTCTATTCCCTCAAAATCTGAAATTTTTTTATTGGATTTTTTGTGCTATTTTGAGGGTTTTCGTTCTTCGCATTGATCCATGATTTTTATTGACATTTCTTGAGGGCAAATCAGTGCTAGGACATGTACTTGTGCGCAATCGTAGGGTGATTTCGTAGCAAATACCTCACTTGAGCATCTCAAATTTGACGTTTGGCCCAAATTTCCCCTCTTTCTTAGTTTACATAAATTTGTGATTATTGTGCAAAGATTAAATTAGAAAAGGTTTTGATGAGGTGTATAACAAGATCATACACTACTACAGAAACTGTTTTCCCAGCGGTAGCATCACCGCCAATTTTAGGTGAACCGGCGGTAAAAACTTTTCACCGCCTGTTCTAGAGTTGGTGGCCAGGCCGAGCCCGTCTGGCCGTTGGAAGCGGCTGTGAAAAGCGGTTTCACAGCGGTAATGCTTGTGTGGCTTTTCACCGCCAGTTCTTAATACAAACCAGCGTGAAAATAAGTTTCACAAGCAGTTTGTATTACTAACCGGCGGTGAAAAGCCCGCACAAAAACCCCCCTCCCCCTTCCTCTCCAACCCGATGAGCACAACTTCTTCCACCATTTTCACCCAAATTCACTTGGAAGCTGCCATATTTTGAGGAATGAACCTCACCCACTTATTTCGTGGTTGGTAACTAGCATCTCATTCACTTTGTAGCTTGTTTCATTAGTTTAATTTTGAAATTTGGCCAAATTTTGAAGGAGAGGTGTTTGTTCATGATAGAGCCATTTCTCTCCCATTTTTCATGATGGATCCTGTGAAGTTGCCACGTCTCTTGAATGCTACATGGAGAAACGCGATTTTCACCGCAGGTTCGAAAACCGGCGGTGAAAACCAGGTTTTCACAATCACTTTTTCAGCAGCGCCCATGAAACCGGTGGTGAAGGCCCCTTACAAACCAGCACTAATAAGATGATCTCCAGACCAGAGCTTATACAAAAATAATTGATAATAAAACAAAAGGAGTATATTCTAGTCATTTTATAATGAGAATATTTACAATTGTGCTGAATTTCACCTCTGACTTCATTCATGGATATTCTTATCATATTTTGTCATTGAAAATTCTCGTATTTGATCAGCCAAAGAGATCTGTAAAGAAACTGATTTGCTTAGAGTAGTTCACAGTATGTTTTCATGATATTTGAGTGAAATATGTTGAAGAAGATTAAATATGTCTCAGAGGATCTCTATCTGAATTAT
>CM014270.1:11551736-11622354 GCA_004135705.1 Alloteropsis semialata | reverse complement strand
CACAAGTGGTCTTATTATCAAAATGCATAGTAACATGAATAAATGATGGCACAAATTCATTATCTTGGATCTTAGTGTAACCATTCTTAAGTTAAAGCAACTAAGCATCAACTACCCAACATTTAAATATAAACCCAAGGTTTGACAAGGTATGATAATTAAAACTAGTCAATCCTTAACATAGGACCCATCATATTAAGAGCATGCAAGCATAGCATAACTATTAAATGTGAGCATGCCATTTGGTTATTAGGACCGAAGAATATGATCAAGAATACACTTGCCTTAAATCCAAATAATAAAGGGTATTGCTAAAATCTGCAGAATCTTGCTCCTCGAATCTCACGAACAACCTTGAACACCACAATTGTTGCACCGTCTAAACGCAGCACAGGGACACATACAAGAAAATAATACAACAAAATAAGAAATAATACACCAAACATGAACAAAAAATACAAAAGAACAGTCTAAAGCTATAGATCATGTCCTTAGGATCACGTGAGCGAAAGAAACACTTGAAACAGACTTATGGTTGAAAAGATATATATGATTCAAGGTAGAATTATTTGCGAGAAGGGAACTCATGGAATTAAACCGAGACGGTTGATCACAATGAGATTTGACTATGTGAAACTTGCAAATTAATATATTATTTTAATAATTTAACTTCATGACATAGTACAACAGTATAGAAATAATCATAAATTAATTCCACACTAGCAGACCGACATGGAGTCAAATAACAAAATAATATTAATTTGTAGTGGTTAACACATTAACTAAAGGGTTTACACAAAAGGCATATGGGCACTGTGCACTGTGCCCTGAACAGCATTCGATGGAGGGACATCCAAGCAATTGCATCAGTACCGAGATGGGCAAGAAAGAATGTAAATTGATTAATATAGCCATGCACGAGCAGCTGTTAATTGACAAAAGGGATTACATGAAAAAGGAGCACAGGATAGAGAGAATTATTCTTCTGGCTGGCTGTTTGTATTGGTTATGTGGCCTTGCACGTGCCTGCATACGAGCATGGACGGAGATGTAATTAAGGTAGCTGGCACGTGAGATGCATGGCCGGCGATGCTGCGCACGAACTAGCAGCAGAGGAGGGCAAAGAAAAACAGATCTCACCGAACACACAGGGCTGCAGAGGTTCTCGCCTTTGCTCGCTCCGTCGGGCCGAGGCTGCGGCGGTCAGCGACTCAGGTCTTCTGGTGGCCGTCGTGCTTCGATGGCAGGGGAGCGATGGCCAGGTGCCTGACGCCCGACGCGAAAGCGTCCCTTGCCAGCGGCGCTCGGTCGAGGCGATAGCGGCGGCTGCGACGAGAATACGAGAGCTAGGGCACACTGCAGGATTTGTTTTAGATGTAGGCACGGAGTCGGCTGAATTGGACTGGGTCACAGCTGGGCTCCGACCCGGAAGGAAGTAAGAGAGCAGAGCGGGCCGGACTGGAATGTGAAAGAGGTGGGTTGGGCTGCTGGAAAAACTAAAGAGCCGAAATTAAACTGATCCAAAAGTTGGAGGAGGAAAACTGAACTCATACTAATTACAACTATTCTACGGATCAAACAAATGCAATCCAAATTTGAATTTAAATAAATTTAAACTCAAATATGAATAGCAGGAAAACATAAACAAATGTGACGGCATGTATGCAACAACCACTTTTGTGACTATTATTATTTGAATTGATATTAAAATTGATAAGATCCTAAATAATTCCAATTAAATCCTAGAAATTTATTTATGCCTTAAATAAAGACAATTCAGATAATGTTTCTAAAATTTCTTATGATGAAAATTAGGGTGTTACAGATCGCCTTGCTTCTGTTGCAGGGAGGACTCGGGCGTAGGCCTCGGATCTTGCTCGGAGTGTGGCACGGAAGATCATCGCCATGTTCTTGTCACACTACCCGACCATGGATCGGAAGTCCCTGCAAGGTGGGTGGGCCCCCGGGTACGAGGAGGAAGAATATGATGAGATCGAAGCCGAATCCTCCTCGTTTGCCGACAAGGTGCTGACCGCCGCCCTGAAGGATCTTGGGCTGGAGAAGGATAGACATAGAGGACTTAGTCATTTTGTCATGTAATGAACCAAACTCCTCTTTAAAGGATGATCGTTGTTGCTCAAAAAACTCGTGTTTTTATCTGTTGTTTGCCATTTTCATTTTCTTCCGAATGCTTTTGGGGGTCGTGGGTCGAGATGGAAAGGCGCGGGGGCCTGCCCGTCGGACTCTGTTCCGTAGCCGCCGGGGCGTAGGAACTCGGGAGTTTGGGCACTTGGACTCGCAGCCCCCGAGCGGTTTCGGAAGATTCGAACAATGACAAGCAGCAGATCGATACGCTGAAAGCGACAACTAGTCGAGGCGGTTCCTTTATTGCTTCTCGGGAAAAAGACGTCGGTCCGAGGACTTGGACTTTGCCCGCAAGTTAGCGCCGTAGCCGCAGGGGCGTAAGCACTCGAAACTTGGACAAGCGTGGTCACAAAGCCCCTTGAGCTGACGTTTCTTTCTCGCAAGCGCAAAAGTATACCGCTTGATCGCGCGCGAGAGCGATCACTTGTCGAATTTTTGCGAAAAAAGAGGGGCACTGGGCCCCGGGTGGAGCCCCCGAGCGGTGGGCGATCCTGCACAGGGAAGGGGTCGCCCGCCGCTTAGCTTTGGGAACTCGCAGGGTACATTTCGAAAAACGACCGTATGTGAATAAAGTACTCGGAACAGCGCAACACTTTATTTATTATAGCGAACAAAAAGTACAGGTACTTTTAAGGGTAAAAGCGATGTAGCTGCTCTATGTTTCAAGCGTTCATGAGGACTTGGCCGTCCGCGTCCTTGAGCTTGAAAGTCCCCGGGCGGAGGACTTGGTCGACGATAGGGGCCTTCCCATGGCGGCGACAGCTTGTGGCGGCCGCGGTTGCTCTGAACTCGTCGGAGGACGAGGTCGCCGACTTGAAAGGCCCGGCTTCGAATGTTGCGGTCGTGGTATCGCCGTAGGGCCTGCTGGTACTTGGCCGAGTGGAGTAGTGCGATGCTGCGCGCTTCATCCAGCTGGTCGATGGCGTCCTCCAGGGAGGCTTGATTCCCTTCGTCGTCGTAGGCACGAATTCTTGGGCTGCCGTAGTCGAGGTCAGTCGGGAGGACCGCCTCGGACCCGTGCACCATGAAGAAGGGCGTGCAGCCAGTGGCTCGACTTGGAGTGGTTCGCAAGCTCCAGAGGACCGACGGGAGCTCTACGACCCACCTTGCTCGGAACTTCTCGAGGCGTTTGAAGATTCGTGGCTTCAGTCCTTGCAAGATCATGCCATTGGCTCTCTCCACCTGTCCGTTGGTTTTGGGATGGCTGACGGCGGCCCAATCCACTCGGATGTTGTTGGCGTCGCAGAAGTTGAGGAACTTTTTGCCTGTGAACTGAGTGCCATTGTCGGTGATGATCACGTTCGGAACCCCGAAGCGGTAGATGATGTCGGTGAAGAACTGGACAGCTTCTTGTGAACGGACTCGCCTGATGGGCCTTGCCTCGATCCACTTGGAGAACTTGTCGACGGCGACGAGGAGGTGCGTGAAGCCCCCGGGTGCTCTCTTCAGTGGCCCGACTAGATCCAAACCCCACACGGCGAAGGGCCAAGTGATGGGGATGGTCTGTAGGGCTTGCGCCGGGAGGTGAGTCTGCCTTGCATAGAACTGACAGCCTTCGCAGCTGCGCACGATGTCCTTGGCATTGGCAACCGCGGTTGGCCAGTAGAACCCTTGCCGGAAAGCTTTCCCGACAAGTGTCTTCGGCGCGGCATGGTGCCCACATGCTCCCGCATGGATGTCCCTCAGCAATTCCTTGCCTTGGTCGATCAAGATGCAGCGCATTAGGACGCCAAAGGTGCCTCGTCGGTAAAGTTCTCCCTCGATGAGCGTGAAGGTCTTGGCCCAGCGGGCGATCCGCCGAGCCTCGGTCTTGTCGGAAGGGAGCTTGCCCTGCACGATCCACTCAAGGAGCGGAATCCTCCAGTCGGGATCCTCGAGGTTGGGCCCTGGTGCTGCGTCGATCTCCATCACTTCTGCTTCCTCCTGCGTTGGAGGTTCGGGTGGTTCGTCGTCAAGTCAGATGGAGGGGGCGTGCTGGTCTTTGGCAAACACTCCATGGGGGACAGGCTTGCGGTTGGAGGCCGCCTTGGCGAGGGTGTCGGCCGCCTCGTTGTATCGTCGTTGGACGTGCTTGAGCTCGAGGCCGAGGAACTTGTCTTCCAGCTCGCGGACCGTCCGACAGTAGGCGACCATCTTGGGGCTGGCGCAGCTCGACTCCTTCATCACTTGATCTACGACCAACTCCGAGTCACCCCGGATCTCGAGACGCCGTATGCCAAGCTCGAGGGCAATACGGAGTCCGTTGATGAGGGCTTCGTACTCGGCGGCGTTGTTGGAGGCCGGGAAGTGCAGTCGAACCATGTACTCCATGCGCACGCCCAGAGGCGAGACAAAGACAAGGCCGACACCGGCTCCCTCCTTCATAAGCGATCCGTCGAAGTACATGACCCACGTTTCGTGTTCGATGGAGGTTGGGGGAGTCTGGGCCTCGGTCCACTCGGCGACGAAGTCGGCCAGTGCTTGTGACTTGATGGCGTCCCGAGGGGCGTAGGTGACGTTCTTGCCCATCAGCTCGAGCGCCCACTTGGCTATCCTTCCCTCGGCCTCGGGGTTCTGGATCACCTCGCCGAGTGGATACTTTGACACCACCGTGATGGGGTGGGCGTCAAAGTAATGCCGGAGCTTCCGTTTGGTGATCAGGATAGCGTAGACCAGCTTTTGGATCTGGGGGTAGCGTACCTTGGTGTCGGACAGGACCTCGCTGATAAAGTAGACGGGGCGTTGTACATTTTGGATCTTCTCGGGATCATCGCGCTCGACGACGAGGGCGGTGCTCACCACATGAGTGGTCGCCGCGATGTAGAGCAGCATGGGCTCTCCTTCCGCCGGGGCGGTCAGGATTGGCGGATTTTTGAGCGATGTCTTAAGCGAGTCGAGGGCCTGCTGTGCCTCGGCGTTCCAGACGAAGTGGTCCGATTTTTTGAGCAGTCGGTACAAGGGCAGACTCCGTTCCCCGAGTCGGGCGATGAAACGGCTGAGCGCGGCCAAGCATCCCGTGACGCGTTGGACCCCCTTGACGTTCTGGATCGGCCCCATGTCAGTGATGGCAGTTATCTTCTCGGAGTTGGCCTCGATGCCTCGTTCCGATACGATAAAGCCGAGGAGCATGCCTCTCGGGACCCCGAAAACGCATTTCTCGGGGTTGAGCTTTACTTTGTTTAGCCGGAGCTTTTCAAAGACCGCCGCGAGGTCGGGGACCAAGTCGCCGGTGCGCTTGGATTTCACTACTATGTCGTCAACGTACGCCTCGACCAGTCGGCCGATTAAGTCGCCAAAGACGCGACGCATGCATCTTTGGAACGTAGCGCCCGCGTTTTTCAGCCCGAATGGCATTGACGAATAGCAGAAGGTGCCGTAAGGCGTGATGAACGATGTTGCGAGCTGGTCGGCCAGGCTCATCGCGATCTGATGGTACCCGGAGTACGCATCGAGAAAGCAGAGGGTTTCGCACCCCGCGGTGGAGTCGACCACCTGATCTATGCGCGGAAGAGGGAAGGAGTCTTTTGGACATGCCTTGTTAAGGCCGGTATAGTCAACGCACATCCTCCATTTCCCATTCTTCTTTTTTACAAGGACAGGGTTTGCTAACCACTCGGGGTGGTACACTTCCCTAATGAAGCCGGCGCTAAGGAGCTTTTTGAACTCTTCGCCGATGGCTTTGTACTTGTCCTCGTTGTACCGTCGAAGCCTCTGTTTGACCGGTCGCGTGCCAGGCTTAATATCAAGTTTGTGCTCGGCGACTTCCCTTGGAATCCCCGTCATGTCCGAGGGCTTCCATGCAAACACATCGAGGTTTGCGCGGAGAAAGTCGACGAGCGCGCTTTCCTATTTAGGATCGAGCGCCGTCCCGACACGGAGGATGCGACCATCGTTGGCCACGGCAACCTCCTTGACGTCCTTGGCTGGCTCGAAGGAGCACGCAGCACGCTTGGAGGTCTCGGGGATATCCGGGTCCCTGGACGAAGGCTCAGCGGTGAGCTTCTTGGACTGGACGAGCGCCTCCGCGAATTGGAAGCACTCGGTTTCACAGGCGAACGCATGCTCAAACGAAGTCCCCACTGTGATGACACCTTTGGGTCCGGGGATCTTCAGTTTGAGGTACGTATAGTTCGGGACAGCCATGAACTTTGCGTATGCAGGCCTCCCGAGGATGGCGTGATACGTCCCAGGAAATCCCACCACTTCGAAAGTGAGGGTTTCTCTGCGGAAGTTCCGTGGAGTCCCGAACGTGACGGGCAGGTCGATCTGCCCGAGCGGCATTGCGTCCGCCCCGGGGACAACCCCGTGGAACGGCGCCGCGGATGGCCGAAGCCGGGACCGCGAGATCCCCATCTCATCGAGAGTCTCGGCGTAGAGGATGTTGAGGCCGCTCCCGCCGTCCATCAGTACCTTGTGGACGCGTTTCATCCCGAAGAGAGGAGCAACCACGAGCGGGTATCTCCCAGGTTGCGGGACATGGTCGGGATGATCGGAGCGATCAAAAGTGATCGGGGCCTCGGACCACTTTAGGTAGGAGGGCACCACAGGCTCCGTGTGACAAACCTCTCGCCGGATCAGCTTTTCGTCGCGCCTCGAGGGGCAGGCCGCCGATCCCCCAACGATCATCAGGACTGCGCCGTCCTCCCTGGGGTAGCCGTCGTCGTCGTTTGGGCCTCTGGCCCCATCTTGGTTCTCGTAGGGTCTCTTCTTCAGAGTGCCGGCGAGGAAGCTCTTCATGAGCTTGCAGTCCTTCAGGGCGTGCTTGACAGGGCCCTCGTGGTTGGTGCAAGGCGCCTCGAGGAGCTTCTCGAAGTGATCCTTCGGTACGTTGCCCTTGGGCTTGGTAGGCTTTCGTTCGGTCGCCGCCACCATGCCGCCGTCGCGTCGCCGCTTGTCCTTCTTCTTTTTCTTGTCGGGCTGTGCAGAGGGGCCTTCGCCGGCCGCCCCCGACTGCTTGCCCTTGCCCTGAGGCCGATCAAGGGTCGCGACGACTGCGTCTTCTCCGTCAGCGTAGTCGGTGGCGATGTCGAGGAGCTCCCGGATGGTTCGTGGCTTCTTGCGTCCCAACTCGTGGATGAGGGTCGCGCAGGTGGTTCCGAACCGGAACGCTGAGACAACGTCGGTGTCGGCGGTGTTCGGCAGCTCGGTGCAGCGCTTGGAGAAGCGCTTGATGTAGTCACGCAGAGTTTCATCCGCCTCTTGGAGGCAGTTGCGCAGATCCCAGGGGTTCCCGGGACGAGTATAGGTGCCCTGGAAGTTGCCAATGAAGGCATCACGCAACTGCGCCCAGCTGTCGATCTTGCCTGCAGGGAGGTGCTCCAGCCACGTTCGAGCCGAGTCGGCGAGGTAGAGGGGGAGGCTTTTGATGATGAAGTGGTCGTCTTGCGCCCCGCCCGCATGGCACGCGAGCCGGTAGTCCTCCAGCCAGACGCTGGGGTTTGTGTCCCCGTCGTACTTGGGCACCGTCGTGGGAGCTCGGAAGCACAGAGGGACCTGAGCGCCGAGGACGCGAGGTCCAAAGGCACGCGGCCCCCTGGGGTCGGGTGACGCACTCCTGCTCCGGTCCTCGCCGCTGTCGTAGCGGCCTCCGCGCCGCCTGTTGTAGGCTCGGCGTGGGCGGTGCTCATGGTGCTCGTCCCGTCGTCTGGCGCCTCCGTCTGCTACGGCCCCGTGATGATGTACGGAGTGCTCTCGATCGGGCTCCCGGGGAGCTCGCTGGCGTGAGGCGGAGCTTTCCGCCTGCTGGACTGCTGCGGTTTCCAGGAGCGCGCGGAGCTGCTGATGGAGCCGCCGGTCTTCGGGGGTCGCCGGTTCAGGATGGCCGCGGAGCAGCACGGCGGCTGCCGCGAGGTTCTGGGACGCCCGTCCGAAGATCGGAGCGTCGTTAGCGTTGTTGCCGTCGTTGACGATGCGCTGCTGCACGTCCCGTGCATGCGCGCGAGCGGCTCCTCCGTCCGCGTGTCTCCCGAGCTCGTGGTGGAGTTGCTGACGCTCGGCCTCGAGTTGTCGCTGTGCCTCGTCGAGTTCTTGCAGCCTGACCCGCCGGGCATCGCCCGCGGGGCCGTTTGGAGGTTGTGCTGCTTGGCGGGGTTCCTCCCTGGTGGAGCTGCTCGCGGACTGTACGTCCCCCTCCGGGGTGTGACACATGAAGCACTCCCGGGAAGGGTCGAAGTTCGGCGGAGCCCATCTCAATCGCGGGTACGAGCTTTGCTCGCCCGCCGCGCCTTCAGAGGTTGGCGTGATGCAGGGGTTAGACTCCGTCGGTGTTGGGGCGACCGCCGGATCGCGTGGCAGGCCTGGCTGTCCCTCCGGGTACATGGCGTTGTAGCAGTCGATGAACTCGTCCCAGGGGAGCTGCTCTTCCCCTCCAACTTGGAGGGCGAGGTTGGTGAGCATGTAGGAGATGTTGCGGAAGCGTTCCTGGGACGGGCTCCGTCCCAGGGCGGCCGCCAGGTCCCCACCGAGCAGGTCGAGGACGTAGGCGGTGGCTCCCGTGGTGGCGCGGGAGGGCTTGAGCTCCTTGTCGTGGATCGTCTTGTCGCCGTCGTCGTAGGCGAGCTCGGGGCGCACGAAGGTAGCCCCGATGATGGGCTCCACCGACTTGCTGAAGACGAAATCGAGGGAGCCGAACCGCAGGTGAGCGCCCGGCGCGAGCGAGACGCCGCCGTGGGCCATCCGGGCCCTGGTGAAATGTCGTGACACGCGAAAAGGCCCCTACCTGGCGCGCCAACTGTCGGGGTTCTCTACCGCCGGCAAGTAAATTTCTACGATCGCGTGTCAGGGTCCGGATGGTGACTCAAGAGACAGGGGGTTTAGACTGGTTCGGGCCTCCGGAGAGTAACACCCTACGTCCAGTGTGTGCCGATGTTCTCAAGTCCAAGTCTGTAGTAGGGGGTACAAACTAGTCGGGAGAGGGAGAGGGTCCCAAGTCCCTGTGTTCGAATGTTCGTCCGTGAGTGTTCGGATGGTAGAATCGGGTCGGGTCTCGGTCGGTTCTCCCCTCTCACTGGTGTCCCCTTGTCCCCTTTAATAGTCTCAAGGGGAGAAGGGAGCGGGAGGTAAGAAAGAAGAAAATTACAAGGGGAGTTACTGCCCCCGAGGCCTTTAACTTGTGCCGCGCGCCAAGCCGTACGGGGAGCAGGTGTTGACGAAGCGGGGCGCTCCGCCAGACCCGGGATCGTACACCCCGGGTGGTTGATGTAGGAGACTTCTCGGGTAAGTCCCCGGGTAGTTCCTGGGTCGTGGTTGACTTGCTCGAGGCCTTTGGGAACTCCAGGTGTCCTCCTCAGGCTCCAGGTGTCGTTCTTGGGCGCCTAGGGTCGTCCTTGGGCGCCGGATGTTGCGCATGCGTTTCTCCCAGGACTGTAGCGTTCCTGTTCGGATGAGACGGGCGCCACTGTGGCTGCCGTGGCAAAGGACGGACGCCCATCATGCTCTGGCACGGCGGGTACCAAGTGGGTACGGCACCGGATGGGCCGGGACGGGACGCAGCCGAGTAGTCTGGCCGGGCGAGCCGAAGACTCCTCGGGGGCGGAGAACTCCCCGGGCGAATCGGAGAGCCACTCGGGGGCGGAGAACTCCTCGGGCGAGTTGGAGGCTCGTCGGGCGACCTCCGAGCTGTCGGGGCATGGAGGATCCACTTGATTTGGGTCTTCGGCTTTTGTTTTTGAGGGGTGGATTATCGTGAGGATCCGGGTTAAGGGCTTGATTGGGTACCCCTGATCCAGACCCTCGTCAACGCAGAAGCACATTGGTACTGGTTGGTGACACCAACCCGTACTAATGGTCCACCGCATCATAGGCACCAACCGGTACCAATGAGGCGCCACTTTTTCTAGCCGTTGGACCTGGTACCAATGTAAGTATTGGTATCGGGTCCAGGTGCCGAACCGATGGCGAGTTTTTCAATAGTGTCGTGTTAAGAACGGCATTAATGACAGTGACACTACCCCTTTCTTTTTTCTTATTTCCTTCTATAAAACATTTTACTCTTGTATAGAAATCAAATATGAACGATTGATTTAGATAGACTTTTAGTGGAAAAAGTTTTTTCCAATCTTTCAAAATTGGTAAATTGGCCACTTTAAGATTACCATCTGGGAGGTCCGTTTAGCATACCACCGTGCCCATTTTTGACATGTTCTAGCTAGGAATGATCTGATCTGAGCTCACCCGCACCTGTGATATTTTATTTGATGGCTGTGTTGAAGCGTCGTCTCGGGGTCCTTAAGACCAAGGGGCATGCGAAGACCTGGCTGAACATCGCTGCCTGGGGCAGGAAGGCGCGCTTTCATCAAAATTTCCAGTGATGGTGACATGTCAACGCTGGTTGTTATGTGTAGTTGGATCATATTAACCTATAATAACTTGGAGTCCATTGATAAACATGCGAAAATCGAGTCAAGGTCTCCAGTTTGCCAGGTAGCTAGGTTACAAATCGCCCTCCCGTAGATTCCTGAAAATTTCCATTCAGCTTTCTTTAGACATCGTCTGAAAGACTGCAATAGTTTATCCATCAAACAAGCATCAACGTCCTAGTCACCAATTTCATCATATAAGAACCGTCAACAGGTCAAGTCTGCACCCATATACGAACCACTAGATGTAGTGTCTATCAGGACAATGATTCTCACGGTTCCTTGTCCATCCATTATAGCATCTTTAAGTTTAGGGGTCATGTTGACAATCGATACTTAGGGAGCAAGAATGGCTCTTCAGTTCAGAGTAAGACTGTTAGTTACAAAAATATATAGGAGAATCACGTAACTAGACACTAGGAGAAAATAAAGAAACGCATGAAGTCAAGTCTTGCACTTAATAAAAAAAAATCTGGGTAAATAATTAATAACCACAGTTACTATCTCTTCGAATAAAATATACTCTGAGATAAGATGCTGATGACAACTTACCATGGACTGGTGACTTGGAATGTTTGATTTTTGATGGTTTTCACGAAAATACCTATAAATACAAGCTTTCAACCACACGTTCACACCACATCTTGCATAAGGAGGTAGACTTAGGTAATTTCAGGAGATCAGATCAGTTGCAGAGAGTGACGATGAGGTCGGGAGCTTCTTGCCTTGCCATCATCCATTCATCCTCTACATGTGGGTGGCGGTGATGATCTTCGCTGCCTTTGCATATGCCAATCCAACAGGTACAGGGAACTCTCCAATTTATAAGCTCTATGCCCCTCGAACCCAGGCACCACTTATAGGAGTACTTTAATTTGGTTTAGCATTGTTAAATCTTTTTCGCATGAACTCTCACACATTTTGGATTGGTTGCTTCTGATGATATGCTTATCTTTCAGTATGCGAGTCGCCTGATCCACCACAACGGAGACCCTCGGAGTCGGGACCCTGCCCTCGGTTTGGAATCAGGCGAGAACAAGGCCGGCAAATCAAGTTGGGGGGTTTTGCATAGATATTTTCCTTTCGAGTGACACTCTACCTTAATCAAGTCTTATGTGTACGGTTGGGAAAGTGAATAAGGTGATCAGTAGTGTAACACCCAAAAATTCGTCATGAGTTTTTGGTTGTGTTTGCAAATTCAAAATCCAAACCAAATCTTAAAATAATCCCCAAATAAAAATCCTAAAATCTTTCTCCTTTTTCCTCTATCAAAAATTCCAGCCCAACCGGCCTCCCTCCCCTCTCTCGGCCCAGCTCAGTGGCCCAGCCCACTCGTCTCCACCTCGCCTCTCTCCATTCCCTCTCATTGGACGACGGGCCCCACCTTTCGGCACCCTCTTTTACCTCCCGTCGCCATCTCTTTCTTTCTCTCTTCTCCCACACCGAGCCCGAGTCGGCCATGGTGGCGAGCCACCCGCTACCCAAATCCTATCCAATCTTCCGGCTAGTTAACCCTAACATATCATATCGATCATCCATCTCTCTCAAATCCCAAATCGAAGTCCATATCGAAATTCTCGGCGCCCAAATCAATCCGGACTTCCAGAAAACCTTATCTGAATTATGACATTATTTTCCAATTGTTCGGATTAATTATTTATTTAATTAATCTAGTTCGGAAAATAGTCTAATTAATTCATCCAAAATATCTATGAAATTTGTTTTGAATTATGACGATGTTATCCGAATTTTGAATTGATTATTACTTAATTAATTTGTTCTGGATAATTAGTCTAATTCATTTGTACCGCAGTTTATGAAATAAATTGTTATCGATTTATTTCGTGGGCTCAAAATATTCTGGCTCAAATCTAGACCCATCTAAAAGCCCATTTATCTAACCTAACCCTAGCCAGTACCTAAAAATTCCCCACCCCTTTCCCTCTCCTCTCCATCCCCTCCCAGCAGCCGCCGCCCCTCTCTTCTCACTCGTTCTTCCTCCATCGGACGCCACCTCCCTCTCCTCCTCCTTCTTCTACCCGAAGTAGCCTCCCTCTCTGCTCAAACCACCGCACCATTTCCCCTCGCTGCCGAGCTGGTCGTCCACACCACTGGGCTTTCTCGCGGACGTCGTCGTTGGATCGGAAGCCCACGCCGGCTGCCACCGTTGTCCGTCGTCGATTCGCTGTTTCCATTGCCGATTGCTGTAGGTGAGATCATCATGACCTTCCTCGTTCTTGCTCATTCCATTTTGCATCTCATCCATTTTGCCACCGGCCAGGAACCCCGCGCCGTCGCACGCTCGACCAGCAAACCTCGGCCTGTCGCTCACCGTCTTCTGTGATGCGCCGCACCCGCACGCCCGATGAAGGGAGCCGCCTCCATGCGAAGCCTCCCTGAAGAGCCGTTCGTAGCTGTCATCTAGCCGGCGACGCCGTTCAGTCTTCCCACCGGTGAGCACACACATGCACTTTCATCTCTGCATCCTCCCGGACTCCTATCGTGTCGTGCGTAGTCCTGTCTAGCCGTCGAATCTCCGTGCGTTGATCTGGCTATGCTTTATATATCGTCGCTCCCTCCGTGTGTGCGTGCTGTTGCCTGCTGCCGCTGCATGTTAGCTCTCTGGACATCTGCAGCTAACCAGCCCAGCTTCCCTTAGGCCTTACGTACGTTTGCCAGATGAACCACCCATGAAGAACCTAATAAGCCGAGATTGCCTCTGTGTATTGCACGAGCATGAACAGGCTTCAGCTCTTGCCTTTTTGGTGCACGCAAGCAGCACCATGCTAAGTCTTGCACAACTCTTTTCTTCCGATGTTCTTTTATCTATCTCTTGCAATTTCTGTGATGTAACTAGCTCCCGGCCACCAGAAACTAGGTTCGCTCTCCAGTGGAGATCGATCGAATACACGATGCAAGGATCAGTTCTGCACGTAACTCCTTTGCCATCCTATCCTATTCCCGTAGTATACTGGTGGTGATGTCATGCTTACAACATGTCTACGCAATGATCCCGTCACATCATTACAATCTATTTTGAAGATATCCACCAACTAGTCTTACAAGTTTTCATGCACGTATGCATCAAGATATGTCACTACAACACATACCACCTTCTGTGACGAATATCTCGTGACGTTGGAGCTTTTCGTCATTATGCCAGTCTTTTTTGTGACGTTCTGTATTGGACACTATAGTTTAGTAACGAAAAAAGATGTTCGTCATTAACATCAATTAGAAATCGTCATAAACGAATAGGGCTATATATCGTGACGAACTTCATTTTGTCATAAATGCTAAATGGGCTATAGACGTACTGGGCCAGCCCTAGGCCACGGGTAGACTGGGCCGCCACTAGGCCGTGGAACTGAGCCTGCAGAAAAAATTGGAAAAAAAATTGCACACACCTGTGGATTGAGGCTTCCAAGAGGTGACTTCTCACACAGGAAGCACCGGTGTTACCACCAAACCACGTCTCTGTTGTTGAGTTTTGTGGGAAACTACAGTACTTGTATATGATATTGTTACGGGATTATCACGGGTTCCCATTGCGAAGTCGCATTAATTCCCTGGAACAACCAATCCCAAGTCCTGGAACGTGCTTGAATGTCGCATTAATTGAGACGGTTACATTTCAGCAAAATATAGGGGGTGTTTAATTCCGGTGAAAAATTTTGGTGAAAAATTTTGCAAGAGAATCTTACCATTTAGGAGTACTAAATGTAGACTAATAATAAAACTAATTACAGATCTCGCCAGGAAATCGCGAGACGAATCTAATGACGGTAATTAATCCATGATTAGTGGATGACTAGCGAATGGTTACTGTAGCATCACTGTTGCAAATCATGGCCTAATTAGGCTGATTAGATTCATCTCGCAAAGTTACCCGGGGTTGTGAAATGGGTTTTGTCATTAACACATGTTTACTATTCCATGAATCTAAGATTCCCTTGTGAAAAAATTTTGGTGAAAATTGTTTTGGGGAATTGAACACCCCCGTAATTGGGACCGTTACATTTCAGCAAAATATAGCAAAAATCAAAAAAAGAGGGGGCAACAAGCTTCGAACCAGCGACCTCTCAGGCCACGTAGAAACGTTGTTACCACCAGGCTACATGACCTTTGTTGAACATGACGGCAAATAATTTTATTTGTACTGTAAATGTTTATAGGATTAGTTCAGGCCCCCTTCTGTTCCCATCGCCGGCCCGTTACTTTTTGTTTATTTCTATCCAATTTTTTCTGGTCTTATTTACCTTTACAGTCATCATGGGACCCATCTGACAGTTGCAGAATAAATTCTGCAAAAATGAATGGGCCAAGGGGGTTCGAACACAGGTCCCAGACCACAAGGTCCACCTGCCTCACCACTACACCATGCGTCAAGTTTTGTCCGTTGTTAGTAAGGGAATCTATTTACCATTAATATACCAGTGCAGGCCAGCCTTGGCATGTATGGTTCGTTTTTCTTTTTTAATCCGGGATTAAAACATGTAATTGGTATTTCTCCTTCATATGAACTCCAAATGTGATAGTTCTTTTTTCTGATTTTTTTCTAAAATCACGATCTTATTGTAAGTACATATAGTTCTACTTGTAATTATTTTAGGTAAGCACGCAGAAATTCATTTAAACTATAGAAAATACAAATTCATTCAAAGCACATTTTGAAGTAGTAAATCAATTCAAATTAAAATGTTTTGAACTACAAATTTGTATAACTTCTCAATATGTACAACTTTTAGTTTGGTCATTTCTTCATTCGACAAATCGATCGTAACGTTGTTTCACAAAATCTATATCTCTCGTAGAGTTTTCTGAAACTAGAAGAGATATATATAAGATTTGTGAACAATGTTGCTACCACTATGTCGGATGAACAAATGACATACATAAAAGTTGTAGATCTTCAGAAGTTATACAACTTTGTAGTTGAACTTTTTTTATTTGAATTTATTTTACCAAGGAAAAGTACGTTTGTAGTTCTCAAATTTGAAATTTGAGTTTTTTCAAATGACCTCGCACGGAGAAACAGTCAAAATGAGAGTTATAGATCACTACAAGTTATGAAACTTTGTAGTTGATAACTTTTTTATTTGAAATCATCTTGTCAACGAAAACGAAGTTTGAATTTTCTCAAATTTGAAATTCAAATTTTGTAAACGACCTCGGATGAGAAACTACCAAAATGAAAATTGTAGATTTTAAAAAGTTATGAAACTTTGTAGTTGACAACTTGCCTTCCTACATTGGAATAAAATTTTTTTGCTATTATTTTCGGGTACCATATATGTTTTTGTTTTAAGCTTAAATTCCTTTTTACCACTATTAAATTTTTTACATACGTGCGAGCGCCAACAATTGGTAGTGCAGCGGCAAAATTTGGGGCTCCAAACCTTTCGGCGGGTCAAAACCCGCCAGGACCAAAAAATTTTGAAGTAAAAGACAGTTCTGTCCAAACAGGCCAGCAATGTAGCGTTTAATGTCAAGGGCAATTCAGTAAAAACTTTCAGCGCCTTATCTGTGCCCCGAACCCTAGCCATCCCAGTTCATTTCCACTTTCCCCTCCGTAGCCGCCGCCTGCTCACAGCTCGCCTTCCTCTCTACCGCCGCCACCCCATCCACTCCTGCACTTGCCCTCCGGCGCCGCCACCCCATCTGCTCCCCGCCCTTGCCCTCCGGCGCTGCCACCCCATCCACTCTGCGCAGTTCGGCGGCGGCGCGCAGAAGGCCATCGGCTCACCTCGTGGTCCCCTTGGTGGGCCACCACTCCTGCGCGTGGTGCTCGCCGAGCGCCGTGCCGCTGGCCTGCCCGCCGCGGGCCTGGCGGAGCTCGCCCACGCTCCCACGCCGAGGCGGGGCCGGTGGTGCCGGCGGAACTCGCCGGGCCTTCTCGCATCCCTGGGCCGCCCCTCCCCCCGCCGTCGTCTCGGCTCGCCTCCGCACCGGCGTCGGAGCCGACCTCGCTCGTGGCCTCCGCAGCTTGCTCCCCCGGCCTTGTTACAGCTTCCGCATCCACATTGTCTCAGGTGAGCCTACCGCCGCCGGCCGCCGCCCGAAATCCAGCATGCGTCGGCTGCCGTGGCCCCCCAACGGGCTGGGCCTCGCTCCTCCTCGCCGCCCGATGTGCCTCTGCGAGGTGCCGAGGTCCGCCGTCTGTTCGGTGGGGCGAGGTGCCGAGGTCCACCTAGCTCATCCGTTCGGGCTCTCTTTCTCTCTCCCGCACTGCAATCTGGTGCTATTGTGCTGCACCACCGTCTCAATCTCTAACTCTAATGCTGCTGCTGTGGATAATGGTTGTCTGGTAGTGCTTACTGATTAGTTCAATATTCAGTACTAGCATATACTAGCACAGTCTTCAGATTTATTTGTGAGTGGCCACACACCAATTCTTCTGATTTGTTGGTTCAGATGGAGTTGTGTTTGATAGAGTGAGATCCCAACCCATAGTATATTAGTCTCTGATGATTTCTTAACTAAGTATTTCGGGCTAATAAGTATAAACATATATAAATGGGAGACATAAGCTATGTACTTATAAGATTAAGTACCCGTCAGTTAATTACCACTGCATGTACTGATGCTACTAGTAATGTGTGAATACCAGCAGCAGCAGTAGTTGACCTTGCTAGATTTTTTCTATGATCACCTGCAGCTTCATGTTGTGCACAGTTCTCTCTTTTCAGACGTTTAGAAGAAATTTTTATAACATCAAAATTTATATGGTCTAATTTATGGGCAGGTAGGGCTACAAGAAAGAAGATGAAGCTACACGCTGGAGACTGACTTTGACGCACAATTGAAGGTACAGAAAAAACCCTTTTGGATGGTGCTGTTGCATATCAATAGTAATTTTTCAGTGATAATAGATATATGCAATTGATGCAGAGAAATGACGCAAACTGATGTTTCTAGATTCTAATACAAACTTATTTGATCATGTTAGCGGCCTGGATGTTTAAGTTAGCTAGCTGATAGCACGATGGGGTTCTGAACTTCTGATGCATGCTAACTGCCTTGGTGATGTTTCAATTTCGTGTTGTGGACTGTGTGAATACAATGCTGTGAGTTCAGTTGGCACCAGTGAACTACTGTCTGTTGGATCAGTTTTTTAGCATATTATAAGATATCAATGATTTTATAAAATGTGCCAGTTCTTTGCTATTGCACCTGTGCTTTGCGGCTGTTGATATGATGTTCTGTTTGCAAGTTAGTGATGGTACTTATTTTCATGGTGCTGCATTTCAAATATCGCAAAACTAATAATTTGCCTGCACTGACTTGGACTCCGGGCAGCTCGAATGCAACAGATTTGTTGGTACCATTGCATACTGTTGATGTGTTCGTTTTTCAGGTAGCGCATGTATCAGTGTTCTTTTCACCAACCTGTTTTCGCCCAAACACGCAAACTGAATGTCATGGTGCTGGTGCTTTATTCCCTTGGAGCTTTAAGCACGAATCCAGTTGAGTAGTGTTCTGTTGTTCTTGTGACTACATCATGTTTGATTAAAACTGCTTTGTCATTCTTTAATATGGTGATAGTAACTGCATTTGAAACTTCTTGTTTTAGGTGACTGGCAGGACTATGATAATACATGCTGTCGATTTACTTCACTCTATGAGACCCAGAGGCGAAGAAGAGCTGGACGGATGGAGGCGCCCTTTTTTCTTGGTACAACCAACAACCTACAGGTATTGAATCCCATGCTTCCGACTTGGGCGTGAGCAGCAACAAAGACATGGCTTCTTGGTAGTAGTAGAAATGGAAGAGGCAGATGTATGGTGTTTGCTTAAATTAGATTGTATGTATGTGATGAGAAGTTGTATGGATCAGAATTTACTTCATGTGATATCGATGAGATTTTTAATATATTGAGTTGACATGCGTTCTGTACATGTATTGGTTTATATTTCGGGTGTGACAATACATTAATTGGAAAAATGGCCGATTTATATTTACGGTGTGACAATACATTAATTGAAAAAATGGGCCCAAATTGACCCACCTAATGGGCCTTGATGAAAAAATTTGGGCCATATTGATCCACCTTTTTATGGACCTTTTTTGGGCCATAAAGTATTGTGACGAATCAAATCGTTATAAAACTACTGCCACGTCAGATTCAAATCATCATGAAAGTGCTGCCATGTCATCGCCACATCATCCTCGTAGAAGATTTTGTGACGTTTTAGAGGTCTTTAATGATGAAAAATTGCTGTCATAAATTAGTGACGATAGAAGAACCGTCATAAAATTTATGACGAAAAAAGTTGTTTCGTCATTGAATATCTTTTATTACGGGGTATAGATGACGAATGAATTTTCGTCACGCGAGTGTCACAAATTATCAAATATGACGAAAAAATAGCTTTCTGTGACAAAAATGAAATGTTATAAAATGCCATATTTGTTGTAGTGTGTGCGTGTCAGCTTTGTACCTGCGTTGGTAGGCACATCCTTGGTTTATTTACACATGCTCATGTCCACAAGAATAGTCGGCCAGAATAATCACACCTATCTAATGAATCCCTTCTATCAAACTACATCGTTAGCTATGCTTGTCTTCACTTTAATCAATTTGCTTTCCTTTCGTTAACACGCTGCCTATCTTTTCTGATTCAAGCCTAGTAAGGTTTTGACGGTTTACGATGAAGCTTTGCAAAATTAGCATCTATTTAGTAATTAAATTTATGTTGTTGGCAATGAAACTCAGGATCTTAATTACTGGTTCATTTCAATTTCATTGCAATACGACTTAAGTTTGTATTATTAAATAATGAATAAGCTTGTAAAGATTATATGTTACCGCTTCCATCTTTTCTTTTAGCCTATACTAGGAATGATATGTTGACCACTGCAGATTAGTTGTATTACTTAATAGTTGACCTTATGCTATTCCAATGGTATAAAATTTATTAATTCTATGCCATTAGATTTCAGCATAAGTTCGAGCTATTAAAGTAATAATATATTAATCTGCAAGTTGTACGGCAGTTGTCTTTTAATCGTTCCTCTGTTTTCAGCGTTCCTCCGAGCCTTCATGACCTTAGCTTCGAGCCCCGTCGTTTAGTGCGCTCTTTTAAAGCTTTGTTTTGTTTGATGTATTGTTCTTAGTTGTATTTGTTTGTTTGCTTTGTATGTTTGTGTCCGATGATTGCTTCGAGTAGAAGGATCGTCGTTCGTTGCTTTCAAGATCAAGAATTCCAAGTAAGCAAGAGCAGCCAAGCAGTAAGAGTACCTTTACGTTGGAGAAAGGCAAGTGACCCTAACCATCCTTCTATCTATGCTTTTAATATATCATTGTGATGATGTTAATTGGAACATGGAGAACCACCCAGAAAAACAGTACAACCACGAGTACTATATGGCTCTGGTCTTGGCTAATTAATTAGATATACCGATGACTGGCAGGCCTTACCGAAAGGGCAAGGAGGGGGACGGTGAGGGGTCATAGTCCGGTCCTCTTGTAGGAGTATTCTTTGCTAAGGTACGTCCTCTCTAGGGAGGGCTGTGGACCTCACCGCGGCTGAAACTCTAGCGGGCTGCTAGTTATCTGTGTGTCTTTGTAAAGGCCTCGTAGCGTCCCTATGCAGTCACACCAAATGTAGTGTGATGAATGTGCCTGATCAGCACTGCATGGTTGGGTCTAAAGTTCTTTTGAACTTTTACGCGTCTTGTGGTGAAAGTGTACAACCTCTGCAGAGTGTTAAAAACTGTTATAACAGCCGTGCTCACGGTCAAGAGCGGCCTGGACCCTCACATGATTAATAAACTTGAAGATGGAATTGAATCGATATTCTGGTTATTTCTTGTGGCCTTGCTGAGTACCAACCATAAGTGTACTCATCCTTGCTTACTGCTGCTCAGAAGGTGTTGTCGAGTTGTTAAAGATGGTGCTAGGCATACGCAACCCCCAGTCGATTGCCTGTGAAGTGTCGGAGCCTTCGTTTCCAGGATAAGCTGTGACTCTGATAAGTTGTAAGTCTTTTATATTGTTTTACGTGATATTGCTATTGTTTATCACTGATGAAGTCTCATATGTGTGTAAACTTGATCCTGGCGCACATATGATTATCATTCGGTTTTGTCCTTGAAACCGGGTGTGACAAGTAGTCACTAAATTTGGGGAAAACTTGTAATTTGTTTTGGTGCCTCTATATTTGTACTTCGCAACTTCCTTTTGACACATTAATTCTGCATGACAGTTGGGTATTGAATGAAGAGGAAATAGCCTTAGTTGGGCAACAAATGGTGGTCAAGAACCTTACATTTTTTTCCCCCATGCAGTGCAAAACGGGAAGTTTTGTTTGGCGTGCACAACTGCACATGCTAGATGGTGGCCAACTTATACACTCTTGGGCAACTACGCTGCTTTCGTTTTCTTGTTCTTATATATCCTTGAGTTTATGCTGGGCAGAAATACAATAGAAGGTGTGGTTATTCTTCATGAAACCATCCATGAGTTACATACCAAGAAGATGGATGGGGTTATTTTCAAGATTGACTTTGAAAAGGCCTATGATAAAGTTAAGTGACCATTCCTTCAACAAACCTTGAAAATGAAAGGTTTTGCACCTAAACGGTGCAGATGGGTTTTGTCATTTGTCACTGGGGTAGTGTTGGCATTAAAGTCAATGATAACATTAGACACCACTTCCAAACAAAGAAAGGGTTATGGCAAGATGATCTGCTATCACCTATTTTGTTCAATATTGGTGCAGATATGCTTTCTATCTTAATTAAGAGAGCAAAGAATGATGGAAAAATAAGAGGTGTTATCCCACACACCTTATTGATGATGGCCTGTCCATTTTGCAATATACTGATGACACCATCATTTTTATGGATCATGACCTAGAACAAGCCAAAAACATGAAACTGTTATTGACGGTTTTTGAGGTATTGTCAGGTCTAAAATCAACTTCCATAAAAGCGAGATCTTTTTCTATGGAAAAGCAAAAGATTTCAAAAACCAATATATAGAAGTCTTTGCCTGCCATGCAGGTGAATATCCATTTAGATATTTGGGTATACCTATGCACCACTGAAAGCTCCGTAACTTGGACTGGTGGTGCATCGAAGAGAGGTTTGAAAAGAAGTTGCCTTGCTGGAAAACAGAACACCTATCTTATGGAGGCGGATTGGTTCTCCCAAATTCAGTGCTTAGTAGTACCCATGTTTATGATGTCCTTTTTTGAGATACCAAAAGGTGGCCCAAAAAGCTAGATTATTAAAGATCTAGATTTTATTGGCATGGTTATAACAAAAAGAAAAAAATATCGCCTTGCTAAATGAGACATTCTTTGCTGCCCAAGGACCAAGGAGGTCTTGGCATCATAGACCTTCATATTCAAAATATGTACTTGTTGTGCAAATGGATTTACAAGTTGCTTAATGAGGAGGGGACTTGGCAAAATTTACTTAGAAATAAATATTTAAGCTCAAAATCTCTTTTGCCAGTACAAATGAAAGTTCATGACTCGCACTTTTGGAAGGGTCTCATGAAAGTTAAAAAATTAGAATATTTCTTGTGGTTTCTTCAGAATTAATGATGGGAAACAAACGAGATTTTGGAAAGACACTTGGGTAGATGATGTGCCGTTCAAAGAGCTTTATCCTGCCATCTATAATATTGCGCATCATCCACATGACTTAGTCAGTAATGTGATGAGCGCATCTTCGTTGAATATTTCTTTTCAGAGGGTGCTAGTGGATGATAAGCTAGTTGAAGGGCACAACCTAGTAGCTAAGATCATGAACACAAATTTAACTAGTGAGGGAGACATGTTTGTCTGGAGACTTCATTCAAATGGACAATTTAATGTTTGTTCTATGTATTTAAACCTGATGGATCAAAATATTCCTTTCTCACACAAAGTTATTTGGAAGCTAAAAGTCCCGTTAATAAAGATCAAAAATTTTCTTTGGTATCTCCAGAAGGGGGTCATTCTTACAAAGGATAATCTTAGTAAACAAAACTGGAACGACTGTCAGAAATGTTGTTTCTGTAATTGTAATGAAACAATTAAATATCTTTTATTTGATTGTCATCATGCCAGACCAATCTGGAGGGCTGCCTATGTAGACACTGGGTTAACTCCACCCAGATCTGTGCACCATACGTTAGGGACTTGGCTTCAAAATTTTGATACTAAGGATAATTCTGGTTAGAGCTTCTGCATTATGTTGGGCAATTTGGAGATGTTGTAATGATCTGATCTTTAAAAATTGCAAATATACCTCTTTTTATGCAGGCTACTTTTAGGGAAATATACTGGCTGCGGTTTTGGACATTGCTGCAGCGTATCGATGAGACAAAGGAGATGTTCCTGTTGACAAGTAGACAGCTGGTGACCGTCGTGTTGGAGTTGTTTGCTTCGAGCGGATGGAAATTTAATACTAAATATTGGATTAGACGCATATATAAATATATACAAACACAATAATAAAGTTCATATATAGTTCTTGGGACCACATCTCTAGAAGTAAACTTAAATTAATCAAAAATATCTTCAGGCTCATCACCAGAGCTCATGGGATTGCCCTGATTCTTGTAGTTGGTGTATAAAACTCTGATGATGAGGTTCTTCCCACGCTGGAACATCGTGTACTCATCCCACCACTTCAAGCATGCCCATGGAAGTTCCGCGTGACTTGCGTTGATGGCATGCCCACGTAGAGGATGTGGGCAGCATCATTGTTGACCATGGGTCTAAAGTTATAGCTCCCTAGCTTTCTGGAGATGTAGATGCTGGCGGTGATGAGGGGATCTTAGTGCACCGGCATCATGTAGGCCAAGAATATCATCTCTTGCTGACCATCCCAGATGTTCAATTGCTGGAGTACGTGGTGCAAGACGCTCAACTGCTCCTTTGATGGTGGGACATCCATCATAACCTGGTCCATCCCTCTGCAAGCAAGAACCCACATGAAAGATCACTCAAACTTGCAATCAAATGTGAAACTGAAACTCAAAAATGAAGCTACGAATGGAGGAGCTATTTTTCCTTGAAGAGCGCGAGAAAAGCAAGATCGACATGCAGGTGTAGTAGTATTGTTTGACAATCTTTATAAGTTTCCAAACCAAGTCATAATTTTAATGCGCATTGAGAGGATACAACTTACTTGAAAGGAAGAGTGATTCAGCTTCGACATTCTTCTTCAACACGTGTCAAGAAGATAGAGCACTTCAACTTCATCGATCATATGCGACCGGATCAAGTTCACACTGATTCAAATCAGACCAAAATCAAATCGATTAGTTTCAAATTCCAACCTAATCTTTAGAGTTTCAAACCGGTTAAAATATCTCCATCATAAATCGATGCAGAACTGGACTAGTTCTTTTACTAAAATGTACCGACACGATTTTGCACCGGTACATTTACCCATCATTTGAACCAGCACTTCTGCTATAGTCGCCCTGTCGGTAGAAGCCCCGTTGTAAATGCTCTAAACGTACGAGTGCATTTTGCACCGGCAAGTATGAGCCTATACAAATGATAGATGCTCTCTCCAGTAGTGTAAGAACAGTTAACCTTATCTATTTTCATGTCAAAAATAGCTTAAATTTTTATTTCAACTGAACACGTCAAACATATATGAAGGTGTGATGCAAATGAAAAAAATCTGAATAGGGACAAATGAACCTAGAATAATTGATAACCAAAATATCTGTATGAGTATTATGTTCAATATGAACAAATGTGTAAGCGTGCGTTTGTGTGTGTGTGAGAGAGAAAGATGCATGCAAATCTCACATTTATTTACCCAAGGATCTTTTTTGACAATTATGTCTCTTAGAATTTCTGGAGGGACTGGTGAACTCATAAGGAAAGAAATAACCCTGTTTTTTTTTTAAATATGGTCCATATGAAAAGCTAAAATACTGTTTTGTCCATTCCAACTCCAGACTATAATAAACCCAGTTGGATTTGATTTGACCTGGACATATATTCTATATCCTATTGAGTTGGACCATTTAGTTTGACATGATTATCAAATATGGATTCCTACATAAGCATATGACCTAGTTAATTATTACTGAGATTCGGTACATGCAATTGCACAGAAAGTAGTAATATGGAAATTACTAGTGTAAATGACGTAGTACACAATCCAAGAAGGTATGCCCTCGTAGTTCCATAAGATCGCTATCATCTTTTGTCAGTTTTTTTGTGTTAATAGATCATGAAGCAATCGATTGTTGTCAAATGACCAAAAGAACTATTGACTTTGATATGTTTCAGGTCTCCCTGTATATAAACTTCCTTTTTCAAGAACAAAGCAACACGCATATATATGTCTGCAGATCACAAACTATGAGTAGTTTTGCCAATTTTGTTGTCCAGCCAGTTAGCCACTGTGCTATGTTTTCTATTGAGCGCTGTTTAACAATTCAATGCTTAGGTAGCAAGCAGTCCTTCAATTCAAAGTAAGTTCATTTGTTAAAAATATATATAGAAGATAAACATATTACTTGACAGTACAAAAGCATATAGTTGCGAAGTTGTCCACTGTTTGAACTACTATTACTTACGAATTCTAGGCATTGTTCTCATCACCAGAAAGGAACAATATAATATATTTTCAAATGGATGGCTAGCTATGTGCATGATGGAAACTTCGATCCCCATACATACTTGTATTGTATAACTGCTTAAAGCATGAGTTCATCAGCAGCACTGAAACTGTTCACCAGTAGGCATTGCACAATATAATTTTCAAAACTTTGTCCGTGTGAATACACGGGTTGAAGACTAGTATGAAACTCTCCAAATCGTCTTGGCATGTTGACAATTGATACACTGGGTTATAGAATTTTTTTTTCATTCCCAATTGGATTGAGTTGGATAATTTTTTTGGACTTAGATTTGATATCCATTCTACCTTTGTTTCCGATATGATCTAACCACAGGAATCACCGCCTGTAATTTCTTCGAAGTTCTCTAGCTAATAGAAGCCAGGTTGTTCTAATTTCTAAGATATCATCATATATATCTCTACTCTGATTTTTTTTTTATCCATTAGGCAAGAATCATCAGTGCAATCACCAACTTCACCAAATTGAAAGGAACCTTCGATTTTGACATGATCAAATCAACACTTTATTTTTTTCTAATAATTATATATTACTAATAATCAAGTGTATTTTTTGTATTTTCCGCTTGTACCTTGTGCTTCATATGTTGTGTTTAAGAAAACGAGGTCCATATTACATATGATTCAGACTAAGGTAGTCAAGGTCATGATCCAGTAACACAGGTCTACAGAGCTACACAGTAACATCTCAGTGCATGGTTGAATCTACGGTTCCACCTGGTTGACCAAGTAGTAGTGTAGTACATTCCGTGACAAGAACTACGTACTACCAAGACTTAAAGAAAAAGAGTATAATAAATTGAACCTCAGGAAAAAAACTTCACCGCCACTAAAATAAAATAAATATTTTAACTATAAAACGATGAGTTACCAGTGACCAATCTGCTATTGTAACACCATGCAACCAGAAGATTGCTAAATGCCCAGCCTTAACAAGGGGGCTAATTCAAGCATATGGCAACATCTCACTGGGCCTTCAAATCCTCGTTTCTCCCAAAAGGAATAACCCTAAAACTTTTTATATAAAGTATATCATTGACAACCAAAATCCTATATATATTAATGGAGGAATTTTACAATCGTTGAAACAAATGAGGATCATCCGTCAGGACGAGACATAAGAGGTACCTAGGGTTCGTTTGGATGCTGCCGCCAGCTCGCCCTGCCAACGCTCTGGCCGGCCAAATATTGGCGGACGATTTGGCCGCCCGAATTTGGCCGTGCATGGGCAAGCTTTTTACCGTGCTGGGCCAACGGCCGCGCATGGGCAGGCCAATATTTGGCGCCGATCCAAACTTCCGTGCTGGCATCGGTCAACGGCCAAAATTTGGCTCGGCCTCCCAGGGGCAGGATCCAAACGCACCCCTAGAGAAAGGTACCAAACAGTACCAAAATAAGGACCTATACCAAAATTGGAAAGGTGGTACAACCACCATAACACACCTATGCTAGCCTAATTTAAGGCAAAGTGACAATATAATGTGGTCTGATCTGTGGCTTTAACAATTTTGTCTCATTTTTAAGAAACTTGTCCTGCCATATATACACCATGGTGTGAGCAGTACATCAATGATCTTTTTATCACTGCAAAGAAAATGATTGCTTTGATACATCATCTAATCACACTTATAAAATAACGTTAATTCACACTGCCAAATAATACATTGAGCCTGTCGCCATGATCGGTTCAGAGGCAAATGATCCTTTTATCCTCTTGATGTGGATGTGGGTTGCAGCCTTGCAGGCTGGTGGCCATGATTGCACGCCACTGCCTCATTTGCCTCTGCAAAAGGAGACGTTCACATATAGCTTCAAGGGATGAAGACCAAAAGAAGGCCTGAGATGTCAAGTAGAGAAAACTCAAATTGCCATATATTTGTTTTTCAAAAAAGTTGGACCATTATTTCGTCATCCAAATATAAGCAGACAACAACATTATTTAAGGTGCTCTTAATCGTAAATCTAGCTAGTAATTCTATTTTTCACACTTCTTAATAATTAGTTTAAAAGGGTAATGTTAGTCAAAGTATATGGAAGAGTGGAGCTTGTGCAGAAAAGCTTTAATCTGAGATAGACGGTTGATTAGTGCAATAAACAAGAAAAGCTTCTGCATCATTTGACTCAAACTTTCGAAGAAAATGCCCCAAAACAAGAATAATTTAACAATACAGACCTACACAGTGCTAGCATTATCTCAAAATAATAAATAAATAAATAAACCTATCATCCATGTTAAAATAATGTTTCCCATCATCAGCAAAAACAATTCGGAGGACTCTGATATTGTGATCTCGTTTCAATGGCACGGGTCAGCTAGGGAGTCAAAGACGAGATCTTGCCTGAAAACAAAAACAACTCCACTAGACCACTACAACTATGAAATATGAGGCATGCTGCTCTTAACAAAATACAAACAGCTAACATGCATCATGTAGATAAGAAGCCTACACTTCAACCAGAAAAGAACAAAAATTATTGCATCATGAGTTGAAAACTTGGCTTGTGTGCTAAGACATGGTCAAGCAGACTTTTTTCTTAACAATACATCAGCATCAAGTGTAAGAAAACTGTTAATTCTTTAATTACCGTCACAAAGTTATGCATCTATAAATAACCGCAAGGCTGCAGGCTGCAGCCACACCATTCCAACACTGAACAAAAGTCACCTTGTAGAAGAGATATAGGAGGAAAGTAGGAATCACATATCTCCAACCATGAGCATGATGTCGAGAGCCGCTCACTTTCTTGTGCTTCTATGTTTCTGGATGGCCACTCTGATGGCCATTGGCGCTTTCACCGTCGCTGGGGATGATTCCGCTTGTGAGAGCCTCTATTCACCATGGTTTTCATGCAGCTGCTGCAGATTATATTTTTGGACTGATTTTTTTTTTGACTTTTTTCTGTTGCAGATTGTGAATCGCCCAACCCTCGCGGACCACCTCGGAAGCTTTCTGGTGGTCTGCCAGGAGGAAGGTGCCCTCCTCCATGATAGGTTATTTTCTTCTGTCCATGATAGAAGCTTTGCTACACATGGAAGAAGAGATGCACATCCAATGCAAATCAGTTCTATGACTTGATCCTGGGTGTGTACAGTGGTCAAGCCTAATTTATCATATATTAGTATATATGTTTTATGTTGTGAATATGTGTTGGAACTAAAGAATTGCCAAGGAGACTGCGACATATCCTCTTGTGTAGAATCGCTATATCAGTCTTCACTCCGATCATCCTTATACTTTTACGATGTGGCTAAGTTTGGACTTCCTTGGATGATGAAGTACAATTTCAAGAATTGAATGCTTCATTATGTATATTTGGATGAATAATTTAGATAGAGATCCTCTGAGACATATTTGATCTTCTTGAACATATTTCACTCAAATTTCATGAAAACATATGTACTGCAAGCTACTCTAAGCAAATCAGTTTATTTACAAGTCACATTTACTGATCAAATATGAGAATTTCCAATGACAAGTTCTGATAAGAATATCCATGAATGAAGTCAGAAGTGAAATTCAGCACAATTGGAAATATTCTGATTATAAAATGACTAGAATACACTCCCTTTTTTTTCATTATCAATTAATTTTTATAAGCTCTGGTCTGGAGGAACTTCTTACAAATTAATCGACAAACAATCAAAGTAGGCGCAAAAAGAAAAGATCATGAAGCACTAGTTTTTACATGAAATTAAGCCATGGGTGCTAATTGGTGATCTCTTAACTATATCATTAGAAGTACAATTATTGCATGAAAAATGAGTCCTCGCCCTTCTTGCATACCTTTTAAGATGCAGTCGCTAGATTGACTTGAACCCAAATACATAAAGACAAACCATCTAACCAAACAATACTTGGACCGCCATTTCAGAATTCAGACACACCGAAAGACTTAGACAGTTTACTCTGAAATTTGATATGCTCAAGCGAGGGATTTGCCACAGAATCACCCTAAGCTTGCTCACACATGTCCAAGCACTGATTTGCCCTCAAGAATTTTCAATAAAATCATGGGCCAATGTGAAGAATGAAAAATCCTCAAAATAGCTCATAAAATCCCATAAAGATAAATATCAGGTTTAGAGGGAAGAGAACACTTGGGCACAAAATTGATCCTTTTATTACTCAATGATGTAACTAGACGCTAACCATGCTAGGATGACAAAAACATCAAATCAAAGAGCCTCAAACCTCTCTAACTCTAACAAAGTCTCTCCATACCAAAACTGAGAGACACACCCCATGGCTTAGTCTACACAACCAGCCAGACAATATATAGCTGTAAGGCAAATGACCAAAACGTCGTTAATGAAGAACATGACCCAAATAACCCTAAGGGTAAAACCATTCAAGCTTTCCTTAGAGAATCAGGTGGACCTAGGTAGTGCCTTCACAACTTCAATTTGCCTTTACGTGATCTTTGTGATGTTGTCACACACCCTCCGAATCGACCCCACCAAACCAAAAAACGTGTCGTTGATGATTTTGAAGCTTAAACCATCAAACTATCCATTTCCTAACTTTGAGACCAAAATTGTAAAAACCTCTTGACACCCTGTAACGTGTGACTCACCACTTGTTTTGAGGTCAAATTGGCAAAAACTCTCTGACACAACCCACAAGGTGTGATTCACCACTAATTTATGGCCAAATCATCCAAAACTTCTTGCACGTCCCGCAAGGCATGACTCATCGATGCTGAAGCATGTCCAACATCAACCAATGCCCTAATGCCTTCATGTCTTTTGCACTCTCACGCACAACACTACTATAGAAAACAATTGTTGGTGGGGCTTGATGTTTTTAGGTGAGGGTGAGAATGTTACCTACTCCAATAAAAAAACACAGAACTGTAGCAATTCACCTGTACCTGGAAATCCATTTGCACGTGCGGTTGGCTGCCAACCACATTTGGAAATGGCCACTATTTCCAAGGTGGGCAGTGGGGCCAACCGCATGTGGAAATGGCTAGGTGCAGGCCATGAGGCAAGCCGCCTCTACAAATGGTATCATTTCTAGGACAGGGTGATTCTCCTAGAAATGATTTTTAGGAGCGGGTGATAATGTGGCCCGCTCCTAAAAATGGTCTCATGCTAATAATAAATTCATAACTTTTTCATATGATTTTGAATGAAAACAAACTTTACATCCTAACACCAGGTGTGCGCAATGCCAAGGCCGTCTCCCCCGACCCCGGGTGTGCGCAGGGCTAGGGCCACCTCCCCAGGTGTCACGGGAGCGCCGGCCAGGGGCTGCCTCCCAGCGGCGGGAGTGCATGGGGCTGGGGTTGCCTCCCAGCGGTGAGGGAGCGCTGGCTCGTGTCTGCCTCCCTAGCGACAAGGTTCTTCTGGATCTGAGCGGTGGGAGGGAGAGAAGAAGAAATGAAAATATACGAGCACAGTTTTGTACCGGTACGTTTACATATCATTTGAACCAACGCTTCTTCTACAGTCACCCTTGTCAGTAGAAGCCCAATTGCAAATGCTCTAAACGTACGAGTGCATTTTGCACCGGCAAGTATGAGCCGATATGAATGATGCTCTCTCCACTAGTGTAAGAATCGATAACCGTATCTATTTTCATGTCAAACATAGCTTAAACTATAATTTCAACTGAACGTGTCAAACATATGTATGAAGGACCTATAGAGTAATTGATAACCAAAATATATATATGAGTATTAAGTTCAATATGAACAAATGTGTAAGCGTGTGTGTGAGAGAGAGCAACAAACTTCACATTTATTTATCCACGAATCTTTTTGACAATTATGTCGCCTTAGAATTTCTAGCTTGTACAGGAGCATGGGTTGAGGGACTGGTGAACTCATAAGGAAAGAACTAACCTTGTTTTTTTTAATATGGTCCATAAAAGAAACCCAAAACACCGTTTTGTCCATTTCAACTCGAGTATATAATAAACCCTGTTGGATTTGATTGGACCTGGACATATGCTTATATTCTATATCCTATTGAGTTGGACCATTTAGTTTAACATGATTATCAAACATGCATTCCCACATAAACATGTGTTCTAGGTACTGAGATTCAGTTCATATATGCAATTGCACAGAAGGTAGTAATATGGAAATTATACTAGTGTGAATGACGTAATACACAATCCATGAAGGTATGTGCTCTTGTAGTTCCATAAGATTGTTATCATCTTTCGTCAGATTATTTTTGGTGTTAATAGATGATGAAGCAATAGGTTGTTGTCAAAATTAAAGTTTGACCAAACGAACTGTTGACTTTGACATGGTTCAGGTCTCCATATATGTATATGTATTCCCCTTTTCAAGAACAAAGCAACACACATACGTATGTCCGCAGATTGAAAGGAACCCTCAATTTTGACATCAGTGCAATCACCAGCGTCACCAAATTGAAAGGAACCCCTCCATTTTGACATGATCCAAATCCACACATATTTTTTGTTCTATTCCAGAAGTCCACACATATAGGACAAAAGTGACAGTTTAGATCACAACTACAAAACTAGGAATTTTACAATGGTTAAAATAAATTAGGGAGCAAGTACGTGCTCCAGGTCAAGGTCTGTTAGTTAGAAAAATGGAAGATAGGCGGCTCAACTATATAGAAGAAATTAAAATAAAGAGAATTCCTACAAGGTCGTCAATGGAAACCTAAATTTTGCGATAGAAATTTGCACCTCTTTGACAACGAAATCAAATTCAACGTTTGATTCCATGGCTTTCACTATAATCATGCCTATAAATAACCTTCAGCGCGCTGCAGGCTTCGTTCATAGATAGAGGTAGAGATCACTTTCAGGGCGACGCGTCGCAATGAGGTCTGGAGCTGCTCATCATCTCCTCCTAACCCTCTCCTTGTGGGTGGCGGTGCTGATCGTGGTCGCGTCCTTCGTCTCTGCTGAATCAGGATGTAAGGCAAGCTAACTCTCCCAGATTCAAATGCAGGCCCGTACCTAAGTTTTCGGGGGCCCGGTGCAAAACACAAAATGGAGCCCTATATTTAGTTAGGAAATTCAAATAACCAGAATGTATTTTGAATTCATCGTGCAACTGCCATAAGCATAAAACGCTCATGTTAAAGGAGTGAAAAAAAGAGAGAGTCGTCTTTCTTACATATCTTCTTAACTTCTACTTAAAAGCATCATTCGTCTAGTATTCTTCAAAATGAAATCTTCAATTATATCTTTTCCAAAGGATCATTTTTCAAATGCAATTGTTGCCAATTCATTGAGTCTTTCTTGTTTCATAGTACTGTCTTTTTAGCAACTTCAATTTGGAAAAGATTTGTTTTGTGAATGCAACTGTCACAGGAATAGCTAACAAAATTATGTATGCAATAAAGGCATTATGATCCGTTTCACAAACTTCAGAATATGAAGAGAGCCCAAGCCTTTGTGAGGGATGAAATTTTGGAGGAACTTGAACTCCACATGTAATTCTTTGTCATAAATATCAGAATGGTCAATTATCCTGCATGGTGAGTGTGGCCGCGTGGCTGTATCAATTACACGTACTCCTAATTGGACGCAGCCGTCCCTCCATCCGACTCTCCGAGAAGTATTTCCATGAGTTGCTGATGTGGGCTCTGGTACTCAGGGTGAAAGATTACATTGATTAATGGGCTTGTAATCAGAGGGCTGCTTGGTTAATGGGCTACTAATCAGGGCCCCCTGCATTTTGGGGGCCCGGTGCGGCAGCGCCGATTGCACCGTATAATATACGGGCCCGTTCAAATGGACATGGCAACATGTCAGACGTACACCTTCTTTAAGTTCGTCAATTTGAATTTCTTCCAAGAATTTGCATGCTTTTGGTTCCATAACCACTTTCTATCTATTCGTTAGAACATGGCCTTCACTGTTTTTCAACTGGTTGTGTTGTGCTGCTCGTGCAGATTGTGAGTCACCCAATCCCCCCAGAAGACCCTGGTTACCCTGTCCTGATCCGTGATCATCTTCCACCGAAGGATAAAAGTAGAATTAAAGGAAAACATCCACCGAAGTTTGATTAGAAGCACGAGGTAAAAATCATGTATATGCATGGATTCTTGAAGCAAATGAGCCATCTCACTCAACTTCCATTTTTTGTCTCTCCTTTCATGTGATTGCTGTTCCATACTACCCTGATCTCTGTGGTTAATGAATTTGTACTTAGTTATTTCACCACCTTCAAATAATTATATTACTAATAATCAAGTGTTATTTTTCTATTTTCCGCTTGTACCGTTGTGCTTCATATGTTGTGTTTAACAAAACGAGGTCTATATTACATATATGATTCAGAGTTTCTGACTAAGTTCGTTAGTCAAGGTCATGATACAGTAACACAGTTGCTACACAGCTAACAGCAACATCTCAGTGCATGGTTAAATATATCTACGGTTTACTGCCACTGATTCTTTTTTTCAATCATTATGACTACATAGATGGGCTACTACGGCTTCATGATCTTATCTCTAGGGGAGTCAGACGGAGTTACCTGAGCAATTTGCTATTGTAACACACCATGCATGCAACCGGAAGATTATTTCTGAATGCTCAGCGCCTTAACAAGGTGCTAATTAACGCACATGACAACATCTTACTCTTGGGCAATCAAATCCTCGCTTCGTCCTGAATAACCTTAACCTCTGTATCTTTGACAACCAAATATTATGTATATGATATCTGTTGACGCCTTTTACGGTCAACACACTAAATTGCGCTAGCTCGTGCGAATCCGCAACAGATCAGTCACCAGCAGCACGCCTAGAACAAACCGGTTAAACCAGTTTCGGAATCCGGTGAAACCAGTTCCTAGGATTTGCTGCATAAGCCTAAGATCGCCGGCCCGGGAGGGACCCCATCAGGGCAGGTGCGCCTAGGGTTGCTCTGAGATCGGCAGGCCACTTAGAACGCCGTCAACGCCGTAGAGACGAGGCACGAACAGAGAATTAGGGTTGGAAAAGCTAGGGTTTAGAGATAACAAAAAAGTAAAGGTATTAAGTGTTTGATCAATTGGATAACCCTCAATCGGCCGCAACCCTTTATATTTATAGGGTGGGGAGGTCTTGCCCCGCAAGAAAAGTCCTACTACAACTCAGATCTACAAAAAGAGTCCAACCCTACTACGACTCGGAGAAAACCGGTTCCACCGGTTTCCTAAACCGGTTCCACCGGAATGCCCTGTCAGGCGGGCAACAGGAACCCAAACCGGTTCCACCGGTTCTTGAATCCGGTTCCACCGGTTCTCCTGTCAAAACTGCTCCATGCCAATTTTGATCGTCAACATATGCCCCCCTGTTTTTTTGGTAAAGCTTGCGTACCAGAAAATATATCAGCACAAAAAAGTACTCCTGAGGGCGATGTTTAAACAAAATCCATCGGCCTTTTCATTAGGGCGATATTCAATGCTATCGGCCATGTAAATTAAGCTTCCTGCCAAACACTTGGATAATACTTCTTCAAATACCTCCCATTAAGAGCTCTTGGCAGCCGCTGACCTTGCAAAGTCTCCACCATATAAGAATTGCCGAAGATCACCTGATTACCCTGTATGGACCCTCCCAACTTGGAGATCATTTACCAAACTTGTTGCTCTTCGATCCTATAGGCAGAATTGTTTTCCAAACCAGATCACCAACCTGAAAAGATTTTTGTTTTACCTTCTTGTTGTAAGCCTTGGCAACCCGAATTTTGTCCTTCTCAATTTCCTTCAAGGCCTTTAATCGCTTGTCGGTCACCTCATCAATATTGTCCATCATTAAGTCATGATAATCAACAGCATTGAGATCATTTTGTCTAGCCAATCGATAAGCACTCAAATTTCCTTCAACAGGTAAAACATCTTCCTGGCCATATACAAGCTCAAAAGGAGTAACTTTAGTAGCACCATGTCTAGATATACGATGAGCCCACAAAGCCTCAGATAAAACCTCATGCCACCTCCTAGGATTCTCCTCTATTTTCTTTTTAATGAGCTTAATCAAAATCTTATTACTAGACTCGGCCTGACCATTAGCCTGAGCATAGTATGTAGATAAATTTTTAATACCATACATCTCAACAAACTCACAAACTTTCTTTGATATAAATGAAGTACCTTGATCAGTAGTCAAAGTTTGTGGAGTGCCAAATCTATGGATAATGTACCACCCAAATTCCATCATGTAATAAATTATAGCAACTTTGTTTTTGTTTAGGTTTATCTAAGGTTAAATGAATTTCTTTTTCTTTTATTTAATTTGTGGCCTTAATTACTTAAACAGTAATTAATTAATTTTAGTACAATAAGTGTTTGTTGCATATCATGCCTTTGCATTTGTTTTTTTTGCTTGTGGATTCCCAAATCTCTCTCCAAACTCAAATCTCACTCAAATATCTCACAAACTCTCCAAACCAAATTCAACAAAGATCAAACTCTATTTCTTTTCCCTCCTTTCCCTCTCTCTCATTCTGGCCCGGCCCAGCTTCCCTCTCTCTCCCTTTACTCTTTTCTTTCCACCCGCCGACCCAACCCACGGCCCAGCTACCGGCCCACTCGGCTCTTCTCCTCTCTCGCCCGCACTCCCTCTCTCTGTCACTGCCCTAAGGGCCCTACCTGTCATCCCTTCCACCCCGACGCTCAGAGCATTCTCTCGAGCCGCCGCAACCCGCATCTCCCGCCCCACGTCCTTGTCGCGCCCGCATCTCCCTCCCTCTCTTCACTCTTCAATCAACCGCGTCTTCAACTCGAGCCGCCACCAGATGCTTCCTCCCCTCCTTCACTCCTCATTCATCCCCTCTGCAACGTCTCTCGGGCCTTCATGGCCGTGACTACCGCCCTCTTTCAATCCACCTCGACCGAGCCTCTGCACTCCCCTTCAAACCCCTATAAAGCTCTACCTTCGCTCGCCGCTCGCGCACACACAATTCCCACTCCAAAACCAGCTCTCAACCGTGCGCAATCGCTCGTCGGAGTTCCCAGTTGCCGCCGTGAGGGTTACCAGGAGCGCGTCCGCGGTGCCCTGGAGCCGAAGCAACCTCCGGACGTACCTCTTCGCAGTCCGACAAAGCCCGTCGCCGCGGTTCCTCGTCGCCGACCCACCTCCGGCCTCCTTCCGACGTCCACAACCCCCTAGGTGATCTTCCCATGCCTCCCTCTTCGCTTTCGTGCCATTTGTTTAGCTTCTCGTGCACCGTAGCACGCTCTAGCCTCGACTCCGGCAAGATTTCGCCGCGGATGTGGTGGCGCCGCCGTGCCCTGTGGTCGCCGGCGCCCCCTTTCGCTTCCCACCGCCCGATCTGAGATCTGCGGCCCAGATCTTTCCGGCGTACCAGTCAATCCCCGGTCAAACCGCCGGCCCCTGGCTATTTTGATTAAGAGTCCCTGAACTTTCTGCAAATTAACCCGCAGTCCTTTCACAGTAGAAAGTATTCATATATATGCCCTTATTCATATATATTCCAACCCGCCATCCTGTTCATGGTTTTATCACTTGCTAGCCCCTGATATCTATGTTTATTTATGTTTGTGCCCTCGGTTTTTATCAAAACAGTACGCAGACTTAGTTTTTATTGCATATTAGTCCCTGCAACCATGTTATTAGTGTAACTTCATCGTTTTAAATCCGTTTTGGGTGATTCTTGGGGCCACGCGATCGTCTTTGCATGCTCTTTAGTTTAGGGTGTTTGTTCTGTGTTTTTAGTACTGTTTGATATACCGTTTTTATTTATTTTGTTGTATGTTTTGTGTGATCGTGTAGAGAACGTGCCATTCGAGGAAGGAGAGGATCAGCAGCTGTTTGAAGAGGACCAACAGCAGTTTGTTGAGGAAGGCAAGTGGCCTCCCTCTTCATGAATATTCTTTTTGTCCCATTTACATTCATGAAATTCACCTTTACTTTACTGTTTATGCATTAATTTTGACGGGTCACCTATTAGGACATGACTAGATCTTTTTGCCTTGAACCTTGAATCACCTGGTTATATCATGGGTAGAAATGCTTAGCTTGCTTAAACTTGGGATGGTTCTGTTACCTTTTATGCAATGTTAATCATGATTTAATTATGTTGTTATATCCTTGCTTAATTACAAGATCACCATGATTAATTGGAACATGGAGAACCACCCAAGAAAACAGTACAACCACAGTATCACATGGCTCTGGCTTAGCTAATTAATTAGACTTGGGGTTGGCTAGTGGTCTTACCGTAAGGGCAAGGAGGGGGCCGGTGAGGGGTCATAGCTCGGTCCTTTTGTAGGAGTAGTCTTTGCTAAGGTACGTCCTCTCTTGGGAGGGCTGTGGACCTCACCGCTGCTGAAACTCTAGCGGGCTGCTAGTTGGCTTTGGGTCTTTGTAAAGGCTTCGTAGTGAACCCTCGCCACTCACCAAAGGAAGTGTTTAAGGGCCTTGCAAACCCGGGCGACAAGGGGAACACGAGCTGTGGGTAAAGTGTACAACCTCTGCAGAGTGTAAAACTGATATATCAGCCGTGCCCACGGTTAAGGGCGGGTTGGACCCTCACATGATAATTGAACTTTAACTTGATCTTAACTTATGGTTCTTGGTCTTGGTGGAATAATTTTGGGTTATCCTACTTAATTTGGGTTGGTATAAACTTACATCTAGTAAATAGGTGCTTGCTAATAAAACTTGACCAACTAAAAGTGCTAACCGCATGAGCCTGAACCCCCTTTGATGGCCTTGCATATTCCCCGTTGAGTACCAACCATACGTGTACTCACCCTTGCTAAACAACTGCTGTTCAGAAGATAACAATGATGTGGAGTACTTCAGCGACTTTGATGAGTTCTAGGCGCGTCAACCAGTCAAGTGCCTGTGGATGAAGTTAAGGAGCTGTTTTATCATTTTAGGTTGTCGGTGAACGTTTAAGACCTTCGTGTCTAAATATCGATGAGTGTAATAAAGTTATGTACTCTCTTTTGTACGCTTTTGAACATTGTCTTTTGATATATTCACTGATGACGTCAACGTATGTGCGATAAACGGATCCTGGCACACATATGCAATGCATTCGATTTTATCCTTAAAATTGGGTGTGACAGAAGTGGTATCAAAGCTATGTTGACTGTAGGATGCCAGCCTAGCTAGAAAATGTTCGAAACATAGGATTCACATTCTTAGTCAGCCTTTCTGCTCTTAGGAAAAATTTTATTTGCATAAAAACTTACTCTGTTCCTGTTCTATCTCTTTTTGTTCATGTACTTAGTTTTATTCTTGCTCTATCACAGATGGTCAGGCAGAGGCAGACAGCATGCAAGAGCACCGGAGGTAGGAGGCGCATCTCTCCTGCACAGCCAGTTCCGCGGCTTCCACCAGTGGTGGAATAGGAGGAGGCAGAGCCCGAGGAGCTCCACTACTTTCAGGAGATGGCAGACGGACACATCGTTCCGGTGGACCCAGCAGCTGACGCTCCACCAGCACCACCTGTCGCTCCTGCTCTGGAGGCTCCAGTACCCGCTGCTGGAGGACAGCCGGACGACGGCCACGATAACGACGACGACCAGGGCCTTGGTCAGGATGACCAGGGCGATGCGCAGGACGATGGTTCTGGCATGGGCCAGAACGACGTGCCAGTTGGAGTGGCTGAGGTTGTGAAAGCAACCTACGAGTCAGAGACCTCAGTCAATGAGACTGGCACCTTCCCCAAGATGCTCATGGACGTGCTACAGGAGCTGGGGAACAACGCCAGGCCCCTCTACATGTCACAGCGTGTCTCCAATCCGGGGATGCCGGACTTCTTCATCACCCGGGTCCACATCCGGGAGGCTTCGGTCACTGGTGGATACAAGACCTGTTCGATGCACGACTCCGACATCCCCTACTCCACCGTCACCACCTCCATCATCAGTGTGTAACACCTCTGGTGTTTAACCCTGCGATTATCAACTAACCTATCGCATTTCACCCTTAAGCATGTGGATTGTTGCAGCATGATCACTATCATATCAGGCATAACAATTGTGCTATCATCTCATGGCATAGTAAAGAAAACCTGCAAGCATGATCCGTAGTACATCATCAACTTCTACATAATGCATATGTTGTCATTTCATGTGCGTTGTATGCATAGCTCATGCTAGTATACTTTTAATGTTTCATTCATACTCTAGTTAACATGTATATCAAGTTTCATGAACATCTCATGTGCATAGCTAGTGTTCTAGATGTGTTTTTAGCTCTCCAGTGCTAAGTTCAAAAATCATGTCTTCTTGCTGTTTTGAGTGCTTAATTTAAATAGGTTAACTAGGTGATCTCGTGTTGGAGCCTTTATCAATCTTGTAGAGCTTCCAATGATCTTCCCAACAGTACTAAATTCACTCCTTGAAGTTACCCCAATCTCCCAGAATCTTATTCCTAAAACAGCTACAGAGCCCAGTTTGGAAATCCCGAAATTTGACAAGTGTTGGCAGATTTTGTGATTTTTGGCTGAATTCGATCTAGTTTATCTCCCAATCCATTGAGTTCTGGAACAAACTCCCTTACTCAAAGTTGTAGCCCTATCATCCCTCTACAACTTTGGTATTCTTGGTTGGGGTTGGTTATGCAGTACTTTTTGGAGTTTTAACCACGTGAAGTTGAGCTGCCCGGTGAACGCCGTCGTGACGGGTTCGCGGTCGTCGTCCGTCACGTATGGGCGTCGCGTCGCCTTTACTCCTCTGGCCGCAGCAGCGCGCGTTCCCACCCTCCATGCCGTGTCCTGTGCGATCATCATCACCACAGCCCCGCCATGCTCTGCTTTGATCGCTCACATTGTCGGCGACCGGCGTGACCGGAGTGGGGATCAGTCGCGCCGTCCTCGTCCGAGCTCGCCATGCCTTGACCACGGTCGGCAGCTGTTGGGCACCTGTTCCACCTGCCCCCGGCCTTGTCCATCCACAGCACGACCCCTTCCGCACGCCTACACACCCCGAACGAGCTCGCCATTCAAAGAAACACCACGGGCGCCACGGCCACCCGACGGGCGCTCTTGCTCGCGCGTGCTCCACTCACCCACGGCTCGATTCCTTGCACCCAGGGCACCCTCGCACATTCTCGTCACAACCAAACCATTCCCATCCCCTCCCATCCACTCCTTTAGCCGCAATTTCATATCGTGTCCCGACCGTCGTCGTCGCGAGTTCATCCAAGTGGCGAGCTTCAAGCAGTTCATCTCTCTCAAATCAAGCTAGCAAGATGAGTTCGTCGCGTCCGGGAACGCGTGATGCTTCTCTTGCATCGCTGTTTCGTTACCGGGGTTGAGTTGGGGCCGGGCGGCTGTGCTGGTTGCGGTTGGAGAGCCGCGTGCCTGCCCTGTCCGCGTACTCCTTCGCGAGGAAGGGGACGGGGGCAGGTGGGCGACGCCGGCCAGCAGGTGGGCCGAAGCGAGTGGGCTGAGGGGGGGAAAAGGAGAAGGAATGGCGGTTGGGCCAGCCTGAGCTGGGCCTGGGTCGGCCGGGGAGAGAGGAAGAATTGAGGGAGGTTTTGTGAACCCGGTGAAAGTTGGTTTCGGCCCGTGTTGGTAAATCCCGAGTTCTTGTTTTTCAGGGTGTAGCTGCTCCTTGCAAAATTCATAGAAAATCATAGGAAACTCCAAAAAATCATGAAATAAATTTTGTTGGTTTGCTCATAAAGTTCTCCCTGCAGGAAAAATATGAGTAGGAATAAAATAGATGTTTTATGTCCCTGTTTAATTCTGTTAGTAAATACTAGTATAAATAGCTTAGCTAGTTGCATGGATATGTTTAGTAGCTAATCTTTTTGCAAGTTTTGTTTGGTAAGGTTAGTAGATGTGTATTCTTTTCTATAGAGACCAGTTTGCTTCATGTGCTGTTTGTATATATGTGTTTTTGCTATCTTTTTGCTAGTGGTTGTGTATTTTTCATCGCATGCTAGAACTATATAGTGCCTTTGCATTAAAACTTGATTTTGGTACATCATCATGTTAGTAGGTGCTGCTATAAAAGTAAGGTAATCAGAAAAGAGAGTAGCAAATTTTATATATGCATTTTTGTAGTAAATTTGTGCAATATAAATTAACCATATGTATATAAATAGGTGCCACTACTTGTTTTCATAAGTATGTTTTGGTAACTTTATGCATATGTGTGAATAGATAAACTAATACCTATAGTTCTGTTCAAGCTTTAGTGTCAAGCTTCTTGATAGCTAACTCGTGTTATGTTTAATTCTCTAAAACTTTCTAGTCAACACCTCTGTTAAACTCAAAGTAAATGAATGGTCTTGAGTGTCGGCTTGAAATGAATAGATTCATAACTCAAGGTATATGTGTAAACTAATCTTGAAAGTTTTGCATAATGTTTTAGGAACCTTTGAAACCTTGTGTAAAAGTATAAGCACTAAAAAGCCTATGTGAAGGAAGATGTGTTTTACTCCCTTTATCAGTGTTTAACTTGTGCTTGAATGCTAAGTGTGGTTTAATGTTTCTGCATGTGACATTCTAACCAATGGCCTAATCATACTAATGTAAGCTAGTAATAAAAGTTTGAGAACCAAGAGCTTAGTATAACTTTCTATGTGAATTCATGACTTGCATGATAAAATGACTAGTAGTAATCACCCCTTGTATTTTGATGCACTGCACCATGAAATTAATAGTTTATAACAAGTGCTCATGAAATAAATAGGCAAATTAATTGTGGCTGTTTTATTGCAAGATGAGCATCATATTTATTTTGTCATTGCATTCATCGCACTCATGCATGATGCATTTCATGTAGATACCGCACTCGCTGACGGCTTGTACGAGTTGGTGACTGAACTCGTTGCTGACCTGGTGGAGACCGCAGTTGTTGCTGAAGACCCGAACCAAAGTTCGGTAGAGCCCAAGGCTGTTGAGCAGGAAGGCAAGCACCGTATCATAACCCCTAATTTCCAAAACTATACAAAAAGATTACTTAAGTATTGTGCATTTAAGTTTTGGATATGATTGAAACCCTAGATGCATAATCCCTAGGATTCCTATGTCAAGATACTAGTATGTGTAGGTCGATAGCTTGCCATGCTTAATAGGACCGGTAGAAGTCGAGTGATTTTCTGTCACTCGCGAGATGTAGGTTCTTTACTTTATGATGAAATCTTAAACTTTGTGGGCGGGGCCTGGTACGATGCTCCTGTGTGTAACCGACCCGCTTTTGCCAGATGGGCCGGGCCGAATCCCGGGGGCTCCGTGTTACACTATGTGGGTGGTTGGCCTCGTCTACGTATCAAATGGAAGTAAGGTCATGGCTGTACTGTTGGGCAAGTATTGAACGTACTGTGCATATACTGGTGTCTGGGTCCCAGGAAACTGATGTACCTGAATCAAACGGTATTTGGGCTTCTTCCCACTACTCTGGGAGTGGACGGATGGCGGGTGTAGTTGCGGCTACTTGGTCCGGGACCAGTAGGGCTTTGCACCCGGGACTAGTGGGTTTAGACTGAATATCCGAGAGAGGATGGGAAAGGTGGTCGCGTAAGGCTCCGGGAGCGCTTACGTGACGTGTGTTCAGGTTTCCCTTGCAAGGTGTAAATTCGATCATGATCGCGGCACTTCTCCGTTATGAATACCGCTTGTCCGCTGTACAGCATAAGTAGCAGGAGAGAATGATAATTAATGATGGTTCTATGATTATTTGTTGCTCCAACATGTTTGCTATAGAAAAGGGTGCTCACATGGATACTTGATAATGACTATGAACCTGATGCTAAAAGTTGAAAGTTAGAATCAACTATTAGTTGCTTTTCGGCAAAACAAACCCCACAGCCAAAAGCCTTGCATTCTTAGGAGTCGGTGTTATAAACCATATTCGGATAAGTCTTGCTGAGTATTAGTTGCTCAGCCTTGCTTGTGGCTTTGCTTTTCAGAATGTGAGTTCAATGTGTCCGATGGCTCCGAGCAGTGGATCATCGATGGTCAGACCGTTCCGGCGGGCTGGACTGTCGAGTGGATCGAGGATTAGCTGGCTTCTTTTGTGTGCTTGTGATGACATGTTCTTCGGGCTTATGAGCATGTTATTGTATCTCGTCGTTTAGCTTCCGCGCTTTTTATTCAGAACTCTGGTTTGTACTCTAAGTGTTTTAAACTCTGGCTTGTAAGACTTAATTATGGAACTGTTGTAACTTATGGTAATGTTGGTAACATCTGTGCTCTCCTTGAGTGAGCCTTGTGCACATTGGTTCGATCGGAAATACGGTGGTTTTATCGGGCTCGACCCAACAGATCGTCTAATTGAACTGTTTGAAGCACGGGTGACCGGATCAAGTGATTGAGATGATGGTTAACGTGCTTGAGCCAGTTTAATTAGGGCGGTTCTGCCACACAGTGCCGCCAGGAGAGCTCTGTGGTCTCTCTGCCACGCTCGCCGTGGTGAGCTGAGCATCACAAAGTACCGCCACCTTCCACGACGGGCTAGTGGCACGGAGGTGACCCATGTGCCACTAGGAGGACCTCACGAGCCTCGCATCGACATCCTCTCTTGTGTCGTCGCTGGTCTCAACACGGACGTGGAGGGCACGGCTTCTGACCTCATGGAGACTACTCAGAGACTAGCCAGTGCTCAGGCCAGGATCAGGCAGCTGGAGGCATAGGTGGCAGGTCACATGCCCCCAGTGGAGGCAGAGAGAGCCGACTGCCCCACCGCTTCACCCTCGCGCAAGAGGTTTCGTACCGGAGAGCCAGGCTCTATCACCGGTCTCCTAGGCCAGGTTTAGGGAGTCTACCATAATAAGTCATCGCGATAGAACCGTTCCTATGAGGACGTGCGATGTTTATGTTTGCTTGTTTGTTTCATGTTTGAGTTGGAGTTTCTTTGTAATGACTGTCATGTTTTTGTGGAGTGATGGCCACAAATGCATTATTAAATAATTAAAGTTAAAGTCAGTTTTAAGTTTCAATCTTGGCTCTGTACTTTCTATCTTTATCAGTTTATCTATCCTATCTAAAGCACTCCCCTAACGATCAGATGGTAAATACTAGGAGAGGCGGAGGACGTGACATTCCAAGTTTCAGACGTGCTCATGTAATCAACTGTCAGAATCAAGCACCGCCTCCACCCCCAAACCCACCAATGGAGCAGTTTCTACAAGCTCAGATGCAGTTGCTGCAGGATCTTACTAACACTGTGCACAACATTCAAGCACAGCAGAATCAGCAGCCGCCACAGATGCCTCCACAAGCCCGGGACAGGCTCCGGGATTTCATGAGTCACCACCCGCCAACCTACTCTCACTCGGCGGACCCTCTGGATGCTGATGACTGGCTGAAAGTCATTAGCAAGAAGCTGGATATCACCCAGTGTACAGACTGTGAGAGAGTCTTGTATGCTGCTGGACACCTGGAAGGAGCTGCATCCGACTGGTGGGATGCATACACAGCTGCTCACGCCAACGTCGACACTATTACCTGGGCAGAGTTCAGAGACAGTTTTCGCCTGCATCACATTCCTGCTGGTGTGATGAAGTTGAAAAAGAATGAGTTCTTGGCACTGAAGCAGGGCCATATGTCAGTAAGCGAGTACCACGATAAATTCATCCAGCTGTCCCGCTACGCGTCCAATGAGGTCGATGATGATGAGAAGAAGCAGGATCGCTTCTTGGATGGTCTGATCGGGCCACTCAAGTATCAGCTGCAGAGTCACACTTTCTCGACTTTTCAGAGACTCCTGGACAAAGCTATTGGCCTGGAGAACACTCGCAAGGAGCACGGAGAGCTCAAGAGGAAATCCCAGTCACAGAGACAGTCAAGCAGCAGCCGCCCGCGCTTCAACTCTCAGCAAGGGTCACAGTTTCGCTCTGGAGGGCAAGGCGGAAATTATCAGCAGAATCAGCAGTACCGCAGCCAGCAGCAGCCCTAGCGCTTCAACCAGCAGGTCCAGCGCAATCCCAACTTCCAGCAGAACAGGTCTGGCAGTTCATCAGGTGCTCCAGTGCGCAATGGCAACAACAACAACAACAACAGTAGCTTAGTCGCACCGGTTCCTCCAAATGGCTGCTTCAAATGTGGAGAAGTGGGGCACTATGCTAACAACTGCCCCAAGCGTAACATGCAGACACCTCAGGGCCAAAAGACCAATGGTCAGAGGTCTGGACCACAGACTCCACAGATGCGCAATGGGAACCAGAACTCCCAGGGCAGCAAGGGCCAGCAGAACTACATGCGTGGACGGGTGAACCACGTGTCAGCTGAATCAGCTCAAGATGCTCAGGACGTTGTGCTCGGTACATTTCTTGTCAATTTTGAACCTGCATTAGTTTTGTTTGATTCTGGAGCATCGCATTCTTTCATTACTAAGCAATTTGTGGAAAAACACAATATACCTATGAGCCTTATGAAGAAAACTCTACTAGTTAGTTCCCCGGGTAGTGAGATGAAGGCTAGTCACATATGCCCGCGGGTGAATCTGAAAATCATGGGGGTAGATTTTCCAGCCAATCTGATAGTCCTAAAGTCCAGTGGGATTGACGTGATTCTTGGAATGGATTGGTTATCTGGATGCAAAGGAGTTATTCAGTGTGCCAAGAAGTCAGTGCTCTTGACCAGTCCTCAAGGAGATCAAATTGAGTTCGTTGCTAGCATGCCATCCACAGATGAAGCAACGGTGAATCAGATCAAGGGAACACCTTTGGAGGAGATCAAGGTCGTGAGTGAGTACCCAGACGTCTTTCCGGAGGACTTACCAGGTATGCCACCTGATCGTGACATTGAGTTCCGTAATGATCTTTTACCTGGCACTGCACCTATATTCAAAAGACCCTATAGGTTAGATGTTAAGGATTTAAGTGAACTAAAGAAGCAAATAGAAGAGCTATTAGGAAAAGGATATATCCATCCTAGCTCATCACCTTGGGGAGCCCCTGTCATCTTTGTTGATAAAAAGGATGGCACTAGAAGGATGTGTGTTGATTATAGAGCTCTCAATGATGCTACTATCAAGAACAAATATCCACTACCCAGAATTGAAGATCTGTTCGATCAAATGAGAGGTGCTAAAGTGTTCTCCAAGATTGATCTGCGGTCAGGATACCATCAGTTGAGAATTCGACCAGAAGATATCTCCAAAACAGCATTCACCTCCAGATATGGGTTATTTGAGTACACAGTATGTCGTTTGGATTGACCAATGTCCCGGCGTACTTCATGTACTTGATGAACACGGTGTTTATGGAATATCTTGACAAGTTTGTAGTGGTGTTCATCGACGATATCTTGGTGTTTTCTCGGAATGAAGAAGAAAATGAAGAACATTTGAGGTTGGTACTACAGAAACTCCGAGAGAATCAGTTGTATGCTAAACTCAGTAAGTGTGATTTTTGGTTGAAGGAAGTTTCTTTCCTTGGTCATGTCATCACCGATGGAGGAATAGCAGTTGATCCCAGCAAGGTTCAGGATGTGTTGAATTGGAAACCACCTACGAATGTGTCCGAGATCAGGAGTTTCCTTGGTTTGGCAGGACACTACCGCAGGTTCATTGAAGGATTCTCCAAGATTGTGAAACCACTCACTTCATTGTTGGAAAAAGGCCGAGAGTTCAAATGGGATGAAGCTTGTCAGAATTGTTTTGAAGAGCTGAAGAAGAGGTTAACTACGGCCCCAGTGTTGATAATGCCAGATATACACAAAGGGTTAGATGTCTATTGTGACGCTTCACGTCTCGGTCTTGGTTGTGTGTTAATGCAAGAAGGCAGAGTGGTAGCTTATGCATCAAGGCAGCTGAGGAAGCATGAGCAAAACTATCCAACTCATGACTTGGAGCTAGCCACTGTCGTGCACGCACTGAAGATTTGGAGACATTATATGATTGGAAATAGGTGTCAGATTTTCAGAGACCACAAAAGCTTGAAATATATCTTCACTCAGAGGGATCTCAATCTCAGACAGCGCAGATGGTTGGAACTGATAAAGGATTATGACTTGGATATTCAGTATCATCCTGGCAAGGCCAATGTCGTGGCAGATGCTTTGAGTCGGAAGAGCCAAGCTAACATGGCTATAGCTCGACTGATGCCTCAAGAATTGTGTTGGGAAATGGAACGACTCAATCTTAGGATTCTTTATAACTCAGAAGCTATGACAATGGAGATTGAACCTACTCTTGAGCAGGAAATCAGACAAGGTCAGTTGACAGATGCTAAGATCAAAGAAATCAAGACTCTGATTGGTTTAGGAAAAACAACGGATTTCACCGAAGATGAACAAGGCACTGTTTGGTTCAGGAAAAGGATCTGTGTACCTGATATCGATCGTCTTCATGAACTTATATTGAAGGAAGCACATGATTCCGTCTATTCAATTCACCCCGGCAGTACCAAGATGTACAAGGTTTGAAGGAGAAATATTGGTGGTATGGTCTTAAGAGAGACGTGGCAACTCACGTAGCTTTGTGTGATGTATGGTAAAGAGTGAAAGCAGAACATCAAAGGCCAGCAGGTTTGCTTCAGCCGTTGAAAGTACCCGAGTGGAAATGGGAAGAAATTGGTATGGACTTTATCGTAGGATTGCTGTTGGCATTTCTTAGCATCACCACTACTAGAGTGATGGTACTAGAGATGCCTTAATATAGATCTTAGCGTTATACAAGTTCTGCAAGCGCACAGAAGTACATTGTAGCATTTCACCCGGGAGTATTCCAGAGTATCGTATTTATTTCCTCAGGGAAAGTGTATGGCAAAGTAATATATTTTCCAATGTATCAACTATATCATAATCAATATACCAGGACTAGGCCAGGGGATAATATGATATGAACGATTGAGTATGTTGACACACAGAAGATTTCACTGCTCATTATATAAGTCTAGTTAGTATGAAGGTCCTAAGAGAGAACTAGGGATTCTATGTACTTCTTACAAATGGGTTACATTCATTACAAGTGTATCCTATACAAGCTTAGTAAGTGATATATGCTAGAGGACAAATCGAGGAGTTGTGGGATCCCCTCATCCAAGGGTACTGCACGATGTTTATCACTTAGGCCTGCAAACGCCCAAACCTGAACGGTGAGGATTACAAGGGACGGACAGGGCTGTCACCACCTGCCGCCTACCTCTGAATACGTGGAGTAGGGTATCCCCAACGGTATTCCATAACCCAAACACCATGTTTATAATATGAAATACATCTTTACCAATTGTACGGAAAGGTAAAGAACAATCATAGAGATTCATTGGGCCATTGCCATAACATGCACCAGCCAAACTAAGGTGTAAGACATACATCTCATATGATGAACACACAAGACCAAAAGTCAAGTAACAAAAGTAAGACAGTAATTCCATTAAGGCTCTAAGTCTTACAAATAAGCAAAGGATACAAGATAACTGAGCTCTAGGCTTACCAAGACTCCTTTGGAAACCCGTAGAAGCTCAACTCCTAAAACTACTTCTCTACTAACTAAGACTATGACTTGTAGCAATTGGAGCTCTTCCTTCTGGTGTGTGTTGTACAGGAGGCGTTGGCACCTATTTATAGCACTTGGAGGCGGTTCAGGGCCGGTACAAGGCGGCTGAGGGCGAGTGGGCCCACCCCCCGAGTCGGCCGATGTGGAGACGTTGCCCGACCGTCATATGAACCGACTGAACTCTTGCACGGTGTAGATTTGGTCCTGAAGGCGGTGTGGATACACTCGAGAAAGAAGGACCGCAACGGCCGCTAGACTGGGTCGGCCGACCTGGCCAGGTCGGCCGACCTGGTCCAGGCACGGTTTTCTTCGATCTTCTTCTGAGTCGCTGGAATGTGGACCCTGGTACTCGTAGAAGATGGGTATGGATCCTCGGAGTAACTGTTGATTCTCATGTGGGCCCATCAATCCATGTGCTCCTCCTTATCCTTCTTGTCATCCCTTGGATATAACCGTCATTGATTCAACGTTCTGGATGACATGAACTTGTGCTTCTTCTGCGTGGCCAAACTTGGGCTTGGTTGGACACTAGGTCAGGTCGGCCAACCTGAGTAGGTCGGGCGACCTGGGCCTGGCCCTGTTTTCCTTCATCTTTTGGCCCATAACTCCTGCAACCAAATAATCTCCATGTACAAGTGGAACTACGTTATTTGAAATAAAATCCTACTGATCATTACTAATTTATTTCATTTTATCGTGTTGGCGTTACAAAATAATCATGACTTAACAAGCGCCAACAAACTCCCCCAAGCTAAGACCTTTGCTCGTCCCGAGCAAAACTTGGAGAGTTAGGAACTTAGGATCAGAATTGCTTACTTCCCATAAGAGATATTTTCAACAAGAAAGCAATTCATGACTTGATTAAGTTGGCAAAGATCAAATCATCCTTTTCACCTTATCACTCATGGGGCTTTTTTGCTTTTCCTTCATCTTGAGCGGTTGAAAGCCAGAACAACTTAGCGAGAGCGCTCTTCCCTAAACCTTTGTTCCTCCATCACACCGGAGGTTTTAAAGAGACTTTTGCAAAGAAAAACACAAGACTCCTCAAGTGACTCTCAAGTCGCTCATTTGTGTTTATACCTCTACCATCACTCCTCTTAATTTCCCTCAATAGCATAAACAAATGGGGTTCATAAATGGGAAACTTTTGTTTCACATATGCATTGCTTGTTTTGTTGAGTCAAATCCAGGATCAATGAAGAATTAAATCATGCACTCAAATTGGAGTGTGCAAGTGTGGATATGTGGTAGTGGAAATAAACTCTTTTAGGAAATTTCTCTCCTTTAGGAAATTTGTTATAAAGCTTGGCTCCTTTATTCCCTTTTTTTTCATGGACTACATATGTCCATTTTTTTCATGGACTACACACATGTCCATTTTCTTTCTCTTTTTTTTAATAGGGAGCCTAAGCATAAGCCTAGAAATGTTTTTGGAGAGGAATCTCTTTGTTTTGGAGTACTTTATTCTAGCGAACAAATGATAGGCATGTTGCTTACTTTCAGGGTAGAAGTATTGCATATGTGGTGACGTGTACGTGACTCCAATTTTTAAGAGCATGAAGTAAATCTTACAACGATTGCAATGAACTTGACAGAACTCAAAACAAATACACATGCTCTTTGTACGTGGTTGGAATATGGGGCTCTGGTAGGATTTTCACTCTTCACTGAGGAGTCTAGACTTTTGTTCTTTTTGAAATAAAATCTCCAGGATCAGGTTTCACTTTGGTGAAGATAAAGCAACTCTAACTTATTATCTCATAGCTCCCAACAACCTAGAATCAGATTTAGCATTTGCTACCCACAAGTTTTAAGTTTCCAAGGAAGTCATTAATTTAAGCCAACAAATTCAAGACACAAATGACTGCCTTATTGAGACTTGCATAAATTGGGAAAGTCATAGCAAAAGTTCATCACTTCCAAATAGAGTTTCATTTTTCAGTCATTTCCATTTTCAACATCATTTTTTTAGACAAGATAAAAGAAAAATAAAGAGAATGGTTCAGACAACATGCCTGTACGGGGGTCCTCCCCCAAGCTGGACTTTTCACTGCTGGCGGTAACGAGGGTCGTTCGGGTCGAAGCCTTGGAACCGAAGGTAGGCAGTTAGGTTCTGGTTGCCCTCCTGGATGCTGTTCTGGAGGGTGTTGAAGTTCTGTGCTGACTGGTCCCACCAAGCTTGCGACTGCTGCACATGCTGGGTTAACGTATCATCAATACGGTGAGTGGTTACCTCTAGGGTTCCCATGCGGTTGGATAACCCATCCATGCTGCTGCGCCAGTCCCTTGCCAAAAAGGAACGTCGGGCATCGAACGGAGGAGGGCCACCACTTGAGCTAGATGACTGATGATAGCGCGGGTCTTGGAGATTCCATTGTGCGTGCGGCGCTTCATGCCATCCCGAACCTCCTGCCATGTATGGTGGAGGCGGTTGCGGCTGCTCCCAGTTCGATCCTGCTGGTATGTACGGTGGAGTTGGAGGCTCCCATGCTGCTTGGGACTGCGGCACTCCGGCTTCTCCCCGTCGGGACATGCTTCTTGTCACCCTCCCTGTCACGCTTTGCCTGCCTTCCTGTTGCAACTCCAACAAAATTGTTTTGCATCTGTACAACCAGTATTCCGGTGCTGGCAACGGAATTCTGGTTGTGCTATTATGATAAACCATAACAAGTTTTTGGTCTATGGCATGAGTAACAAGGTGACTCTGAACAAAATGAGACTCGTCCAGAGTTGGGCGAGGCTGCGGAAGGAACTCGACTCGATAATTATCCAAAAGGCCCATCGACTCAAAAATGCGAGTAACCAAAGAAGTGCATTCAATGGGACCTTGTCTCTTAAAAACACCCATCCATTGATCAATCATGAAAACAACAGGTGAGACTCTTATCTTCTTAACCATTGCATATAATAATTTTAATTCATCAATGCGAACAGTTCGAAGATCATTTCGAGGAAATAGAGTCATAGCAAGCCAGCGGTGCATGAAACGAAGAGTGGGATTATGAATGTGGCTAGTTCTAGGGGGAGTGCCATCTGTGATACCCGAAATATCCCGCCAAAAGGATTCTCTCACAAAATGCCTCAAAACTTTATCAACTTCCAAGCTGCAACGCTTGCTAAAACCCAGATAGGTACTAAGCTGCCTCCAAGAAACGAAATACTCTTCCCTTAAAAAGCGAAAAGTAATCCCTTCCTCACCCTTTCTCAAAGTAGCAAGAAATTGGATTGTTAACAAACGACACCCATCCTCATTAATGCGTGCAAAATCCGACCATCCCACAGCACCCCACATGGTTTCGAAATCAGTGGCCATCCCTAATTTCTCCATGAGTTCGCTTGTGAACACACGTGTGTGATCAAAAGCGCGACCCCTAAGAATTTGATACGCTTCCAGTTCGTAGCCTTCTTCGATGTCGAGTTGATCGTCGGAGATGAACGCCGGCCGAGGATCATCTTCGTTTTGGTTGCTGCTGGAGCTGTCCCCGTTGCCATCTCCATTGCCACCGCCTCCGGCGGATGTGGCGCCAGCACCGGTGTAGTAGTACTGGTCTTCGGAGATCTCCATGGAGTGTTCGCTGCTTATCCTTTCCTCGGAGCCACCGGCTGATTCCATGATCTCCGTACTGGAGGAGACCAGCTTAGTGCTTCCGGAATGTCGGCTCCGCTTTGAGCTTGACCCCTTCAACTTCTTTGCTTGCTTCACAACTCCTCTGACGATGTTCATGATTTTTGCACAGAGAACAGTAAGCAACAAAAATGACACTTGGAAGACAAAAGGATTAGCGTTAGCAAGTTAGTCGTCCAAGAGTTAGTCATTCTTGCGGGGCGTGAACGCCTCCACAAAAGTCATTCTTGTGGGTTATGACACACCACAAATAAGTGTTCTTGTGAGATTTTTGGTTACCTCCACAACACGTTCAAGAATTTGAGCATGAGAATAACAGCACCTTTATGCAGAAATGAAATCCATATTTAGTTGGGTTTTCAATTTTTATTGATTTTTTCAAACTTAGGAGCTAAACACTTAAGAACCTAACAGAGGGAGAGGAGAAACTCCGAGGGTGAAACGCAGCTCGGGTTGGGGCAAAGTGAGCAAGCTGCTGGCCATGGCTTTTTATAGCCGGAGATCACCATTGATCGGCCGACCAGGTGGGGTCGGCCGACCCTCCCGCAGAAGCAAATTGGCCAAGCTTTGATCACGATCGCGTTGGATACCTGGCGTCTGCAGAAACGGTTGAAAACTTTGCAAAAGACGGGGGCGTGAGTCGGGCGACATGAGCTGGTCGGCCGACCGGATTTGGGCACCCCTGAATGCCCCCTTTGGAATTTGTGATCTGTGCCTATGGTAGTGTATCATGGGAATTGAGTGCTCTGCAAAGGCCAAAGCTAGAAGTCGGTCGACGTGCCTTGGTCGGCCGACCGGGGTTTAGCTAGGTTCAGGCTTAGCCTTTGTAGAGTGGCACATGGTTCAAAGGTGTAATAATTTTTGGGTGCGTGGGCAGTGGTGGCCAGGTATCCAAGGAGGATTTAAGTAAATGGCTCCAAAGTTTAAATTTCAAATGCAAAATTTTGTGGAAAATTTAAGCATGCTTGAAAAATAAATATGCATTGTGAAATAAATATGAGATACATACCAATGTACCTACCGGTGAGGACTCGATGTTTTCTTCCGTTGAGTGCAGACGTCTCCAAGTCATGATTTAGCTTGATGATCTGGCCTCCGCATTTGAAGACAATGCGGATGCTTTGCAAAGCCATTCCAGTTCTATTTTCTTCACACAAGGTGCTGCTGATGTTATTACCTTCAGAGCCTTAACACCTTGTGTAAATTCCTTGGGCAGGGGCAGGAGTGGCTCGCTGTTGGTGACTGGTGGTTTCTGTGGCTTCCATCCATAAATCACCTTGATTTCAGGTCCGTCATGTTTTTGGTTTGATTCTTTCTTGTTTCCTGCATGGTTAGCCAAAATCTCCCGACTGGTCTCTTGTACCACTGCAGCTAACTGGGCTGTCTGGGTTTATGAATTTTGCTTAAGCGCAGCTGGTTTTTCACAGCAACTGACAAGTCATGGAATCTAGAACTTAGATCGTTTACCTTAGCAGGTATAGTGTATACACTTCCTCCTTGCTGGGATGGGCCCCAGTTATGTGCTAGAAATAAATCCCTGCACTGCTGCCAGGACTCCATCTTTGCCTTGTGGTTGTAGTACCACTGCAGTGCTCTACCTGTTAATGAGAATGGGAATAACCATTGCATTGCCCCTCCTGCTAGTCGACTGCATATTGCTGAAAAATGTCAGAGATGTTCTGCTGCATCTGTTATAGCCTTTCCGTTGAATGGCTTGGCTTGCACCATGGTAATGTACGTTGAGTCGATCACGAGAGTTTCAGTTGCCATCTTGGTGCAAAGGTACTTTGATTTCAATCGACAGAAATTTGAGGATCACTTTGAGTTCTTCGGCGAATCGATGATGTACCTTCTGTATCACACAAAGAGAAACAAGACAAGGGTAAACCTGTCTAGAGATGGTAATTAATTGTGACATAAGTTAATACAGAGGTTAACATATTCTTTGACCAATGCTTTCCCCGGCAACGGCGCCAGAAATGCTTGTTGGCATTTCTTAGCATCACCACTACTGGAGTGATGGTACTAGAGATGCCTTAATATAGATCTTAGCGTTATACAAGTTCTGCAAGCGCACAGAAGTACATTATAGCATTTCACCCAGGAGTATTCCAGAGTATCGTATTTATTTCCTCAGGGAAAGCGTATGGCAAAGTAATATATCTTCCAATGTATCAACTATATCATAATCAATATACCAGGACTAGGCCAGGGGATAATATGATATGAACGATTGCGTATGTTGACACATAGAAGATTTCACTGCTCATTATATAAGTCTAGTTAGTATGAAGGTTCTAAGAGAGAACTAGGGATTCTATGTACTTCTTACAAATGGGTTACATTCATTACAAGTGTATCCTATACAAGCTTAGTAAGTGATACATGCTAGAGGACAAATCGAGGAGTCGTGGGATCCCCTCATCCAAGGGTACTGCCACGATGTTTATCACTAAGGCCTGCAAACGTCCAAACCCGAACGGCGAGGATTACAAGGGACAGACAGGGCTGTCACCACCTGCCGCCTACCTCTGAATACGTGGAGTAGGGTATCCCCAACGGTATTCCATAACCCAAACACCATGTTTGTAATATAAAATACATCTTTACCAATTGTACGGAAAGGTAAAGAACAGTCATAGAGATTCATTGGGCCATTGCCATAACATGCACCAGCCAAACTAAGGTGTAAGACATACATCTCATATGATGAACACACAAGACCAAAAGTCAAGTAACAAAAGTAAGACAGTAATTCCATTAAGGCTCTAAGTCTTACAAATAAGCAAAGGATACAAGATAACTGAGCTCTAGGCTTACCAAGACTCCTTCGGAAACCCGTAGAAGCTCAACTCCTAAAACTACTTCTCTACTAACTAAGACTATGACTTGTAGCAATTGGAGCTCTTCCTTCTGGTGTGTGTTGTACAGGAGGCGTTGGCACCTATTTATAGCACTTGGAGGCGGTTCAGGGCCGGTACAAGGCGGTTGAGGGCGAGTGGGCCCACCCCCGAGTTGGCCGATGTGGAGACGTCGCCCGACCGTCAGATGAACTGACTGAACTCTTGCACGGTGTAGATTTGGTCCTGAAGGCGGTGTGGATACACTCGAGAAAGAAGGACCGCAACGGCCGCTAGACTGGGTCGGCCGACCTGGCCAGGTCGGCCGACCTGGTCCAGGCACGGTTTTCTTCGATCTTCTTCTGAGTCGCTGGAATGTGGACCCTGGTACTCGTAGAAGATGGGTATGGATCCTCGGAGTAACTGTTGATTCTCATGTGGGCCCATCAATCCATGTGCTCCTCCTTATCCTTCTTGTCATCCCTTGGATATAACCGTCATTGATTCAACGTTCTGGATGACACGAACTTGTGCTTCTTCTGCGTGGCCAAACTTGGGCTTGGTTGGACACTAGGTCAGGTCGGCCGACCTGAGTAGGTCGGGCGACCTGGGCCTGGCCCTGTTTTCCTTTATCTTTTGGCCCATAACTCCTGCAACCAAATAATCTCCATGTACAAGTGGAACTACGTTATTTGAAATAAAATCCTACTGATCATTACTAATTTATTTCATTTTATCGTGTTGGCGTTACAAAATAATCATGACTTAACAAGCACCAACAATTGCCTCGCACTCGGGATGGTTATGATTCTATATGGGTCATTGTGGATAGATTGACCAAAGTTGCTCACTTCATTCCAGTCAAAACCACATATTCGGGGGGCCAAGTTAGCAGAGCTGTATATGTCTAGAATTGTGTGTCTACACGGAGTGCCAAAGAAGATAGTGTCTGACCGAGGTACCCAGTTCACGTCTCGTTTTTGGCAGAAACTGCATGAGTCAATGGACACCAAGCTTAATTTCAGTTCAGCATATCATCCGCAGACAGATGGACAGACTGAGAGGACAAATCAAATCCTAGAGGATATGCTCAGAGCTTGTGCCTTAAAGCATGGAGGCAGTTGGGATAAGAGTTTGCCATACGCAGAGTTCTCTTATAACAACAGTTATCAAGCTAGTCTCAAGATGGCTCCATTTGAAGCTCTGTATGGAAGAAAGTGTAGGACACCGCTATACTGGAGTCAGACAGGAGAAAGTCAGGTTTTCGGACCAGAAATTTTGCAAGAGGCTGAAAGACAAGTCCAGATAATCCGGGATAATCTCAGAACTGCCCAATCACGACAGAAGAGAATTGACGTTTGAAGTAGGAGATTATGTGTATCTCAAAGTGTCACCCATCAGAGGTCTCCGCAGATTTAAGGTCAAAGGAAAGTTGTCACCTCGCTATATCGGTCCCTTTCAAATCTTGGAAAGGAAAGGTGAAGTGGCATATCAGTTGGAGTTACCCGAGCGACTGTCGGATGTTCATGATGTGTTCCATATTTCTCAGTTGAAAAAGTGTTTGAGGGTACCCGAAGAGCAACTACCACTGGAAGAGCTTAATGTGCAAGATGATTTGACTTATTCAGAACACCCGGTCAAAATCTTGGAAACATCTGAAAGAGTCACGAGGAACAAAGTAATCAAAATGTGCAAAGTACAGTGGAGTCATCACTCGGAGGATGAAGCCACTTGAGAAAGAGAAGATGAGCTCATTGCAGACTTCCCACAGTTGTATCCCAATATATCCGAATCTCGAGGATGAGATTCTCTTTAAGGGGGGTAGGATTTGTAACACCCAAATTCCATCATGTAATAAATTATAGCAACTTTGTTTTTTTTAGGTTTATCTAAGGTTAAATGAATTTCTTTTTCTTTTATTTAATTTGTGGCCTTAATTACTTAAACAGTAATTAATTAATTTTAGTACAATAAGTGTTTGTTGCATATCATGCCTTTGCATTTGTTTTGTTTGCTTGTGGATTCCCAAATCTCTCTCCAAACTCAAATCTCACTCAAATATCTCACAAACTCTCCAAACCAAATTCAAACAAAGATCAAACTCTATTTCTTTTCCCTCCTTTTCCTCTCTCTCATTCTGGCCCAGCCCAGCTTCCCTCTCTCTCTCCCTTTTCTCTTTTCTTTCCACCCGCCGACCCAGCTACCGGCCCACTCGGCTCTTCTCCTCTCTCGCCCGCACTCCCTCTCTCTGTCACTGCCCTAAGGGCCCCGCCTGTCATCCCTTCCACCCCGACGCTCAGAGCGTTCTCCCGAGCCACCGCAACCCGCATCTCCCGCCCCACGTCCTCGTCGCGCCCGCATCTCCCTCCCTCTCTTCACTCTTCAATCAACCGCGTCTTCAACTCGAGCCGCCACCGGACGCTTTTCCCCCCTCCTTCACTCCTCATTCATCCCCTCTGCAACGTCTCTCGGGCCTTCATGGCCGTGACTACCGCCCTCTTTCAATCCAGCTCGACCGAGCCTCTGCACTCCCCTTCAAACCCCTATAAAGCTCTACCCTTGCTCGCCGCTCGCGCACACACAATTCGCACTCCAAAACCAGCTTTCAACCGTGCGCAATCGCTCATCGGAGTTCCCAGTCGCCGCCGTGAGGGTCACCAGGAGCGCGCCCGCGGTGCCCCGGAGCCGAAGCAACCTCCGGACGTACCTCTTCGCCGTCCGACAAAGCCCGTCGCCGCGGTTCCTCGTCGCCGACCCACCTCCGGCCTCCTTCCGACGTCCACAACCCCCCAGGTGATCTTCCCATGCCTCCCTCTTCGCTTTCGTGCCATTTGTTTAGCTTCCCGTGCACCGTAGCACGCTCTAGCCTCGACTCCGGCGAGATTTCGCCGCGGACGCGGTGGCGCCGCCGTGCCCTGTGGTCGCCGGCGCCCCCTTTCGCTTCCCACCGCCCGATCTGAGATCTGTGGCCTAGATCTTTCCGGCGTACCGGTCAATCCCCGGTCAAACCGCCGGCCCCTGGCTATTTTGATTAAGAGTCCCTGAACTTTCTGCAAATTAACCCGCAGTCCTTTCACAGTAGAAAGTATTCATATATATGCCCTTATTCATATATATTCCAACCCGCCATCCTGTTCATGGTTTTATCACTTGCTAGCCCCTGATATTTATGAATAATTATGTTTGTGCCCTCGGTTTTAATCAAAACAGTACGCAGACTTAGTTTTTATTGCATATTAGTCCCTGCAACCATGTTATTAGTGTAACTTCATCGTTTTAAATCCGTTTTGGGTGATTCTTGGGGCCACGCGATCGTCTTTGCATGCTCTTTAGTTTAGGGTGTTTGTTCTGTGTTTTTAGTACTGTTTGATGTACTGTTTTTATTTATTTTGTTGTATGTCTTGTGTGATCGTGTAGAGAACGTGCCGTTCGAGGAAGGAGAGGATCAGCAGCTGTTTGAAGAGGACCAACAGCAGTTTGTTGAGGAAGGCAAGTGGCCTCCCTCTTCATGAACATTCTTTTTGTCCCATTTACATTCATGAAATTCACCTTTACTTTACTGTTATGCATTAATTTTGACGGGTCACCTATTAGGACATGACTAGATCTTTTTGCCTTGAACCTTGAATCACCTGGTTATATCATGGGTAGAAATGCTTAGCTTGCTTAAACTTGGGATGGTTCTGTTACCTTTTATGCAAATGTTAATCATGATTTTAATTATGTTGTTATATTCTTGCTTAATTACAAGATCACCACGATTAATTGGAACATGGAGAACCACCCAAAAAAAACAGTACAACCACAGTATCACATGGGTCTGGCTTAGCTAATTAATTAGACTTGGGGTTGGCTAGTGGTCTTACCGTAAGGGCAAGGAGGGGGCCGGTGAGGGGTCATAGCTCGGTCCTTTTGTAGGAGTAGTCTTTGCTAAGGTACATCCTCTCTTGGGAGGGATGTGGACCTCACCGCTGCTGAAACTCTAGCGGGCTGCTAGTTAGCTTTGGGTCTTTGTAAAGGCTTCGTAGTGAACCCTCGCCACTCACCAAAGGAAGTGTTTAAGGGCCTTGCAAACCCGGGCGACAAGGGGAACACGAGCTGTGGGTAAAGTGTACAACCTCTGCAGAGTGTAAAACTGATATATCAGCCGTGCCCACGGTTAAGGGCGGCTTGGACCCTCACATGATAATTGAACTTAAACTTGATCTTAACTTGTGGTTCTTGGTCTTGGTGGAATAATTTTGGGTTATCCTGCTTAATTTTGGGTTGGTATAAAGTTACATCTAGTAAATAGGTGCTTGCTAATAAAACTTGACCAACTAAAAGTGCTAACCACATGAGCCTGAACCCCCTTTGATGGCCTTGCATATTCTCCCACTTGTTGAGTACCAACCATAAGTGTACTCACCCTTGCTAAACAACTGCTGTTCAGAAAATAACAATGAAGTGGAGTACTTCAGCGACTTTGATGAGTTCTAGGCGCGTCAACCAGTCAAGTGCCTGTGGATGAAGTCAAGGAGCTGTTTTATCGTTTTAGGTTGTCGGTGAACGTTTAAGACCTTCGTGTCTAAATATCGATGAGTGTAATAAAGTTATGTACTCTCTTTTGTACGCTTTTGAACATTGCGTTTTGATATATTCACTGATGACGTCAACATATGTGTGATAAACGGATCCTGGCACATATATGCAATGCATTCAATTTTATCCTTAAAATCAGGTGTGACAGATAATATATTCAGTAATAAACTCAATTACCTCCCGATGCGTCATATTCTTCAAAGGCACTGCTTCGGTCCACTTTGTAAAATAATCAGTAGCCACCAACACGAAGCGGTGTCCCTTTGATTAAGGAGGATGAATCTGCCCGACAAAATTCAATCCCCATCCTCGAAAAGGCCAACGCTTGATAATAGGATGTAGTAAGGCTGCAGGAACCATCTGAATATTCCCAAACCTTTGGCACTCCTCACAACCTTTGTAGTATCGAAAACAATCAGCTATCATATTAGGCCAATAAAAATAAGCTCTTCTCAAAAGCCACTTCATCTTAAGAGCCGATTGATGTGTACCACAAATTACTTCATGAACTTCACCTATTGCAATTTTAGCTTGATCAGAATCTAAGCACTTCAACAATAAATCCTCAGCCGTCCGACGATATAATTCACCATCAACCAAAGTAAATTTAAATGCCCACCGTCGGACTTTTCTGTGAAACTTATGACTAGGATTCTGCAAATATTCAATAATGTGTATTCTCCAATCAACAACTTTGTCTTTATTAATTTTAGATTGCTCAATGGCCGAAGTGTCACTGTCAGCAGATAAACTAGTTCCACCGGTTCTGGAATCGGTTCTACCAGAATTTTCGGTTCCACCGGTTTCAGAATACGGTGCAATCGGTTCTTCCTGGGCAGAGTACTCATCTATGCAAAGCGTCGGCTTTCTTTCATGAAAATTTCTTTTCTGAACATCATTGCCAGATGCTTGCTGAACCAGAGCATTTGCCCTTAAATTCTCATTTCTTGAAACATGATATATAGAAAATTTATCAAATTGAGCAATCATATCCAAGCATTTGTCAAGATATGCATTTAAAAATCCATCAAAGCATTGGTATACCTTATTTACTTGCGGTACAACCAGCAGAGAATCACCAAATGCCTCCATATGTTTTACTCCCATGTCATACAAAATTTCTAGCCCAAACAATAAAGCTTCATATTCGGCTTGATTATTTGTACAACCATTCTCTAATCGGTTAAGAGCCTCAAATTCAGCACCACTTGGTTCAAAGGTTCACAAGCCAAATTATATTCAATAAGAGCATAAGCCTATTTACCCATTCTACCACTCAAAATTGGTCTATGCAACACATATTTAACGATATCGGTTTGACAAGCCACTATGCAAGTATTAGATAATAAATAATGCCTCATCTTGGTACAAGCATAATATAATGATAAACAAAGCTTTTCAATGAACATATACCTCGTTTCAGCATCCAATAATCGACAACTTGCATAAGTAATAATGTGCTCCTTTCCTTTGGTTTCTTGAGTCAAAACAGCCCCAATTACTTGATCTTCGGCAGCCACATATAATTTAAATGGAAATCCTCTCCTAGGAACTTTCATGACCGACAACGAAGATAAGTAATATTTAATTTTCTCAAATGCTTCTTGCTGTTTTGCCCCCCAAGTAAATTCGGCTTCATCTTTCAACCGAAGAATAGGAGTAAAAACATTAACCTTCCCAGACAAGTTGCAAATAAATCTCCTCAAGTAATTCACTTTGCCTAGAAATTTCTGCAAATCTTTCTTGCATGTAGGAGCCTTGATCTTCTTAATAATATCAATTTTCTAAGGATCTATCTCTATGCCATTTTTATGAATAATAAAGCCTAGAAACTTTCTAGCCGACACACCAAATGCACACTTAAGTGGGTTCATTTTTAATCCATATCGACGCATTCTCTCAAAAGCAAGTCTCAAATCAGCCAAATGGGGTTTTAAACCAGCCGATTTAACAACAATATCATCGATATAGACTTCTATGTTTAAGCCAAGCAAATCATGAAAAATTAAATTCATAACCCTTTGGTAAGTAGCACCAGCATTTTTTAAACCAAAGGTCATAACTACCCACTCAAATAAACCAACAAAATCTGGACATATAAAGGCCGTTTTGGATATATCCTCTTCAGCCGTGAATATTTGATTGAAACCAGCATTATCATCAAGAAAACTTATAACTTTATGTCCAGAGGCATCATTAATAAGCATGTCGGCTACAGGCATAGGATATTCATCTTTAGAAGTAGCTCTATTAAGATTTCTAAAATCAATGCAAACTCTGAGCTTACCAGAATCCTTTTTCTCAACTGGCACAATATTTGATAACCATTCAGCATAACGGCAAGGCTTAATAAAATTTATATCTAACAACCGATTAATTTCTTCCTTAATCTGGTCATACATATTAGGATTGAAACGCCTAGCAGTTTGTTTAAAAGGCCTAAAACCAGGTTTAATAGGCAGCCGATATTCAACTAACTCGCGGCTTAAACCAGGCATCTCTTGATAGTTCCATGCAAAACAATCAACATATTCTTTTAACTGCTCGATTAATTCAGCTTTATAATCAGCTTTCAAATTTTTGTTTACAAACATTAGCCTAGGAATAGAACCATCACCAATATCAACCTCCTCTAAAGGATCAGCCGACGTAAAATCTTGTCCCAATTCACTCATATAATCAAAATCTTCAATGGCCTCACACATATCGTTCTTTTGTTCCCGATAGTGCTCAAGTCTCTGCTGCAACCATTCTGAACTATTCATTAATTCATAACAAATGGTTTAGCCGATACTCAACCGGCTTTAGAACAACAGGCACAAAGCCATCTCTAGTACAGCTGATCATCTCATAATCAGAAATATCTAAGCCTGTCAAACACTTGACATGATCATGCATAGACATGGTAGAACCATCAGCCACAGCAACACAAGCCGATGTATCTCTATGCACAACCTCAATATCTTCATCAACCCATTGAATAAGAAATTGATGCAAACTAGAAGGTACACATCTATTTGCATGAATCCAATCACAACCCAATATTAAACTGAAGTTACCTTGGGTCTCGGCGACAAAGAAAGCAGTAGCCAACATCTTGCTCCCAATGGTGAGCTCCATAGAAGCAATGCCCTTAGCACTCATAGGCTCGCCTCCTCCCACACCACTGACAGTCATGTTGGTCTTGATCAGCTCATCATCCAAACCACCAAGCTTCTTGAACATGGAATAGGGCATCAAATTGACAATTGCCCCGGTATCAACAAGCATCCTCGAAACTGGCTTCCCATTGATATGCCCCTTCATGTACAGCGCCTTCAGATGATTTTCAGGATCCTTTGGCCTTTTAAATATAGCTTCTTTTGGGCCAAAGTCTAGATGAGCCATCTCTTCCTCCGGAATGACGTAATAATCTGAAGAAAGATGCACCACATTAGCATCAATATTCATTTGTTCAGGTGATGACCCATAATCAACAAGCTGTTCATCGTCCATATTCTGGGATCCGATGACAACATCTGATCAAACGTAGAAGTGACAGAAATCTTAGAAGCAACACGAGATGGACCTGGATCGGCAGAAACCAGTTCCACCGAATTCAAAACTGGTTCTACCGGTTCTGATGCAGCAGCAGACACCGAAGCAGGCGAAACCGGTTCCACCGGTTTGGAATCTAGTTCCACCGGATTTGTCCCTGAAGCTTCATTGATCTTCAATTTCCACTCCTTGCCTGGAGGTATCATAGGCCTGTACTTGTTGAAGTGCTCCTCCCTCTGCTTCTCTAGCTCCTTCTCCTTCCGTTCTTGAAAACGAAGCCGCTGCAACTTCCTCTTTTGTGTACGTGTCAAACCCGAAGGACACCATCTCGGCATGAAGTATTTAGATTTGTCAATTTCAACCTTCTTACCCTCATCAGGTTCTGCAGCAACATCTTTCTGGATAGATGGCTTAGCCTCATCACCAATCACAATTGGCATCTTGTCATCATCCTCTGGAATCACCTTGATGTCACCAATCTGAATTACATCAACAGCAGTAGTCCTCTCTTGGTCGACATCCATCTTCCGGGCAACTTCCTCCACTTTCTTAGGCCGATAAACCTGCTTGGGAGGAGATGGTTGCCTCTTCTGAGGAAACCGGTTCCACCGGTTTAGAGAACTGGTGCCACCGGTTCTGGGTGGCACGTCCCAACCTGATCGACGAGGTGCCGAACGGTTATCCACCAACCTCTCGTGTACTGGCCCTCTGTCATTACCCCATCCTGGATGAAAAGAAGGATACTGCATGGGGTAATATGGCATATGCATCCCATTGTAATCTCATGCCAGATATGGAGAATTATAATATGGAGGCATCCATGGCATGGCTTGATATTGATTTTGTTGGGGATATAAGGTAGCAACATCACCCTTCTGTCTGTTATTCGCCCTTGGAGGAGAAATTGGTTTTTCTTGACACATGGGTGATCTCTTTCTCTTTTTTGCCAGCCAATCCTCATCAACTGGCCTTTGATTTGCATATTTGGAAAATAACTGGTCAAAGGTCGGCTTTGGCTTTGCAACTTTGCCCTGATCTTTGGCCACATTAATTTTCCAGGTTCCAATCTCAGGACGCTTGGGTTTCAACATCTTCGGGCGCCCCTGACCAGAACCGGTATAACCGGTTCCTGAAACTGGTGGAACCAGTTTGTCCTCTGCAACAGGCTCAAACGATTCTTTTGATGATCTTTGCCCCTGAGATCCGCAACTCTTGTAGTGATTTTGAAAGTTTCTCTGCCATTGGGGGTCTTCTCACACACCACTTCCCTGATAATTGACTTCTCCTTCAAATTTTTAGGCTTTTCATCTCCCACAATAATATTTTTTCCTTTGGTTGATTTGACTTGATGCGGCCGAACTAGAACCTTAGGAGGTTGCATCTCAAGGGTATTAATAGGGAACGATGCCTTGTCAACCTGCATCTCATGTAGTGTCAAACGTCCCTTATTCAAGGCCGATTGCACCTATCGATGGAAAACATTGCAATCATTAGTAGCATGCGAAAAAGAATTATGCAACTTGCAATATGCCCGTCTTTTAAGCTCTTCAGGTGAAGGAATAGTATGAGTCATTTTAATGTTTCCATTCTTTAACAATTCATCAAAAATACGACCACATTTGGAAACATCAAAAGTAAATCGCACTTCTTCTTACCGATTCTTTTGAATTGGCTTAAGAGATGGACATGTGTACAATTTATTTTTAGAAGGCCAAACAAGTTCAACAACATACACATTTTCCTCATCGTCCGAACTACTAGAATCATAAGTAATAACATGAACATTGGAATGATGAGTCTTATATGTATCTTTGGCATTTTTAATTCGGTTTTCAATAGCTAAAGCTCTCACTTGCACTTGATTAACCAAAAAGTGATCTAGGCCTTCTATATTTTCTTTAATAAAGCATCTTAAACCATTAAAACCAGCATCAGCAAGATCCCTTTCAGAAAGTGACAAATTAAAGCATCGATTTCTAGTTTCTTTGAATCGTTTAAAGTATTCTAAAACAGATTCATCTCTTTGTTGTCTAACCGATCCTAAATCCAGCAACTTTAATTGAGTACTCCCACTATAAAAATGATCATGAAATTTCTCTTCTAACTGATTCCATGAGTGAATTGAACCGGGAGTCAATGAAGAAAACCAAGAGAAAGCAGTTCCAGTCAAAGATAATGAAAATAAGCGAATTTTCAAAGCATCACTAGAACTAGCCTCTCCTAGTTGAGCAATATATTGTCTAATGTGTTCCCAAGTGGTCTTACTATCATCATCATTAAATTTTACAAAATCAGGAACACGCCAGTTATTAGGATAAGGGACAGCATCAAAATCAGCAGAGTATAGTTTTTGATATAATCTAGAATTACCCACATCAATGCCAAGCCTATCCTACATCATGCCAGCTAACTCGTCCTTTAATTTAAAGAATTCAGCATATAAATTGGAACGAGCTAGATCAGATTGCCCTGTGGCTGTACTTTGAACTTGGACAACATGAGGCATGCGAGTAGGACCTTCCCGCAAATATTGGTCATATACATCATTAGGAATCCCACTAGAATTAATGTTTTGATTAGGTATAGGGGGTGATGTATAAGCACGTGTTCCAATATAAGCAGATCCATTAACTACCTCTGTATTTCGGTTAGGGACTACCGAAAGAGGAGCTGTAGCATGTGGTACTAACTGCTGCGCAGCTGGGACGACAGAACCGGTTCCACTGGTTTCTAGAACCGGTGAAACACGTTTCACTGTTGCTGGTGAAACGTGCATCGGCGGTGGTACCTGCCTGGATAGAAATTAGCCGACATACCATACAATGGATTTTCAGGTGCTTTTCTTGGTGTAGCCGACACATTCGCATGTGTATTCTCATGTTGCATAGGTTGTATATTATGTGCATAATAAGATGATTCTAACAACCTATCCTTTTCCATTCTATCCATCCTGTCTATAAGAGTGCATACTACTTCATCGATTCGCAAAATTGCAGCATTAAGCTTATCATCAGGATTGGGATTAGAAGTTTCAGGTGGGTGTGCAGTTACTGGAGGTATTTCTTCCACCTTCTGGTCTTTCATCATGAACACGCCGGCATCATGAATTCATGAGTTCTTGTCACCTTGCCGTGGCGATCCTTCTTCAGCCCTATCAGAAATTGATTCTTGAAAAACTCTTGGGCTGCTTCAAACTTCTGGGTTCCTCCTCGCTAATCTCCTCTATGGAAGGCACAACGATGTTCTCCTTGTCAAGATCTGAAATAGAGCCCATCTGGCTAGGGTTTGATAAATCTGTTATTAAAACCAAGATTTCTAAATTCCCCAGCGGAGTCGCCAAAAATGTGTTGATGCCTTTTACGATCAACACACTGAATTGCGCTAGCTCGCGCGGATCCGCAACGGATCAGTCACCAGCAGCACGCCCAGGACAAACCGGTTTGGGAATCCGGTGAAACCATTTCCTAGGGTTTACTGCGTAAGCCTAAGATCGCCGGCCCGGGAGGGACCCCGTCAGGGCAGGCGCGCCTAGGGTTGCTCTGAGATCGGCAGGCCACTCAGAATGCCGTCAAAGCCGTAGAGACGAGGCACGAACAGAAATTTAGGGTTAAAAAAGCAAGGGTTTAGAGATGACAAAAAAATAAAGGTATTAAGTGTTTGATCGATTGGATAACCCTCAATCGGCCGCAATTCTTTATATTTATAGGGTGGGGAGGTCTTGTCCCGCAAGGAAAGTCCTACTACAACTCGGATCTACAAAAAGAGTCCAACCCTACTAGGATTCGGGAAAAATCGGTTCCACCGGTTTCCTAAACCGGTTCCACCGGAATGCCCTGTCAGACGGGCAACAGGAACCAAAATCGGTTCCACCGGTTTCTGAATCCGGTTTCACCGGTTCTCCTATCAAAACTGATCCGTGCCAATTTTGATCATCAACAATATCCTAATTTAAGGCAAAGAGTGACGATGTGGTTACAATTTTACCTCATTTTTAAGAAACTTCTCGAGCTAGTACACCATGGTCAGAAGCAGAAGCAGTACATCATCAATGATTTTTTTATTGCAATGATTGCTTTGATGCATCACCTAATCACGCCTATAAATAAAGTTCATTGACACTGATCGATATCAAGCACAGAAAAGTTAATTTACCATAATTTTTTGTCAATAGTTGGGCCAATATTTCTTTATCGATTAGAATTAGACAGAATTTTAATGCATGGTAAATCTAGCAATACCAGTTTTTATGTTGCTTACTCCTGTCCACAAATATATAAGGACTTCCAGTTTGCCCTAAGTTAAATTACCACAAGTTTGACCAAGATTTTATAGAAGAGTATTAACATCTACGACATCAAAGAAGTAAAATATAAAAAATATTTCATATATAATGAATCTAATCTGCTTATTTGTTATTATAATATTATTGGTCTATTCTATAACCTTACGTAAGACAAATTAGAAGTCCTTACATTTGTGGACAGAGAGAGTAATAAGCAACATGAGAAATGGTATCACTAGATCGACTTACCTTTAAGTGTGCCTTAACAATGTTGTCTAGTTATACTCGGGCAAAGAAATTATGGCTCAACTATGAAAAAGGTGTTGCTAGTCAAAGTGTATGGAACTATAAGCATTTACAGGACAATGAGCTTGTACAGAAAAGCTCGAGTCTGAGATGACCGATGATGTGTACTTGTGTAGTGCAATACACAAGAAAAGCTTATGCATCATTTGAGTCAAACTTTTGAAGAAAAAGCATACCTAACTATGGCGAAATATTTTCCACCATCTTTCAACCAAGAAAACGCGTACCAACTACAGCGAAATATTTTCCACCGGTTAAATTCTGTCATTGGACTCTGATCTCCTGATCTTGTTCTAGTGACATTGGTCAGGCAAATCGTGGGAGTCAGATGAGATCTGTAGCCTACAAAAGAAAACGAAATCCACTACCCGCTACACAGCTACCTTCACCTAATACTACTAGTTAACTACTGTGCATGTTGCTCTTAGAAAATAGAAACAGCTCATCATCCAGCAGAGAAGCCTATGACTTCAACCAGAAAAGAACAAGCATTATTGCATCACGAGTTGAAAACCTGGCTTGATGTTTGCTAAGACATGGTCAAACAAACTTTTCGTTAACAATAGATCAGCATCAAGTGTAAGACACCTGTTAATTCTTTTATTACATTAATTCACAAAGTTACACATCTATAAATGACCGGAATGATGCAGCCAACACTGAACAAGAGTCGCCTTGTGGTTGTGGACAGAGGTATAGGAGTTAAGTACAATCTCCAACCATGAGCATGAGGTTGAGAGCCACTAACTTTCTTGTGCTTCTCTGTTTCTGGATGGCTGTTCTGATGGCCATTGGCGCTGTAACCGTCGCTGGGAATGATTCCACTTGTGAGAGCCTCTAAATCACCAAGGTTTCATGTTTGATGCTCCTCCTGCTGCTGCAGATTACATTTTCGGACTGATTATTTTAACTTTCTGCTGTTGCAGATTGTGAATCGCCAAACCCACCCAGACCACCTCGGAAGCTTTTTGATGGTATGCCAGGAGGAGGGTGTCCTCCTCCATGATAGGTTAGTTTCTTCTGTGCGAGAGAGAAGCTTTGCTACACATGGAAGAAGAGATGTGCATCCAATGCAAATCAGTTGTGTGACTTGATCTGGTGTGTACCGTGGTCGTCAAGCCTAAATTTATCATATATTAATAGTATTTATGTTTTGAATATGTGTGAGAACTAAAGAGATATCCAAGGAGACTGCCACACATCCTCCATGTACAATCAGTATATCAGTTTTTACTTTGATCATCCTAATATTCTTGGATGAACAATTCCAAGAATTGAATGATTCATTATATATGTATATTTGGATGAATAATTCAGATAGAGATCCTCTGAGACATATTTAATCTTCTTCAACATATTTCACTCAAATATCATGAAAACATACTGTGAACTACTCTAAGCAAATCAGTTTCTTTACAGATCTCTTTGGCTGATCAAATACGAGAATTTTCAATGACAAAATATGATAAGAATATCCATGAATGAAGTCAGAGGTGAAATTCAGCACAATTGTAAATATTCTCATTATAAAATGACTAGAATATACTCCTTTTGTTTTATTATCAATTATTTTTGTATAAGCTCTGGTCTGGAGATCATCTTATTAGTGCTGGTTTGTAAGGGGCCTTCACCACCGGTTTCATGGGCGCTGCTGAAAAAGTGATTGTGAAAACCTGGTTTTCACCGCCGGTTTTCGAACCTGCGGTGAAAATCGCGTTTCTCCATGTAGCATTCAAGAGACGTGGCAACTTCACAGGATCCATCATGAAAAATGGGAGAGAAATGGCTCTATCATGAACAAACACCTCTCCTTCAAAATTTGGCCAAATTTCAAAATTAAACTAATGAAACAAGCTACAAAGTGAATGAGATGCTAGTTACCAACCACGAAATAAGTGGGTGAGGTTCATTCCTCAAAATATGGCAGCTTCCAAGTGAATTTGGGTGAAAATGGTGGAAGAAGTTGTGCTCATCGGGTTGGAGAGGAAGGGGGAGGGGGGTTTTTGTGCGGGCTTTTCACCGCCGGTTAGTAATACAAACTGCTTGTGAAACTTATTTTCACGCTGGTTTGTATTAAGAACTGGCGGTGAAAAGCCACACAAGCATTACCGCGGTGAAACCGCTTTTCACAGCCGCTTCCAACGGCCAGACGGGCTCGGCCTGGCCACCAACTCTAGAACAGGCGGTGAAAAGTTTTTACCGCCGGTTCACCTAAAATTGGCGGTGATGCTACCGCTGGGAAAACAGTTTCTGTAGTAGTGTATGATCTTGTTATACACCTCATCAAAACCTTTTCTAATTTAATCTTTGCACAATAATCACAAATTTATGTAAACTAAGAAAGAGGGGAAATTTGGGCCAAACGTCAAATTTGAGATGCTCAAGTGAGGTATTTGCGACGAAATCACCCTACGATTGCTCACAAGTACATGTCCTAGCACTGATTTGCCCTCAAGAAATGTCAATAAAAATCATGGATCAATGCGAAGAACGAAAACCCTCAAAATAGCACAAAAAATCCAATAAAAAAATTTCAGATTTTGAGGGAATAGAACACTTGGGACCAATATTGATCCTTTATTACTCAAAGATGTAACTAGACACGAACTATGCTAGGATGACAAAAAACGTCAAATCAAAGATCTTCACATCTCTCTAACTCTAGCAATGCCTCTCCACACCAAAATTGAGAGACACACCCCATGGCTTAGTCTACACAACCAGCACACAATATATATAGGTGTAAGGCTAATGACCAAATGTTGTTAAATGAAGCACACAACCCAAATAACCCTACGGGTATAACCGTTCAAGTTTTCCTTAGAGCATCAGGCGGACTTGTTGCCTTCACAACGTCACTTTGCCTTGGACATCCAAGCCACTCAAGTACATAATTGATCATCTTGAGGTGATTAGCACATCATTAGTGAGTGACTAGTGCTATGATATGCTAAGAGAGAGAGAGAGAGAGAGAGAGAGAGAGAGATTGCAAGGAGTTATTGCCTT
>CM014270.1:11492243-11550736 GCA_004135705.1 Alloteropsis semialata | reverse complement strand
CCTCTTTTTAAGTGCCAGTGGGTCAAAGCTCCTAGGGGCGTCTTCACGGACGAGTATGGTATGACTGTCGTGGATCTCAAGNTGAAGTACTACATGGCGCCCCTTGTTAGCTAGGTCATTTGCATAGAAGACTTGGACTACATCTTTAGCCCACACGAATGGTTCTTCTCTGTATGCTATGTCCTTGAGATCCACGACAGTCATACCATACTCGTCCGTGAAGACGCCCCTAGGAACTTTGACCCACTGGCACTTAAAAAGAGGGATCTTCAGTGCTCCGTAGTCTAGCTCCCATATCTCCTCTATGAATCCATAGTATGTCTCCAGCTTACCGTTATTGTCGTAAGCATCAATCCGGACACCGCTATTTTGGTTAGTGCTTTTTGCATCCTGTTTCCTTGTGTAAAATGTGTATGCATTTATTTGATACCCTTGGTACTTGCATAGCGTACTAGATGGTCCGGCGGCCAAGGTATCTAGCTCAGAATGCCCTGTTTCAACGCAAATCAATTTATCTCGCAACCAATTGCCAAAGAAGTCTCTATGCTGTTTCAATAGCCATGATTCTGACCTGCTACTATTTTTTGCTCGTAGTTCTCGTTTGTGCATCTCGACATATGGAGTGACTATGGTAGCTTGCTGTAGTACGGTGAAATGTGCTTGCCTGAAAGCAACTAGGTCATCAACATTGTGTGTTTGCTTGCCTATCGTGCCTATGCCACCTAGCCTTCCCTCATGTGGAGATTTTGGCGCGCCCATTCTGTCAATATCCAAGTAGTATGTGCAGAACTCAATTGCCTCCTCTGTAGACCATCCGCTTACCATGCACCCTTCAGGCCTATATCTATTGCGGACATATTTCCTTAGAACGCTCATTAGCCTTTCAAAAGGAAACATCTGATGTAAGAAGATGGGACCAAGGACTCTAATCTGTTGTACAAGGTGGGTGAGGAGATGGACTGATATGTCAAAGAAGGTAGGTGGGAAATGCATCTCTAGCCTGTTAATAGTATGGATCAGGTCTGCCTGCATCTTGTCTAGTATTTGTAGATCAATGACCTTGTGTGACATTGCATTGAAGAAGGAGCACAACTTTATGATTGGTTCTCTTACCTTTGTTGGGAGAACACCTCTAATTGCAACAGGGAGCAACTGTGTCATGAGAACATGGCAATCGTGGGCCTTCATGCAGCCCATGTTGAATTTCTTCTCTTTGGTATTGACTAGCCTTCTAATGTTTGACGAGTAGCCAGTAGGAACTTTGAGTTCATAATTTACATATTTTATCCTTCTCTTGACTGTCCAAGGTCCACGAAGCAACCGGAAGCTTCTTTTTGCCATCAGGTTGTACAATTGGATGTAGCTCAGGCCTGACATTCATCTCTTCTAAGTCCTGTCTAGTTTCCAATGAGTCCTTTCCTTTACCCTTCGCAGCCATCACTGTTCCAAGCGTGCTCTCCGTAACATTCTTTGTTAGGTGCATCCCATCAAGTGCGTGACGAACTATGAGAAACTTCCAATAAGGAAGCCTCCAGAACAAAGACATCTTTTTGAACAGAGAATCAGCCGGTGCGGGTACACTTCCGGCCCCCTTTCCAAGGACAACTCTTAGTTTGCTAACCATCTTGAATATCTGCTCTCCATTCCGGTATGTCGGAGGTGATCGGTCATCCCTTGTACCATCAAAGGATTTCTTGTTCCGGCGATAGGGGTGGTTAATTGGAAGCAACCTTCGATGACCCATGTAGACCATCTTCCTGCTATTGCTAAGCCATCTTGCATCTGTCTTTTCCATGCAAACCACATATCCCTTATATCCTTTTGTAACTTGACCAGACAGGCAACCAAGGCCGGGTAGGTCGGTGATAGTTACAAATAGCAGTGCTCTCAATTTGAAGTGTTCTCGCTTGTACTTGTCCCACACCTTGACACCTTTTGTCCACAATGTCACGAGATCATCCACCAATGGTTCTAGATACACATCTATATCATTGCCAGGTTGCTTGGGTCCTTGGATCAATAAAGGCATCATTATGTACGTCCGCTTCATACACAACCAAGGTGGAAGGTTGTATATGCATAGAGTCACTGGCCAAGTGCTGTGTTTGCTGCTAACCATGTTGAAAGGACACATCCCGTCCGTGCTCAGCCCGAACCTTACATTCCTAATCTCGTTTCTTAATTTTTTTATTGTATTTAAAATCAAGAGCCCTCCATTGTGAACCATCTGCTGGGTGCCTGAGCTTCCCATCTCTAAGACGATCTTGGCATGCCACCGCATAAGCTTTGCTGTCTTTGCATTTGCACAACCGCTTCAACCGGGGAATTATTGGGAAATACCAAACGACCTTCGCGGGCGGCCTCATGTTTCGTTTGCAATCCATTGCAAGTGCTGATGAACACTTGTATCTTGAAGCATTGCAAACTGGGCACTCATCCAAATCTTCGTATCTGCCACGGTACAAGATGCAATCATTGGGGCACGCATGGATTTTTTGAACTTCGAGACCCAATGGACAGATCATCTGCTTCGCCTCGTATATGTTCTTAGGCAATCCATTCGGGCTAGGAAGCATCGTCTGCAAAACTTCTAGCAAATCATTGAAACCTTTGTCCGACAACCCATTACTTGACTTCATCTCCAGTAGCCTGAGGTCCGCTTCCAATTTAGATATGGTACACCCTTTCGTACAATGGTGTCTTAGCATCCTTTCTCATCTTCTCCAACTTTTTCATATTTTTGTCATCAAGGAATTTCGGCTCCCCATCATGTATCATTCTGTCTAGGCCATCCAACATAGCATCTGAAGCTAAAGTCTCATGCATGGTTGCACCGAAAGTTTCCTGCTGTGTTTCATGCACCGTTTCTTGCACCGATTCTTGCACCGTTTCCTGCACGGTTTCTTGCACCGTTTCCTGCTCTATTTCCTGCACAGTCTCCCGCACTGTTTGAGCTTTTCGTTTCCGCACGGTTGTAGAGGCTCCATCAGTATCATTGATACCAACCTCCCCATGCTTATTCCAAATCATATAATCTGGCTTGAAACCCCTAGTTAGCAAATGGCATCGGATCTGCTCGATATTTGTGAACTGCTTCTGATTCTTGCAATCAACACATGGGCATGAAACATACCCCCCTTCCCTTGGATGACTGATGATAAATGCCTTGGCAACATCTATAAAAGACTGAACTCCTTTCACAAAATTATCACCTCTACCCAAAGGATCATACATCCATCCTCTATCCATCTGTGAATTAGAATAGAACAATTTTCGTACTTTAGTTAAAAGGCCCTAAAAAGTTTCATGAATGTAGCCTTCAACAAATTAAACCAAATTCATTTAAACATTTATTGGCCCCTAAACAAATAGCTAGTTTAGTTAAATACACTAATAATCTAGTACTTCAGACTATACCCATAATTTCAAATTTATGAAACGTAACAAAAAATGCTTGTAAAATTAAGTATGGATAGATACTAACCTTGAAACAAGCGATTGATGTTCAACCTTTAGAATTCAGCACCATGCATGTAAGCCAATTCGACAAATTGATCTAAAATGGAAAAGACCGTCTTCCATTCATATTCAACTCAAATTTGATAAAATCTAACCAAGCAAATAAATCAACCATCAAACATAGGGCGTACGTACCCATCAAATAACCACTCTGGACTTGTGCAACCTTCAAAACTCGATCTCCTCCATGAATCAATAGGTGAGAAATGCCTCTATAATAATCAAAGAGCAACCACTTATTCATTCTCATCCCTAGTTTACCAAAAACTAACCAATCACAATAACAACCTAAAACAATTATGTGCACATACCAACCTTTAACCATGGTGGAGGTGTGAAACCATCCAACTTCGGCCTCCTACACGAAAAAATTGGTGAGAAATGGCCTCTAAATTGATGAACACCCTCTCCATAAAATTCATCCAAAAATTGAAAATCAACCCACAAATGCATTGGTGGAAATGAGGTATAGCTAGAGACCAACCTTTTGGTAAGTTGGTGAGGTATATCCTTCAAAAATGGAGTCTTTTTTAGAAGAATTCGAAAAAGTGGCCGTAACAATGGTGAAAATGGTGTTTGTGTCGGGTTGGGGAAGAAGGAGGGGAGGGGAGGCAGCTGATATATGGGTGCGCCATTTTCACAGTCGGTTTTTAAGAAAAACCGGCTGTGAAAACACATTTCCACAGTCGGCTAAAGAAAACCGGCTGTGAAAATGCATTATCACAGCCGGTTTTTCTTAAAAACCGGCTGTGAAAAAAGCCTGCAAATGTCAGGTTTTGTCAGGTATAAAACCGGCTGTGATAGGTGGTTTTCACAGCCGGATTTTTTAGCCGAACCGGCTGTGAAAACCTAGCCCTTTTCACAGCCGGTTCGGCTAAAAAACCGGCTGCGAAAGCCACCTATCACAGCCGGTTTTTCCTTTCCCAGCCGCAGCACTAAAAAACCGACTGTGAAAATATTTTCTACGCCACTTTCAAAAAACCGGCTGTGAAAATAGTGACTTGAAAAATGGTTTCTGTAAATATAATAATACCTCTAAAAATAGGATTTGTATCTCTGGAATTTATTTGAGCATGTCAAACTTCATTGGCATGTAAAATTCTTAATCATGTTTTAGACCTGACAACTATTTAGGATGTAGCTGATGCATGGAATGCCATAACACAGTAAAAACAAGTACTATATATGGGATACTTGCATCAACCAAATATTTTCATTGTGGGAAAACACATGCATTCTGCATCCTCTTCACTGCTGTTAGTTCCTTTGCTTCACTGCCCTGTCAATCATTCTCAGTAAACTTTTCGGGTGAATAATATAGTCTCCATAATATCCTTCTCGCCTGGCAAGCGTGCCACTGCCGAGCTTCACCTTCAGCTGCCCACCGTCGTCGTCGTCACCGGCCACAGGGCGGCGGCGGCGGACGCCGGTGACGCTGTCCTCGTGCAGCACCCTGGCCTCTCCTGGGTAGTCCATCCGTCCACGAGCTCTTTTACAGTGCCCTATGCTACTACTCAGTAGTATAGAGTATAGAGGAAGGGCATTCTAGTAATCTCCTTCTATTGAGAAATTTTTTTTCCTTACTACGTCCCAGGTTCGAACCATATTGATGTCTTGACATAGATTGTTAAAAAATATTTACAGTTGTGCCATTACGATATTTTTAATAATATTATATTTGTGCAAATAAAATTTCTTCAAAAAATTACATTTGTGCCAATTATAATTTTTTCCCTAAATACCCATACTAGACTATACTATCCACCTATACTACTATACTATATGTCAAGTTTTCACCCGTATACAAAAATTCTGAGCCGTCCGATCCTTTCATATTGGTCCTTTTTTATTTTATACTGATGTATCTGGTCACTGTAAAAATCCGTCCACGACGGCGGCTCCCTGCTGCCGGCCGTCGAGTCCAGAGCTCGGTATGGCGCGTGCTGAGGCGGCAGTCCAGCTCCACCATCGCGCACAGGGACCCGTCGAGCTCGGCGAGGCGGCGGACTTCGCGCACCGGCCGTCTCCCCGGCGCGTCCACCCACCCGAACTCCTCCGTGCCCACGGCGACAGGATGGCCCGCGTGTCGATGCGCCAGTGGAAGCACCCGTCCACGAACACCGGAGGCTCGCCATCCATATCCGTACGCCACTTCGTGGCAGCTTGCGGCGGCGGCTGCCCGGCGCTGGGGCGCCACCTGCCGGACCTCAGGCCGTAGACCTCGCAGCGCGTCGTCTGGTGGTCCTCGCCGTCGCTGTAGAGCCTGGCCACAATGTGCTCGCGCGCGGCTGGGTCGAAGCCGAGCCCGGCGCTCGAGGCCGAGGGCCCGGAGAAGAAACGGTAGCCGGGAGCCGCCTGCGCGCAGGGCGGCAGGGAGACGTGCTCGCCGGTGGAGAGGTTGCAGACGTGGTACGCGTTGGGGTGCGGCTGGTATAGGAGGGTGAGCCCGCGGCACGGCGTGGTGGCGGACACGGCGAGGTCCGTGGTGGCGCGCAGGTTGCCCAGGGTCACGACCTCGCGGGCCGACGCCGCCACAGCGTTCTCGTCCGACGACGACGCCCTGTCGTTGCTCTTCCGGGCGGTTAGATCCAGCTTCCACGTGTAGAAGGAGGTGGCGTTGGAGGAGCGTGCGGACGCGGCGGCCGGTGCCGGCACGAAGAAGACGATCTCCGGCGGCTGGGCGCCGCCGTTTCTGGCCGCGCGGTGGGCCTCGACGAAGTGGTCCGATGTGAGCGCGTCGCGCCACGTCCGGCAGACCGCCCGGAAGCGGACGGCGGCGGCGCCTGGGACACGCGTCAGGATGTGTCCGACGATCACGTCTTCGGGCAGAGGCGGCGCCGCCAGCGGCGGCGTATGGGGTTCCGTTGACATGATCGTGGATCGTGCTGGTTCGCGACAGATTGAGGCGAAATCAAAGGACCTGGATATTCGCTCGATCGGGACGAGTCAAATATGATTGGCAGAGTCCTACTCATGCATGGCAGATTGGCAGTACGACGCGTTGACACACTGTCACACACATGGATCTCTTTTTGCTTGGCCAAGCTGAAACAGAGCTCCAAAGTACTACGCCGTCCGTAACAAAATGTAGGTTATTTTTTAGTCAGTTAAATTTTTCTAATTTTAAATAATTTTACTAAAAAATGCACCTATATTTATAACACCAAATTAGTTTTTATCAAATTTATCTTGAAGTATGTCCTGAGGAAGTAGCGCGTTTTTCTTTGTTATTAAAACATTGATTTTTATATTTCAGAGTTAATTGAATATACCGACGACATAGTGTAGCAACCCTAGCTGAGATAGTCTTTATAATGCAAAATGTCTACAAATACTCAAATACGACTATGCTAGTCCGGATGCAGGTGCGCATTCACGTGGATCGATATGAGGTGCCATTGTATTAATACGCGAAGGGGCTTGAAGTCTTGAAGCATTGTATTAATATGCAAAGTTTATGCATAAATAATTTAGACCCTGTTTGTTTCCATTTAAGATTATATAATCTAACTTATGGTTCAGGGCAACATGATAAAAATATCACTATGGACCACCAAATAATCTCAAATAAACTGCACATGGGTAGCTTGTTTCAGATTATTTTATGGTCTATTGTGACCATTTACCATATTGCCCTTCAACCATAAGCTAGATTATATAATATATGGAGAAAACAAACACCCTCTTTGTCTGTCTGTTTGAATCAGTACAAAACATATAACAGACCAAAACACAAAGAGAGACAGAGAGAATCAACTTCCTCCCCAAGTCAAAAATATTCTAGAGCAAAACTTCCGTTCAAGCTATTTTTTTTAAAAAAAATCAAGCATATATAACAGGAAAGCAGAAAATAACAATTTTTCCTTGAGGTGAAACAAGTTAGCATAATAACAAAGGAAAACAGAAAAAATTCTTTACATCCTATCCTAACCCGCCTGTTTCAGGCGGCTCCAATTCCAACTTCCAAGTCAAAATTTCTAGCAGAATAACAAACAAATCTTCCGTTCTATTAAAAATATTAAAGCATAAAATAAAAGATGCACCAGCCGGGAATCGAACCCGGGTCTGTACCGTGGCAGGGTACTATTCTACCACTAGACCACTGGTGCTCATTGTACTTGATCAAAGTACAAGTCACATATAAAAGTTTACACATATGTCAGTATCACTCTCATTCCATCATTACCATCTGCAGAGAGCGTAAACAATGCCCTTGTGCATTCCGTGTTGTCCAAAGATTTTCAGGACACTCCCCACAAAAATCCATGCATGCTTTCCTATACCAAGTTGTAGTCCTGAACATGTCGTTACCTCGCTTCAAAAAAGGACATGTTGCGACGCACAGAGACGTGGTGGCAGTACGCAGTGCAGCTGGATGCCTTAATTCTTGCTCAATTTGTGTTAGCTGCTGATGCACATGCACTAATCTGTATTCTGCAGACGTGCCTAAATTAAGGTCACGCCGGCCTCAAACTAAGTCAAAACGCACAATCCAAGCACGACCTCAAGCTTGAATCTTCAGATATTTCTTTGTTTCTTGCTACGAATCCACCCACCCGGAACGACAATTCCACACTCCCCCACTACCCGAACTCAAACGATTCAAAAAGCAAAATCTTGTTCCAATTTAATCACCAATACTACTTCTCTAGCTACATCCAAGAATAATCTGATCTGAATCCACCATGATCCAAATGAGACGCGATAGCAGAAGAAGAACACAAGCAGACCAAGAAGAAATCGATGGCGCCGCCGTGGAGACAAATCAAACGCCGGAGGTCGGTCTATCTGATGGTCAGGACGTGGAGGTAGACGACGAGGGGCAGGACGACGACGGCGACGAGCACGGCGCCGGCGACGACGGCGACGCAGGCCCACTTGCGGGTGCCCTTCTGGTACTCCCTGGCCGCCTCGAGCTCGACGGCGCCGCGGAGCACGAAGGAGCTGGCCCGCGCGACGTGGCTCTCGATGTCGTTCAGCTGGTGGCCCTGCGCCTCCACCAGTGCCGCCATGTCGAGGAACACCTGGTGCAGCTCCCGGAGGCTGCGCTCCATCTCCGCCACGGCGCCGTGCCGCTCCTGGATCTCCGACACCGCGTCCAGCACCTGCGCGCGCCCCGCCGCCGACGACGACGCCTGCCCCTGCTGGATCGCCTTCTGCAGGAACGTCTCGCTGGCGCCCGACGCGATCAGCGCCTCCACCGTGCTCTCCTCCGCCTTCTCCCCTGTCACCGTGTAGTACCGCCTCGCCACCGTCTCCTTGTACTCCGCCGCCATCCGCGTCCGCAGCCCCTGCCGGCGTTCCAGAGACAATCGAGTTGAACATCAGATGACGGAGCGAGATTCATGGAGCAAGAAGCCGAGAACACGGACAGGGACGGACCTGGAAGTCGTCCATGAGGTCCTTGAGCTTGCTGCCGAGGCCGGTGACGACGGAGGTGCGGGTGCGGTCGGCGGAGGAGCCGGGCCCGGAGCCGGGGAGCTTGCGGCTGGCGGCGTTGGCGCGGTCGAGCGCCTCGAGGCGGGCCTTGACGGCCCTGGCGCGGCGGAGCACCTGGTCGGCGTCGGCGTCCGTGCGGGCGCGGAGGGCCTTGACGGCGCGGGCGTCGTGCGCGGTCTTGCCCTCCTCGTGCGCCGCCTGCAGCCGCCGGTACAGCGCCTCCAGCCCGCGCAGGTCCTCCTTCACCACCTCCACGTCCTCGAAGAACCGGCCCAGGTCCGGGCCCTCTTCCGCCTCCCCGCCGCCGCCGCCGTGACCGGCCTCCATGTCGTCCAGCGCCACCTGCTGCTTCAGGTCCGCGTACTTCTTGAACGAGCCCGACGTGAACAGGTCGTTCATCTTGCCGGAGCCGCGCGCCGGCCGGGGACGAACGCAAGCAGGACTGCGCGTGCTGCCGCTGCGAGGGAGGCAGCTAGCTCGAGCTTCGATAATGGCCGGGCGGCGCCTGCTTCTCGATTACTTGTGACAGCAACCAAATGTGTCTTGTTTCTTGGCAATGGCGCAGCGGAGTGGGGGAGAGGATGCCAATTGGAGGGGGGAAGAAGAAGGCGTCGCGCCCACATTTCCTTGGATTCCTGGAAGAGCTGGCATCCAGCAGAGGAAATGGACGTGCAGGGGTAGAAGCAGAACCGAATAGAAGAAGCCCGCGCCGGCGACGCCCCCCTCTCCACTTTCTCTCTCCTCCGGTGCTGCTCCAACATGTGGTGGCGCGCACGGCGCACGGCGCCCGCGCCACCACGGGTGTCCGTGTCTCCGATCACGAATCATTTGTGCTCTGTACGTTACTTGGACGGACGATGGAATCCGTTCCTGGGTTGCAGAGATCCGTGTGCCACGTCCCATCCCATTTTTTGTCGAAACATATTAGAATTATTGAAATTTAATTACCTCCATAATAAAATGTACCATCTTCTACTCTGTGTAAAAGGTGTGTTTGGTTTAAAATTATGGGGCGATACCTTCTACCATGCCCTCTTTTTTTTTCGAGAATGTTACCATGCCCTCTTCTATAAACATGGCAAGGTTTTCTTATTTTTGTTTTCATATAAAGCAGGAAAACATGTGTATCCCAGGCTTGTTGAAGCACGACTCCCTGGGGATTCAAATTTCTGTTACCCACCACTCATGTCTATTTTGTGCTTCTGGCATTGCGCGATGAAAATCTAGTGTTTTCTTTTGTGCTTCTGGCATTGTACGATGTATGAAATCTAGTGTTTTTGCAACTTGGTGGACATATAAAAGAAGCTTCTAGTTGATCGCAATATATAGAACTAGAAAAACAAAGACCTCGAGAAATGCTGCAAATGGCAAAACCGAACTTAAGCGAACATGCATTTTTCTTGCAACCTCTTAACCCTCTAAGCTCTAGATGTGTATTACAAGGTGCACCCACGTATTGATGTTCTCCTTCCGTTCCAAATTATAAGTCATTTCAATTTTCTTGAAAAGTTAAACCATCTTAAATTTGACCAAGTTTTTGAGGCACATACGATGCACATGATGTGGCTGTAGTATATATAGTGTCTTCATTTTTTACACTAGTCCTTCAACCCGTGCTCCCGCACGGGCTAATATTTTTAAAAGTTGTATTTGAAAAATATTCAGAAATTAAACTTCTACCTAATGATCAAAATTGTTTACATACTACTATTTCTCTTTTTCAATACTTCAACATAATACTCATATAGATGTGTACTTATCTTTTTTCTGTTTGTGATTGATTTTTAATTAGTAATTACTCTATACATTTTTTCATCTGCATTCACACTTCTCTCATTTTGTATTGCGCCTCCATACATTATATTTAACATAAAAATCATTATTTCCATTATTTCCTCACATATACATGTATAAATGGTCCACATGGTGACACTCATGATGCGCATATACCTTAACTTATTCTTTCTATTTTAACAATGATAAATAGGTAAATTAGAATCATATATCAGTTTACTTTTGGACTTTTCGGTAGGATGCATATGAAGATAATTAGATTAAGATTTAGGTATTTAGTTTAGGTTATCTTTAGTAACTACATACGTGAGTAACTTAGGTACAAATTTTGAGTGTCATTTTAAGTTATCCTTTATAATGATATGCATGAGTAAATTATATAAAGACTATGGCGTTAATTTAAATTATTTTTTATAATGGCATAGCTTGACTAATTTAGACACAGTTTTAGGGTTTATTTTAGAATATTTTTATAATGATAGTGGTGGGTAATTTTTTTAAAAATATAATAGACTAATGACTATGGTTATTAGAGTTTACATGATTGATGTTTCTGATTTTTGTAAAAAATCCTGGGATTTGTCCTTTTTTCTAGCGTGTCTCAGGAGAACTAATGCAGAGTCTTCAATTAAAAAATTAAGGCTATATTGGTACCAAATTGTTATGAGCTATCTCTCATTTGTTTAAATATTCGAACACAATACATATATAGATATATATTTATTATTTTTATCCGATTGTGAAAGATCTTTGTTAGTAATTATTCTATAATATTTTCATACACAATTATAATCTCTAAATTTTCACTTTGCATCACATGTATGTGCTTGAATTTATTAATAATCTCTAAGTTTGAACTATAATTTTAACGTAGAATTCTATATTGTCATCACTTTTCCTATATATTTATAAATGACGGCGCATATCATGCGTGTATACCTTATAATCACTTATAATATACCAATAGTGTATGAAATACACGATTTAGAATCTTATATTGGTGTCTATTTTTTATTAAGGTGATTTGGATTCCAATGTAGGATTATTCATGTTATTTTTAATAATGACATATGTGGGTAATATAGATGTAAAGTTAAGGGGTTAATTTAAGCTATTTTTAAGTATTTGTAGTGGGTAGTTTAGTCACAAATTTAGGAGGTTATTTTAAATATTGTTTATAATGGCATAGTGGGTAATTTTGATGAAGATTTGGGGGTTACTTTGGTTTATTTTATATAATGGCAGTGGTGGGTAATTTAGATATGGATTTAGGGGTTACTTTAATATATTTTCATAGTGGCATAGGTGGGTAATTTTTTAGAAAACATAATAGATCTAATGGCTATGATGATTTGAGTGTTCCAATTGATGGCTAGATGCTTTGTTTTTTTGTGAAGACTTCAAAAGGAGCAACTAATTAGTATTTAGTAATAGTAAGATTTTCACCTGCTTCACTTGAATCCAGCATTTGCAACTTTGCACAATAGCCCTCTTTTCTAGCGAGCGCCATTGAGCGAGTTTATTTTTTTTTAATTGTGAAACGATCTCTCTCTCTCTCTCTCCACAGTCACACAACGACCCGAAACGAAGTTCTGGGCAGACTCGGCCCATAACCGATTCCGCTGGGCCACAGGCCGCACTTGCACTGCCTGCATACGGCCTATCTCGCACGCTGCCAGGCCCATCCGCCGCCGAAACGCGAGATTCCCCAAAATTGGCGAGACGACGACGATGGCAGGCCACGGCGGCGGCGGTCGCCGCCGGCCTCGCGCCGTCTTCATGGCCTTCGGCACCCAAGGCGACGTCTTCCCCATCGCAGTATGGCTCTATTTCCTCTGCTCCCCCACTCCCTCATCTGACTTCTGGAGACGATATCGCTTTCTCTTGCTCCACCTGTTACGGAACAGTGAGGACATCTGAATAAAGCCCATGGGATCGAATTAGTTTAGGGGCTCCGTGCTTTCGATTTGATTCCGTATCTATTCTGCAGGCGCTTGCTGCAGCTTTTGCGCGTGAGGAAGAGCAGTATGCTGTGGCGTTCATCACTCATTCAGCGCACCGGGTAAGAAGCTTCTAAAAGGGGAGCCTTGTCCAGACTTGGGTTTGCTTCATGTGACACTGTAATGAACTTGGTGCAGAGTTTGTCAGTGCATCTAGCAGAAAGCAACGTTAGATACATGCCTGTGTCAAGCCCACCTGTCCTCGCTGCCGAACAGGTTGAGAATATCTCATGTAAGTGCCAGGAGGTTAATTGAATCACATGTGGTCTAGTTATCTCCTGCAAAAAATGATTGCTCATGCAACCTTGTTTCTTAGGTGATTCTATTCAATCGAATCATGAGCTTGATTCCTTTTCACTGCGGAAAAAGGCCATCCAGATGGAGCACAGGAAAGAGTGTTTGTCTTCTGTGGAAGAAGTTTTTGGGAATGATACAAGCATTAATGGTGATTTTATTGCAATCAATTTCTTTGCTTTGGTAAGTAACTATAACTTCTTAGTAGTAGTATCTTTGTTCTTGCATCAGTCTGAACTTGTATGACAACCAGTTCTATTATTTTCTTAAAATATTCTGTCAATTAAAAATTTCGGGCAACAAGCATTGAAATAATGGAATTTTCCACAGAAGGTTGTGAACATATCCATGGCAAGACAAGAACAAGTTCTATATATATAAAATCAGAATTATTCGTAGTAAGCAACAATGTACATTGATGCTGTCATAATATGAGTTATCTCCTGATTTAGGAAGGTTGGCACCTTGCAGAGTTGTTCCAAGTTAAGTGCATCGTTGCTGCTCCCTATTTCATTCCATATAGGTAACTTGGGCTCATTTCACACAAATTCTGTATATATGTTTCAATAATTTTAGCGAATTATGCCTCATTTTCAATAATTCTGTATGCTTGCACTTATTTTTTCAGTGCTCCTGCAACTTTCGAACGTCAATTTAAACATACTTTTCCTCTACTGTACAAGTTCTTCCAAGAAGCTCCCAGAAACACGGTACAGAATGATCACTTGCAACAGCGTTTTACCTCTTGAATCTTTTTTCTCTCTGGGTCGCTCAGTTTTGGAACTTGCAAAGATTTTTTTAAAAGAAATTTTCACTCTATTTAACTTACATACTCATCTTCTAGAAAGACATAGTTTCATGAGTGTTATCATTTTCTTATCTTTCACATGGTATCTGTTCTCATAGACATATAAACAATAGAACAATTCATCTAGTAGACAGAAAGCCCTGATGTTGTGAAACAATGGCAGGTCTGCTGGACGGACATTATCCACTGGATGTGGGCACTCTTCATGGAAAGTTGGGGATCGTGGAGAGAAGATTGTCTAAATCTTAGCCCTATTCCTTTCACAGTGGGTAGAATTATCTATAGTAACTTTTTTATTTGTTTGCTGTCCTGTTTTCAAGTCACTGGAACTCTACTGAGGTCAGGTTTTCTGATATCTACAGGACCCAGTAACAAATCTTCCTGTGTGGCATGTGCGAGAGGAGTCACCATTATTGCTGTAAGTATTATGTCTTTGATGATAAATATGAAGCCTATGCCTTGGAGGAGAATAATCAAGTTAATCCACCTTCATAGGTTATAACTTGTGAGCTAACTTGTGAGCTACTTTTCTCGATAAACTTAGCCATTGAGAATTTGTGGTGGATTTATTAAATAACCGGAGGGCAACAAACAATTCTTGAATTAGCTTATACTGGATAAATGACATAGCAGGTTGCTTGTTTTTTGTTCAGGTATGGTTTCAGCAAAGAAATTGTTGAGTGCCCAGGTGAGCTCTGAGGCCTCCCATGTTTGTCTAAAATCATTTAGATGTTTGTAATTCTTCAATGCTTTATGCTTATGTATCTAATTCAACAATACTTGCATGATATCATGGCAGGATATTGGCCGTCCAATGCTCATGCTTGTGGCTTTTGGTTTCTTCCTATGGCTTGGCAATTTTCCTGTGACAAATGCATGGAGCTGTCTAGAAATATTAATTCTCAATTTGGGGGTGTTTTGTGTGCAAATCATTCTTCCCTGGAACACTTTCTCACAGGGAATTCGTATTCATCAAGACCTATATTTGTAGGATTAAGTTCAATTGGTAGGTGTGTTTCTCATCTGATACAAATGTGTAGTTATTTTGCTCTTAGTCTCGTACTAGTCTGACTATCTGATGCCTGTGCTTTGCAACGGATCCATTTCAGTGCAACTGTACACAAAGAACCCACCATGCATTCACATGTATGAACAAATCAGTTCTAAAAAATCCTCCAGGTTAAGGCATAGAACTGGTAGGACGAACCACAACCACCACCAGTCTTTTTAAGTTGTATATATGTAAAGAAAAAATATAAGAGTATCTTATTATTAACCAAAGTTGATCAACTCCCATTGCTTCATTTTTCCTTATAAATAAGGCTGAACGTTGATTAGTGGCTTGTATTGGGTTTCAACTCTAGCCTACCCCAACTTGCTTGGGAGTGGAAGGCTTTCTTAGGAAAGTTTTGGACATAGTTTTGCACTCTGCAGAACATTTTCCATTCTAGCTTTATTTTCGATGTGTATATTATATGTTTTTAGGATTTTTATATCTATTTTGTCATTAAAATTTTTCATAGTAATCCTAAAGTTTTGGTTCTTTGATTTTTTTTCTTATCAATTTCCTTTCTTGACAACAATCTGCTGCAGCATGGGCTTTCTTAAAAATCCTAAAGCATTTCTGATGGTGCTTAAGGATGCTATAAAGACGACAGACCACAGATTCATCCTGTTCTCATCTGGATACCAGCCATTAGATTCTGCAATACAAGATATTGCTTCAATATCGAAATCAAGTGAGGGAGAGAGACCTTGTGGTGACAGCACTCTTCTTTTTAGTGGTCAGCTTTTCTGCTTTTCTGGGTGAGTATTAGATTGATGTCATATTTTTGTCCTACCATTCAGAATCGGTAGTAAATGATGCTGCCTTTCAGATCAATACCATACAGCTGGCTCTTTCCTAGATGCACGGCTGCTATTCACCATGGTGGCAGGTAAAGATAGGCCGATAGCTCAAATTTCTCTTAACAAGCCAAGTAGCTGATTCTTAAGATTTCTTGTTACTGCTGCTTCCACAAAATATTTATGTCTTTGCTGTTCTGACAGTGGGTCAACAGCTGCAGCGCTACTTGCTGGGATCCCTCAGGTGACAACACTCGCTTTATAGCTTCACCATATTCGATATGCTTTGTCTTTCTGTGGCTCTTTTCTTTTCCTTTGGCTACGGTGGTGGTGGTACATAGTTATGAACCAGTCCATGTGCTAGGCACAAAGCCAACAAACATGATTGTTCTACACAGGAGTGACTGGTCACTGGTCTTTTTAATTCAAAATGAAACACTTGTTGACCTTTTTCCAGTCATCATCATGATATCATCTGATTTCTGAAATAACTGATAATTCTTCAAGGCTAAACACCATTGCCCCCTTGATAATGAAAAAATATTTATACCTATCTCATATGTAAATGAGTCATTCAAATTTTGGACACTTGCACTGTTCTATGAGTGTGCATTTCAAACTCAGGGTTTCTGGCTCTCCCTATATAGAACTTATCTTGTTTAGATATTGAAAGTTCTTAGGTAAAAACAGCTGGCATTAGTTTTTGGGCATTTATATGTTTGCAGTGATGAGATGGAAGCAGTTAAAAATTCTCAGCAAGCACCGCCCGTACTTTATATCCATGAAGGGGCATGCGGTAAATGTTTTATACTGTTGAAGTCTTGATGCTGATTCATACAACACAACAACATCCAGATTCTGCATTTTCTTAACCATTAATAATGTTGCTGTTTCTTTGATGGATTCATTGTACAAAATATATCCTGTGATGCAGGTAGTGTGTCCTTTCCTGCTGGACCAGTTTTACTGGGCAGAGAGGCTACACTGGTTAAGAGTGGCGCCTGAACCCCTACAGAGACAGCATCTAATCCCAGATAATGATGACGTCTTGAGCATTCACAATGCTGCAGACGTGCTACTTGGAGCTATCAGATCAGCATTATCACCAGAAATTAAAGCTCAGGCGTCCAGAATTGCTGATAGGCTTTCTCATGAGGTGTGTTGTCTGAATGCTGACTCTTCACTGTCTGTACAAAGGAAATGGGCCGGCACTTATTTTTTTTTAAAAAAATAACAACTATTTTTCGCATTGCTATCGTGCCCAGGACGGGGTTGGAGAAGCCGTCAGGATCTTGAAGGAGGGAGTGTTGACCCAGAATAAACCTTAGCTGTGATAACTGTGGCAGTACATAGCGGCACCACATGCATGTAAAGTTAATAACCGTGGGTCTCTTAGAATTTCTGTTTGTACCCTAATTAATTTGTGTGCTATATGCAAGCAGTGCATGCAATTCTTGTGCTTGAGCTTTGGGGAAAAATCTGGACTGTTATGTTTCCTGACGGGAAATTGGAACAGTGATGTCATGAAGTAATTGTATGACTATGGTTATAAAAAATAGAAAAATAAAAAACAACAACCGTGGTTTATTCCGCAGTTCCTGACGCTTGGCATATGACAGCACTGCAGCAGGATTGACAACGGGACAACTGGTCCAAACAGAGACTTTTTTTTCCCCATCCTTTCAATCATGAGTTACAACGGGACATCTGTTACAAGCTGCAGCCAAATTTTTAGACTCCTTTTAAGCTCCAAATTCCTTTAAGAAAGTCAGAGCTCAATTTTGCAAAGCTTTGAAGCATATGGTTCAGTTAGGACATAGGACATGGGGAAGTTGGAACTTGCAGAGACAGCAAACCACTCCGAACAGAGGAAACCAGTCTTCGTGCCAACACCAACTCCATGCAACGCAGCTGTTGACTGGCAGAGCAAGCAAACTACTCCACAGAAAAAGCCCAGGAAATCTGAATTCTTTGTCTTGCCGCTATATATTCATCCAATCCAGCACGCTCCAAAGGCATCAGATCAATTCAGTGCAGTCACCATCTCAGCAGAGTTCAGCACACACCTGATCGCTCGGACAAGACACTTCTGGGCATTCCGGGAACATAAGCAAGCATGCCGCGCCACCTCGCGCTGCACCTGCACGCGCTCGCCGCGGCGTTGCCGGCGGCGGCGTCGGGCGTCCACCACCACCCCGGCACCGCGGCGTTGGCGGCCGTGGCGGCGTTCCTGGCGGTGTGCGCGCTGGCGCTGGCGCTGTGCGCGTCGCACTCGGCGCCGGGGCTGGGGCCGGGGCGGCTGCGGCGCGCGCTGGCCAGCGTGAGCCGGCGGCGCACGGAGCCCGTGATCGCGGCCGTGCACCAGGTGCAGCCCGGCGGCGGCGAGGCGTCGCCGTGCGTGTGGCAGAAGGGCATCCTCATGGGCGGCAAGTGCCAGCTCCCGGACTTCTCCGGCGTCATCAACTACGACCCCGCCGGCAACCTCGTGGCCCCTGCCCGCCCCGGCCGCGCCGTGCCGGCGCTCGGCTGGTGAGCGGCGCTCGGCGGCCAACGTGAGACGACGCCTGCCTATAATACACGTGTGCTCCGTTTTCTTCTTTGATAATCTGTCCACGCCTTGGTGGCAAATAACTAAAGTTGGCAAGTTGCCATGTGGAATTTGTGCTCTTGAGTTTAATTTGACATATCTGATGTACCAACATGAAAAACCACTGGAAAAGGAGAAAAACCTTCGAAAAATCCACCTCCTTTTTCTGCGGTTTCTTTCATTTTGGCGTGCCCCGTGGTGCATACAGAGCCAAAATAGCCCACAACACCGGGAAGATGTTGATGCTGAGGTTACGGCCTTACGGGTATAAAACCAGTACGAACTACGAAGTTCCTTCGATATTTCCGATCAATTGTACTGCCAGTCATGAGATTGCCGTATCGGTTAGGTTGGACTGAATTCGACCCTCATGGTAGCGACATGTCAGACTGGCTGTGCTTGCTGATTTTGTCTGATATACCATAGTTCCTCTAGAGAAAATCAAGAAAGGACCATTTCTGTGCCACAAAATCCAACGCTATCCCGTGTGTCTCGGACTCTCGGTCATAAAGAAACGTTAGAGCACTATAACAACGTGCAAACACTCGTCCAGGAAAAAGTTCAACTGAAGTAAGGAGGTACTGAAATTCAGATGCCTGAAGTTTGCCTTCTCAATGAATCACCGCTTTTCAATTTTCAGACGCGGCTTCTTTCTTAATGAATCAAGACTGTTCAATTTCCATCCGACCATCTATAACATGGTCCCGCCTCTGGCTCCACCCATCTCCTCTATCTACTATCTGCCTCCCAAGGCCCCAATTAAAGCCTCGAAAAACATAGATCGACATGATAACCCTATCTCCAAACCTTAAAAGAGCTTAATGTCGGAATGCATGGAGCACAAGTGAGGCATAGAAGAGTGAGATATTTTGGTAAGCAAAAACTTCCACCGGAAACTAAATTGTGACATTTAGGGCCTGTTTAGATCGGTGAGAAACTTTGCGAAATTTACTGTAGCAATTTTAAATCAAAGATTAGAAGAACTAAACATGATCTAATTATAAAACTAATTACACGGATGGACGGAAAATCACGAAACGAATCTATTAAGCCTAATTAATCCGTCATTAGAGATTGTTTACTGTAGCATGACATTGTCTAATCATGGCCTAATTAGGCTTAATAGATTCATCTCATAATTTCACCCGGGGATTATGGAATGGGTTTTGTCAGTTATCCACATTTAATACTCCTAATTAATACCCAAACACTCGAATTTACTGTAGCAGTTAAAAAAGTTGGCGAACTAAATATGGCCTTAATTCATTAGAGCGGATTCAAAAATTTGAATAAAGTCAAAATGTGAACTTAAAACCGAATATTATCTCTTTTGTGATAAAAACCAATATTACGTTCAACCCATTATATTTTGATACCGACGTATTGGACAAAGTCGCTCAGAGTTTACTCGGAGTCAACGGGAAGGCCGAGGATGTGTCTGCTCGACCGTGACGACCACGACAAACCAAGGGCGAAATTGGCATTCCATACGGTCGGCCGGCTAGCGTTACCCGCCAAGCTCAAAGCCAGTATCCTCACAAGCCACAAGAGTGAAAGCATCTCCTCTTCTCCAGGTCGCTTCGGCTTCTCCGAGCGTGATGGGCGCCAGCCGTCTCGAGCAAACCAATGCTCTCTTCAGGAAAAACCTCGTCATCCAGGTGAACACACCTTGATCTCCGGATGATTATTTCCATTTTAATTTCCCCCCTATCCGAGAACATTTAAATTTGGCCGTCGATTTCAATTTTCGGGTGCATGAACAATACCATGATTCAAATTTTCTCACCATATAGAATTATGAAAATTCATGATTCTGATGCTTCTTGTTTTAAAAATCGATTTATCCAAGATCACTGGATGCTTAGCTTTGACTGTTGGACCTTCCAATTCGCAGCGGCGCGCCTGCAAGACGAACTGCTGCCTGGTCCTGTTCCCGCTGCTCCTCTGCTCCGTCATCGGCGGCCTGCAAATTGCCGTCAACCGCTCGGCGCCGGCGGAATCCGCCACCCGCTTCGACGACTGCGGGTGCAGCAACGTCGCCGTCGACGAGAACGCCGTCGGAGGCTTGTCGTGCCCGCTCGAGTGCCCGCTGCCTCGCGCCCCCCGATGGCCCCCCGTCCTGCAGATCCCGCCGCCCGAGTACCGGGCGGTCGGAGACGGGCTCGTCCCGTTCGCCGATCTCCCAGACGCGTCCTGCAGAGGATCGGGTTCTTGCGCGGCGACGTTCCTTGTCACCGGCGGCGATCAGCCATTTGTAACAAGTATGGTGTTCACTGTTCACTCCCTCCAGTGCAGTCACATGTTTTTTTTTTCAGAGAAGTTTGCCTGTGAGTGGTTTCTGAAATACTGACCTTTTTACCTTGCAGGTGTGATGGATAACATGTTCTTCCCTGTTCACAGTGCTTCGGTGAACTTGTCGGCCGGTGTTACCGCCTTATCTGATTTTGTTCTGGTAGGTTTTAATCTTTGGCTTGTCTTTGTTGTGATCCTTGTTATTCGAGCATCGCGTGAGGCTTGAAAATCTGCAGGCTACTGATGGATATTACGCGCAAAGCTTTCTTCAGAACGAGTGCACTCCAAACCTGACGCTTTCCTATCCAATTCAACATGGCAATTGGATCGTGAGCCAAGGTAATTCTCTCCGTGCAAGGTCAAATAATGCTGCATTGCTCACTGACTTTAAACATGTTAGATTCAACTAAGGAATCGGTTGCAAATTGCAGTGTTTTGGATTAGCGCTCTCTCTGACGACATAGCAAAATGATGAATAATACATGAGAAATTTCCCTGCGTTCGTATTTAGCAATGTTACTACATTTTACTTATTTCTAACCGAAACCTAGAATAGATGTACAATGCACGGAGGGATTAATGCTCTGGCGTGACAGTTCGTCGCTCATTGATGATGAACTATATAGAGGTTATCACCAAGGGAACAATAAGAATAAGACCGACGAAATCGCTGCAGGTCATACTTTTTCAACTTTATTATGCTTTTAATCAGGTTTTTTGACCTACTGTTCATTAACATCTAATACGTTGTCCATCTACGTGCAGCATATGACTTCTTAAGTTCTGACCAGGGAAACTTCAACTTGATCATCTCATATAACTCATCAGACAACTATGATGTTTATTATGACGCAGAAGACCCTGTCCCTCTCCTTAGTCAAGGAGGATCACTTCAAAGACCAAATTCGGTTCAAGTTACACGGTTAGCTAATATGGTATCGCTTTTCTCAATTGAGATAAACAATAGATTCCCTATCTCTTTGGAAAACTTCCTTCATTTTATTATATTTGTGTCTTTTAGTTCTCTACAAATTTGTTCATTCTCATTCGCATGTCATTCTTTTTGTCTCTCGAACTATTCACATGCCATTCTTGATTCTTTGTTATACAGATTTTTCTAGTATGCTCTTCTTTTAGTCAACTTATTTATGGTGCCCTTTCATCATTATTTTGCTCTAACAACACAGGAGAATCTGGACTAGTTTACACTTCATAAAGTTCCAATTTTACAGGCCTCAAATGCATACCTTCATTTAAGAGGAAATGGTTTCAAGATGTCATTTGATTTTGTCAAAGAAATGCCTAGAGTAGCTATACACGAGGGCCAGTTTGATATTTCTCCATTAATAGGACAGCTGCCTTTTGTATGGACTATGGAGCTTCTTTTTCCGGTATGAATTATGTTTATGTTTTTTTTGTATATCTCTGCTTCACTTGAACACTCCTGATATGTTTTTGTGTCACTTTTATAGGCAAAGAATTATAGGAGTTATAGATATTTTTTCATAGCTCATGAAGCACTTAGTTGATTCTCCAGGTAATCTTGACAAACCTTGTATATGAGAGGCAAAAGAAGCTAAGGATAATGATGAAGATGCATGGCCTTCGAGATTTGCCGTATTGGATTATATCCTATTGCTATTTTCTACTACTGTCGCTGCTTTATGTGCTGTCCTTCATGCTATTTGGTTCTGTCCTTGGTAAGATAAGTTACTCTTAAGAGTAGGAATGCACTTATAATCATCAAAATAGAATTAAGGATGAACTTATAAGTGACTTTGATCATGTAAGCATTGACACGGCACCGGTTTTAGTTAGTTCTTGACTTGGTTTTATAACTTTATTGATGTTTATTAAATTATTTTATTGAAAGTAGTCTCTACTAATATAAATTGGAAACAATCTGATTAAAATCCAATTTCTCTTTTCAGGTTTAACTTTCTTCCGCCAGAATAGCTATGCCGTACAGTTTCTATTCTATTTTGCTTATATGAACTTGCAAATTTCATTTGCATTTCTTATGTCAACATACTTCTCCAGTGTGAGGACAGCTACTGGTATGCATCTATAAATGTGTGCAGCATATCCACTTTATTGAATAACGTCGAGTATCTACACTGATTATTTGGCATCTCTTCATACAGTGACAGGATATTTGTACATAATTGTGTCTGGCCTTTTAGCTGAAGTTCTGTTCAGATCCTACGTTGAAGATGTTTTCCTCTCAAGTAAGTACTAGTTCATTAACTATATCTTAATTAAGTCAAGTAAGGTTTTAATCCTCTTTTCCAATAAGTTGTGTGGGAACTCTGTTTTTTTTTTCATTTCAAGGAAGCTGGATCACACTTATGGAACTCCTACCTGCATTTTCATTGTACCGCATTGTCTATGAATTCTCGCAATCTGTACTTGTTGGGCGTTATATGGCCTCCTCCGGGATCCGGTGGATAGACATGAGCGATCCCAAAAATGGATTGGCTGGTGTCCTGACCATAATGATACTCGAATGGTTCCTATTCCTTTTATGTGCATTTTATTTCGATCGTTTTGGATCCTTAAAAAATGGAATAAGAAAAGCAGCAGTACTTGTGCGCTCCTGCATAGATAGGAGCCGTTTTCAAGCTGCTCAGCAGCAGAACACACAGCTTCAGGAGTTCAGAGCTTCAGTTGAAATGGAGAGACCAGATGTTATCAAAGAGGTGTGTTCTGCTCTCTGCTGCTTTACACTCCACTCAGTTTCATACAGCTTCAAGAATTTGTTGAGATATCAGTATTCACGAATGATAAATTTAAAGTACACAATCTACAGCCTAAAGTTTACCAAGAATAGAAAATTTTCCATCTGAGTTAAGTATATCTGATTAGTGGCTGTCACAAGTCAAATTATGAACCATGAGGGTGTTTTCTCGCAGTTTTTTTCCATAATTAAAACCTGGCTGTAACTTGGGTTTCTGATACCCTTTTTCTTCATAATATATTGATAGCTGCGTGTTCGAGAAAAGAAGAAGAGGACATTAGAATTCGCTAAAATGTTGGAAATGCTCGAGCTTAAAACATGTAATGTAAAAATCAGATTAGCCTATACAAAATCACTTTGTGAAGTACAAGTATCTCTTATGTCTTTTCTAAGAACATGTAAATTTCTAACATTTCACCTTTCTTTCCAGAGAGAGATAGTTGAACAGTTCTTACAAGAATCAAGAAGTAGCTATTCAGTTATATGTGATAATCTCAAGAAAGTGTACCGTGGACAAGATGGAAATGCAGATAAAATTGCAGTTAGAGGGATATCACTTTCCATGTCACATGGACAGTGTCTAGGTGTTCTTGGCCCAAACGGTGCTGGGAAAACCACTCTTATTAACATGGTAAGTTTAAACATAAGTCAATAATGTTAAACTCATCAGTATGGTGTGAACTCTTGTTGTGCTTGTAATAATCGTGGTCTGATGCCCCTCCATTTGAGGGCTCTGAGATAGAACCTTTTCTGTTATCTAAAAATATATAAGATTGAATTTAATAATGTTATGGTACACAAATTCGAGAAAACATGTTCTGGTGTTCATGTAGCAATACAACTAAATTCGAGAATTTTCTGCTAAGTTTAGTTGTTATACATGTTGGTTATCCATCAATTATACTACTATATTATCAAATTTTAAGGACCCTTAACCTTTCAACAGCTGACCGGATTTAGTAAACCTACGTCTGGCACCGCATACATTGAAGGGATGGACATATGCGTCGACATGGACAAAATTTATACAGGAATTGGTGTTTGTCCACAGGATGAGTATACTATTTTATCTCACTCAGATGTTTCTGAACTAGTTTTCCAGCAAGTTCATGTTGCAAACTTGTGATAACTTTCCTCTTTCTCGGATCACCTCATGCAGCTTGCTATGGGAAAACCTCACTGGTCGAGAGCACCTAATGTTCTATGGCAGGCTTAAGAAATTAAAGGGAATAGCATTAGCTGAGGTAATTTGTGAACCGATGCCAGTTTATTTTGACATTTTCCTTGCATGAAAATGATGAATTCAATTTCCATCGTAGCTAATGACTTGGATTCGTCTAGCCAATTCCTTATACAGATTTCAATATAAGTGCACTATTGCATATTGTTCTGAGTATCCTATGAAAGAACCAAAGGGGTGTCATCATCTCTTTGCAAATCTAATAGTCAGTATATGTCCAGAGTAGATTATGATTGGAATAACAGAGTCATTTTAGTGTTCTGATGCAGTTATGATTCCAGGCAGACTTACAAATATTTTATCGGCATTTACTTTATGTTGTTGCAAAACCAAATTATAATACTGTACAAGGTACTAATAGAAAAACCGCTTGTTTGGTGTTTGCAGGCTATTGAACAGTCTCTGAGAAGTGTGCGTTTGTTTGCGGGTGGTGTGGCTGATAAGCTTGTTCAAAAATACAGTGGGGGCATGAAACGTCGGCTCAGTGTTGCTATCTCTCTAATTGGCGATCCTAAGGAAATTTTATTTATTAACTGAGATCATAATTTAATTATGAAATAGTCCATTATTTGTGCAAGTGTAAGACATATATCTGTAACATTTTGCAGGTTGTTTATATGGATGAACCAAGTTCTGGCTTGGATCCAGCATCTAGGAAAGACCTATGGAAAGCTGTCAAGTCTGCCAAACAGAAACGGGCAATAATTCTCACAAGTACAGTATTTGCTTAATCTTTAAGGGGTATTTTTGGACGAAAAAAATGATTCAAGAATCTTCATGGTTTTGTTTAGATTCGAACTAAATCTGAAAGTTTTAGATCCAGCTCCCTGCTCCTAGTTATTCTCTTAAAACAGTCAATCTACAGACTTCAGTACTTCAATGCAGTCAATCACTGTATTTTCACGTGTTCTTGAGGTTCACATCACATGATCAAACATTATACTTGAATCTATTTTCAGCGCATTCAATGGAAGAGGCTGAAGCCTTATGCGACCGGATAGGAATAATCGCCAATGGTAGCTTGCAGTGCATTGGGACCTCTAAAGAAGTATACTTACACATTCCTTTATTGGTCATTTTTTCAGACCATTGATCTCAAATCCTGACATGACCATTGATCTTCCCTATTTTCATCAGCTGAAGGACAGGTACGGAGGCTCATGTGTACTCACAGTAACAACTCCGGCCGGCGAAGAGGAGGAGGTTGAGAGACTGGTTCGGTCCATCTTGCCTGCGGCGAACAGGGTGTACTGCGTCTCCGGGACGCAGAAGTTCGAGGTGCCGAAGGAGGGGATGAAGATCTCTGAAGTGTTCCGGGCCATGGAGGACGAGAAGAGCAGGCTGAGCATCCTTGCCTGGGGCCTGGCTGATACGACGCTGGAAGACGTCTTCGTTAGAGTTGCCAAGGAGAGCGACGGGTCCACTGTGACCTGATTGGCTCATTGACCCCCTGGTGGCTGGTGCAAATGCAAAATGCTCTGTTCCTCTGACTGAACTCTGTAATCTAGTGTAATAATTCATCATGGAGATTCAGTCCAATGAGTTTGCTACATGCTAATCTTGGATTGGTCTTACCGGAAAAAAAATCTTGGATAGGTCCAGTTGGCGCGACGAATGTAACAGATTTGAGCATCGAACTATGCAAAACCTGACCCACATCTCGTCTGATTGATCCCTGAATTTTGAATTTACGATTATGCATTCGCAAATATCAACATCAGCACAGCAGTTTAGAAACCAACAAGTCGTCTATAGAAGTCGAGAGCTATGTCACAAAAAAATATTGTAAGATCCTATTTTTCTTGTCCCGAACGCAGGAACAATCTTGTCCCGAACGCAGGAACAATCTTGTCTTCATCTTATTAATACATCTTCTCTAGTGGTATTCCACGTTCCTCGACCCCCACATTCCACGTGGGCTCGTGGAAACTTTGTGACACTTGTCATGCTGAGGGTGCAAAGTTGCAAACACACAAGCGGCCAACGCGGACGACCCAGGACGGGCCCACGACCACCCGATCCAGCGCCCGCCACCGTTCGTGGCGCCGGAAACGGCTCTGCGAGCGCGTAGCGAGCAGGGGCGTCTGCCGCGTGTTCTACGCGCGCGGTGTGCCGCGAGCTGCGCCGGTTTGTAGTGAGCCCTTCCGTTCCACCAATTGCAGCGGCAGCAAGCACATCTCCTGACTCCTCTCTCTCTCTCTCTCTCTCTCTCTCTCTCTCTCTCTCTCGATCGGGCTCTCTCCGGTCTCCGCTCCATGCACGATGACGGGGGCGGCGGACTTCCATTCCCAGGCCGACGCGCTCTTCCGGAAGAACCTCGCCATCCAGGTATCCCGCCGTCGAATCGATTCACATTCTGCCTCGCTTGCTCGTACAAATCAATGTCTGAAGACATCTCGGATCTAGCTGAAATAATGGAGTTCGTTCGTGATGATCGATCCTGCAGAAGCGGGCGTACAAGACGAACTGCTGCATCGTCCTGTTCCCGCTGCTCGTGTGCGGGCTGCTGGGCGCCACGCAGAAGACCATCGACAACTTCTTCACGGGGGACGGCGACAAGCCCGACTGCAAGGGCTGCGCCGGCGGCGCCCTCGCCGCCGCGCGCCTCGTCAGGCAGGACGCCGTCGGGGGCCTGTCGTGCGACATGGCGTGCCCGCTGCCGCTGCCCCCGCGGTGGCCCGTCGCGCTGCTGCTCCCCGCGGCGAATGAAGACGCCACCAAGGAGGACAGGGCGGCGCCGGCCGCCGCCGACGGTAAAGAGGAATCGCCGGAGAACCTCCTCGAGTCCCTGACCAAGCCGCCCAAGTGCATGAGCCCCGAGTCGTGCGCCGCGCCGGCCAGGTTCCTCGTCACCGGCGGCAACAAGGCCTTTGCACAAAGTATAAGTTCATGAACATCTTATTTATATATTTATATCTTTATATATATATCACGGCACTCTGCAGATCATGATGGATTTCTTTCTTCGTTGCAAAATATTGGAGCCCTGATCAATAAACCTGATCCTCTTGCAGATCTCACGGGCAACATGTTCCCGCCACACGCGTCGGCGAACCTGACGGCTGATATCACCGGCTTGGCTGATTTTGCTCTGGTTGGTTGCATTGGATCGACGACAGACTCGCTAGATCAGATGAGACCATTGTTTGTGTGGTGCTCTTCAGCTGAGCAAGTCTGACTGACTACTAAATTTTACCTGCAGGCAATAGATGGGAAGGGTCCTGCCACTAATGACTATGAATCTGCATTTGGTATGGGGGGGCTTTATTTTCTTCAGAGCAAATGCACTCCGAATTCCACACTTTCTTTTCAAGTCCAGTACGGCCCAAAAAGTTCCAACAAAGGTGAGATGTGTAAAACTGATTGAGTTATATATCTAGAGAAAACAAATACTCTCTCCATTCTAAAATATAGGGCTGGTGGAGGAAGAAGCAGCTGGAGGAAAAGAATGAAAGCTATAGTCCGTCAGATGTAACTTTTATGAAGATTTAACGTCCAAACTTTAGGTGTGGAAAGGAAATAAAATTGCCCAGGTTTACCCTAAATGTAATAAATGTTTATGTAGGTTACCCCCCTAAATTAATAAATGTTTATATATGTTACTAACCTAAACATAATAAACATTTATAGGGTTATGAGTAGTACAATAAAGACTAGACTTTGACAATATCTGGTGACATTATTTGATGAGCCCTAACAACTATTAGTACTGAAAAATGTGAGCAGATGCAAGATGCACTCAGGGATTGTTTGACTGGCGTGAGAGTTCGGCAGTCATGAACAATGAATTGTACAGAGGTTACAACGAAGACAAGAACAAGGAAAAGATAGAGAATAATAATGCCGTTGTTTCAGGTTTTACCATCCCATTAGTTTCTTCATTGCTCATAATATTGATATCTCTAACCAGCTATTTAACTTATATTCTTCTGTTTACAGCATATGACCTCAAAAAATCAGACCTCAAGAACTTTAACTTGACTGTGCAATACAATCCTGAAAAACCAAGTATTCTTCGGGTTGCACGATTAATGAATCTGGTAACATCTCTTTCTCAACTTGAAAGAGAATACAAGGTCATATCTCCTACAAATTACTACGATTTTTCCAACCCTTTTGTAGATCTTGTGTACATGTCATAATAAGAAGCCAAGATGTAAAGTCCAACCTTCACTTTATAAAAAAAAAACTAAAGAACCCTTTTGTAGATCTTGTAGTTTTTTTTGTTGAGACCCACAACCTCCATCCTGGTCCAAAGTGGAGGGTGTGGTTATTTGTAATTTGGACCATATACTCCTCTTAATACAAAGATACGCAGCTCTCCTGTGTGTTCGAGAAAAAAAAAACCTTCACTTTATACATTGTCTTCTAGTTTTACCTTATTGCAGTTTTATAATAAAGTTTGTAGTTACTTTGCAGGCTTCAAATGCATACCTTCAATTGAGGGGTAAAACTACAAAGATGCTATTTGGGTTTGTCAAAGACATGCCTAGAGATGGTCATCCTATGAAGCCTCCAGATATATCTTTCTTAGTGGGGAAGATGATATTTGTATGGATTGTAATGCTTCTTTTCCCGGTACGACATGTTTTGCGAAATATTAATTGCACTACTTTGAAACTGTTTTCTTTTCAAATATTGAATCTAATTACTTAACTTGGAGAATTTGTGAATCATAAAGTGTTGCTTTTACATGGAAAGCGTCATAGTAGTACTACCTTATTATATATTGATTACCGCACCACCAATTGTCATCTTTTCCGGAGGGCACAGCTGACGTAGATGACGACCTTGCAGTACAGCCCAAACCCTGGCAGCACGTCACCTTGGACTTGGAGCATTCTCCCATTGGAGGATTCCACAGAGAAGCATGTCCTAACTGGAGCAGGAGGCAGAGCAGCTGCGATGCTTGACACTGATGGGTGGAACACCGGTGACAGGCTTCAAGACCATGAGGCTAGCAGCAATAGAAAAACTGAGGGATCCAACCTATCATACAGCTAGGGAGCTGGTCTAGAAGGGGTGAGGTAGGCACAGCTTATTCAAAAACCAAAGTCTTGGTTTCTAGGACAGAGAACACTACCGATAAAACCGTCTTCCACACCCGTCATCGTCCGTCTCGGACAGTGGCGGACCCAGCTTTTTGTCAAGACTAGAGCCAAATTTCACGCCAAACTACTACATATATGGCATGTATAGTGTAATAGCTACGATACAATAAATGATAGGGTCCGAAAGAGACTTTAGTTCTTGAAAATGATATAAGATTCCATGTTTTTTAATGCTTGCAAATACTTCTCACTCACTATGATTAATATAATTCAACTATGTAGTCAGAGGCCCATATATATGTCTTGTGTTGTATCACTCAAGGGGTCTGCAATATGAATACAATTATACAATCATGTTGCTCTAGCATTCATCCAATGTATGGATCTCACACGAGCTGCCATTGAGACGTTTGGCCTCCAGCAACCTGAGTTATTGACTTGGAGGTTTCAGGACCTTACACACAGCATCACGAGAATATAAAGAACCAGGTACCATCAGGTGAATCTGCAGCACCATTACTAGGAAGAAGAGCTTTTTGGTACCTGGATACAAGCTAGAGGGTTTAATACTCAATGAGCTAACCAAACTGCTTGAACCAACGAATTTTGAAGGAGCCAAGGACCTCCGGACCTCTGGTCGCTGGCGCACCAGTCACGGACTCGTGTCTTGCAAGACGGTCGAGGAAAGGCCAATCCATAGAACGAGCCTTGCGCCCTTGCCCTGCTACTCGGCCTAGTACGTGGTCCTGGGCTTCTTAAGTTTGGGCCAAAACTAAGCGGAGGCAATGAAGATTACTGGGCCACGACTAGGGCCACGGCCTGGGTGGCCCTAGGTGCAGACCCGCCCCTGGTCCCGGACAGACTTAGGCCCGGAACAGTTTTAGATATATAGTGTTATGTTACGAGTATCATTTCTTGACATCTAAGTACTGCAGGATAAATATATGTATGCTGTATGCATATGTGGTGAATATGCACAAAACCCCTTATATAATAGGAAAATATGAAAGAGAAATAATATATACTCTAACAATATAACATATCGATATTGCAGATCATCCTGAGCAGTTTAGTCTATGAGAAGCAACAGAAGCTAAGGGCTATGATGAAGATGCATGGCTTAGGGGATATAGCATACCGGATGATATCCTATTGCTATTTTCTTCTTATATCACTAATTTATATACTCTTATTGGTTATCTTTGGTTCCATTGTTGGTAAGATGATACCTTTGAGAATTGCACGAAAACACTCAATTAAGTTTGCTTTGTTCTGTAAGGTAAGGTGATTGTAGTTTTACAAATTGCAAAAAAGAACCTAGCTAAACTATTTTTAAGTTTCCGTTTTTTTGCATTAATAAGAGCATCTCCGAGAGACTCTCTATTTTTGACTCTTTATTTGACTATCTATTTGCTTCTCCATAAATATTCCACTCCATATTGAGCATCTCACTCCAACAGACTCTTCATTTCCCACTCTCTAACTCTCCCTCTCCACACACTGACATGTGGGTCTCACGCGTCATCCTACACTTGGCAAGCCAGTTTGGCTAGCCAGACTGTCTAGCCAAATTTGCCTAGCGAGGGAGCCAATTTGGAGAGCCGGATGGCTTGGCGAGTTGGATGGCTAGTCTGTTGGAGAGCTACTTTGATGTTGAGTAGTAAAAATTTGGCTTAGCAAGCCATTTGGCTAGTCTCTTGGAGATGCTCTAATATCTTCTTTGTAAATTTACAAATTTTACTTGGAAAGTCGGAATATCTTCCAGAGAACATATCATGGTCCTTCTATATATGCTCTTTTAATCATGGGTGGAATTACTTCACTTCAGAAATTAATCCTTTTGTCTTTCTATTTCCAGGTATAAAGTTATTTGCATCGAATAGCTATGTGTTACAGTTCATAATCTATTTCACCTACATGAACTTGCAAATTTCATTTGCATTCCTTATGACATCATACTTTACTACTGTCACAACTGCTACTGGTATGCTGCTACTTGAGTGTTCAGATTTCTTGTTCAGATGGTTTAAAAAAAACATCTCCCATTACATGGAACTTCTCGGTGCAGTGACAGGATATCTCTACGTAATTGGATCTGGCTTTATAGGAGAATATTTGTTCAAGCCTTTTGTTGAAGATACCTCGGTCTCAAGTCTCTGCCTAACTTTCTTCCTTTGTTACTGGCTACTAAGTTCTGGAAAATTTCCATTCATTGTTTCATACTTTGCTTCAGGAGGTTTGGTTATGCTCATGGAGTTCTTCCCACCCTTTGCTTTGTACCGTGTAATCTATGAGCTCTCTCCACCACCAGCAACGGGATTTTATTCAGACTTTTCTGGTGTACAATTGGGAGACCTGAGTGATCCGGAGAATGGCATTTTAGTCTTGCTAATCATAATGGTACTCGAATGGGCCACATTCCTTTTCTTAACATTACATTTGGACGAATTTGGTTCCCTCCAAAATGGAATTAGAAAGCTGGCAACAGCTTCTCGCCCTGATGGGAGTAGTCAGGCTCTTCAGAAGCCGTCCACACAGTCTCAAGAATTTGAAGCTTCAATCGAAATAGACAGGACTGATATTATGAGAGAGGTGCACTCAAAACTTTATCTGTATATTTGTTATGTCCTGTGGGTCGTAGGGCTTAGAAGAGGGGTTGCAGACACTGTTCAACCACATCCATGTAACATGAAGTTGTGTGCCCCTATGTCAATTACATATTATATTAAGGTTACCCCTCTCTCTAGTCTTCAAGATATGGATTGTGAAAGAGTACATTAATTCAGTTTGTTAGCTTCTCAGGGGTCATTGGGTCAAGTAATTCCATCTATATAAAAAAGACAATCTTTAAAGGTGGAAGAATTTAGGTAGTGGTACTTTTTGAAATTACACATACATGAATGCCTCTCCACTAAATACGTTGATAATGATGTAGTTTCCCCTTTGTTTTCAGAAAGAGATAGTTGATAGATTCTTGAAACAACCAGATAGTAGTTATTCAGTCATAATCGACAACATTAGGAAAGTGTACCCTCCAAAAGATGGAAATGCAGAGAAAGTTGCTGTCAAAGGCTTCTCACTTTCTATCAAACGAGGACAATGTTTTGGACTTCTTGGTGCAAATGGTGCTGGAAAAACATCTCTAATTAGCATGGTATGTAAATCATATTTTGTAATATAAATTACCTTTCTGTAGTCTTGGGAGGTAGCATATGTTACAGTTATGTTTGGTCTCTATAGTAGTATTTTCAACCTCTTGGTGATGGTGAAAAACAATCAATAATCTCTTTTCAAGAAATGCAACCAAATTTTAGAGTGAACAACAATCAATAACGGGGTCATCAATTTGAGAGGTTCATATAGATATAGAACTAAAACCTCATAATTTGCACCAATTTCGTAGCAAAGGCTTATAGACTTTTTTCATGTGCAAGTAATATTGATTTTTGTTGCTAATTCACATTACCAAATTCTCATTAACTCAGCTAACTGGATTTACAAAACCTACATCTGGCACGGCTTATATTGATGGACTGGACATAAGGACGGATATGAACGGCATTTATACAAGAATAGGTGTTTGTCCGCAATTCGAGTAATTGCAGCTACTCATACTATTTATTCTCCTTTCTTATTTCAATACGAGAGAAACCTCTTTACAAGTTTGGTACTATATATTATTGTTGTAAAGTCTACTGTGATATATTTATTAACTTGTGATCACTTCTCTTTTTTATATTTCCATGCAGCTTGCTATGGGAAACACTGACTGGCAGAGAGCATTTGATGTTCTATGGCAGACTTAAGAGATTGAACGGTGCAGAATTAGTTGAGGTAATGTCTAGCAACAGGTTGCTCTCTAGTATTATGTTTTGTCTTATTGTTTAAGAGTCCGATATATTCCATTTGCATGCTGAAGCAGCATCCAACCATTTCCATGCATTATCTACTTAGAAGATACGTATGCCATTTAAATATTGTTGAATTGATTGATTTACGGTATGATTGAAAGTTTAGAGATTTTTAGAAACATCTGTGATAAATCTGGGTTATAAATTATCTTATATACTAAATTACAATTGGTACAAAAGCCATCTGTAGTTTTCAAATAGACGTTTGAATTGCTCTCTGTTTTTATAGAAGTAAGTTCTCATATATTGTCGTCTCTTGCTGATAGCTGTTCATTCATATTCCGGATGTAAGCCAAAATAGTTGTCCAGGTGTCGCAACTAGCAATAATTAAAAGCTCAAAGATTTCTATTTCTTTTTGCCAGGCTGCGGAACAATCTCTAAAAATATTACGGATATTTGAGGGTGGTGTTGCTGATACTCGTGTGTCGCAGTACAGTGGTGGCATGAAGCGTCGTCTTAGTGTTGCTATATCCCTAATTGGCGACCCCAAGGTACTTGTTCTATATAGTTGTCCATTCCATGAAACAGAGTAACAGACTGTATTTCTTTTAGAGCTTTAGGCAGGAAAAAGTAGGTATTTGCCCAATTGATAAAAGATTATGTATATGGAGCATAATGTAGGTGGTTTACCTGGATGAACCAAGTTCAGGATTAGATCCAGCATCGAGGAATGCCTTGTGGAATGCTGTGAGGTTTGCCAAAAAGGATAGAGCCATAATTCTGACAAGTAAGATTTTCACACCTATATTTTCAGCCACTAATCCACTTTCATCTCTGCTATTCACAACAGTTTCCATCTGCTAACATAACTGGACTTGAATTGCGAAATCTTTTGCTTCAACTTTTCAGCGCATTCAATGGAAGAGGCTGAAGCTCTATGCGACCGGATAGGAATATCCGCATATGGGCGTCTCCGGTGCACTGGAACCTCTAAAGAGGTACACTTGTACCTATCATCAGTAGTTGACTCTGTTTTCAGAAAGGACCATGACCTACAGTGCTAAACATTCCCAAAATGTTTTCTCCTAGCTGAAAGCCAAGTATGGAGGTACATTTGTATTCACGGTAACAGCTGAGGCAAGTGAGGATGAGGCGGTGGAGCAGCTAGTCCGGTCCATCTCCCCTACCGCGAAGAGGACATACCACATCGCGGGGACACAAAAGTTCGAGATGCCGAAGCAGGGAGTGAAAATATCTGAAGTGTTCCGGGCCATGGAGCAGGCAAAGCGCTCGCTGAACATCGTTGCCTGGGGCCTGGTTGATACAACCCTGGAAGATGTCTTCATCAAAGTTGCCAAGGAGAGTGAGAAATGCCCCGATTAGATCGAGCTGGCACTAGGACTTCGATCGAACTACATGGACTCGTGTACACTACTTGGGGGCATGTTTGGTTCGCATGAAGAGCCTGGCTTGGCAAGGTTACACATTTGGTAGGTGCTCAAAAACTTGGTCTACTCATACGCTTAGAAAGAATCTTGCCATGCTTCGAGGGCTGAGGTGCTGTGAGCTACTCAAGGGTGCTCCGAATAAGACCTTAGTTTGGATTTGTTTTATTTGAGCAATTAGTTTGGATTTATTGGAACATTCATATATTAAAGTTGTTATTTCCAAATGATTTATTGGGCATATATATATATATACCTCGGAGAGTATTCATAGATAAAACTCCCTCCGTTCCAAATTATAATTCGTTTGACTTTTTTGACCCCATATTTGACTGCTCATTCTATTCAAAAAATTTGTGCAAATATAGTCAAATTTAAGTCATTCTTGAAGAACATTTATTAATAAAACAAGCCACAACAGAAGATGTGATATTTTGCATAATTTTTTGAATAAGACAAGCGGTCAAACTTGTGGTCAAAAAAGTCAAACAAATTCTAATTTGGAACGGAGGGAATAACTTATAGTCCTGACACAACTCTGACTACTCCTTTTTATCATAATATCTCAATAAAGATATAGCAAAGTTACGTTTATGAAAAAGAATTCAAGACAAATCCACCCAAATAATTTATACATCAGTAAGCTTCGTTTGCCCCAGTCAACGCGTGTCCTTTTTATTTTGTGAGGAATATTGTTAGACTCAAATTCTGGCCATCTCTAGCGCTTTTCTTCAGCTGTGCCGTGCAGGCACTGTGCCTCATCCGACAAGGACGCAAGCAGATCGGCAAGCGTGCAGCCCTGACGGACACGCTTCAACAACCCAACCGAAGATTGTTTCTCCTTCCATCTATAGCTAAACAGCTTCTATCGGAATGATGTGTCCCTGATTTCTTAGTTTGTTTTGATCTCGCGTAAACGTGGACGACGCGAGTTGCTTTCTGTAGGTAGTGGGTCGACCCAAAAACTCATCACCGATGAACAAACCCAGATTTTGAAGCAAATAAATAGGGTAGAAATGAACTAATGAAGTGACCAAGAACTGCCCTTGGCCACTACTTGCATAGTTGTATCCTTGCCTGCAACCCGTGATATAAGACGATTGGTACATGAATGTAAACCATTTCGTGTTACGCCAGCCTTACCACGAGCTGTGTACTTCCTATGTCTGAAATATAAGATATTTTGGTTTGTCTTAAGTTAAATTAGTCTAACTTTGACCAATCTTATAGACGGGAGTAATAATATTTGTGATATCAAATGAGTAGTTAGATTCATTACAAATCTATTTTTATAATTCACTTATTTGCTGTGTTAGATATTACCATTTTTCTCTTTAAAGTTGATCAAAATTAGTCTAGTTTGACTTAGGACAAACTAAAATATCCTTTTATTTTTCAGAATGGAGGGAGTACCTGATTGTGGCTCTTCTGCCTTGCTATTTCCGTGTATGTATGTATGTATCTATATATATATATTGTCGAAACTGCGACAAAACAGCTCCATTTCGTAAGAAGTCACACCCTCATCGAATTCAACCATTCATACATGTTTCGATCCCTAAACCACCAACCCGACGTGCAAACTCAAACAACAACCAAAATTAGAGCAGAGTGAGACAAAACGTCTTGCAAATTTGGAGCCAACAAGTTCCAGACGAATTCCGAGGAATGGAAACATCCACCCAACACCTGCATTTTCTTTCAAATCCCGGGGCCCACACCCATCCCAAACCCAACCCCTCTAATGCCCATTTCAATAAATGCCAAATCTCGTTTTGGAACTGGGATTCCCAGAAATTGATGTTCTAATGCCGCGGAGGAAATGAAACACCACCAGAGATTTTGAGCAGAGCAGGGCTGGCGCACTGCTAAATCTGACCATGCACAACAGCCAGACGCCACCCACCCCGTAGAATCAATGCCACCGCGCCCTCGCCGGAGCCTTGCGACGTCCCGCCGCGAGATGCCGAAACTACCCTTGCTTCGGAGCAAAGGAAGGACACGCTCTCTCCTGCTGTCCAGAGCGCAGTCCAAGGGCAAGACCGTCTTTTGCACGTGGCCTGCGGCTGCCTATGTAGTACCCCGGGCACTTCACACTTCACACGCCTGCTCCGATTCCAAAGCGTAGCAGCGGCGTCTCTTCTCCTCTCCTCTGCAAGCAGAAGGGGAGGAGGAGCCGCGATGGGTTCTGCGAACTGCCTCGCGCAGACCAATGCACTCTTCAGGAAGAACCTCGTGATCCAGGTGATGCGTCGTCGATTCCTGAATCCTGATCTCTCAAATCTCTCTTCTTGTTTCTGGAATTTGGGCTCTTTTTTGGAAGGATAAAAAGTTTCCTTTGCGGTCTTCAGTTTTCTTCTGAAAGATTCAGTGCTGCATGCTCGATCCTGTGAATTTCAAGGGGCCGAGGAATGCAGCTCATGTGTTTGAGCCCCAAGATTGGATCTTTCTACCGCAGCGCATATGAAACCCCCCCAAATTTCTCGTTGCACCGTGCTGAAAGCTCTTGCTTTTTCACTGATACTGAGATCACCTTTTCTGACGCTTAGTTCTGACATGATCTGCACTGTCGATCTGCAGAGGCGCAACTGCAGGGCGAACTGCTGCCTCGTCTGCTTCCCGCTGCTCATATGCTTGCTGCTCGGAGGGGCGCAGTTGCTCGTGATTATAGCTTCCCGCAGTTCGCAAAGTTCCCGGATCGACTGCAGCAACTGCACTGCTGGCGCCAAGAGCTGGATCGAGAACAAGGTTGGAGGGCTGGATTGCCCATCCCAGTGCCCCCTGCCGATCGCGCCGAAATGGCCCCCAGTGGTGCAGCTGCCCGTAGATTCAGACCTCGAGGACGAAATCGGTTCCTTGAAGGCCACCAATCTCACGGACACGTCGATCAGAAGAGCAAAACACTCCCCGGCGACGTTCCTTGTCACCGGCACCAACCGGCCATTTGCAGAAAGTATGGAGTACATCTTTTCATCAGTGAAATTTCGAAGTTTCTTACTTGCAATGCCATTTTTGGTAGTGAGTAACATGTTCTTGCAGAGGTTGGGAATTTCATGGTTTCTTGTCCTTGTTTGCAGGTGTCATGAGTAACATGTTCCCCAAGCATGATGACGGGTTGAAGTTTGTAGCCGACATCTCCACCTTGGCTGATTTCGTGCTGGTTGGTTCCCTGAATTGAGCTTCGACCATCTGTATGATGCTCACTGGTTTCACTAATTGATCTAACTTCTTTTGTAAAACTTCTTCAGGGTACAAATGCAATGCGTATTATCTCTAATGGCGCTGATGAACTTGGTTCCGATTTTGGTCCCTACAGCCACCTTTTCTTTCTTCAGAGAAACTGCACTGCAAACTCAAAACTTTCTTTTCCAATCCAAGCAGGTCGCAACATTTCCACCAAAGGTGAGATTCTTACAGTCACGACCGCACAGGATCTTATGTGGAGAAATCAAACAATGACTTAGTACTTACAGAGGTGCTTAGCATACTGGGTACAATATGCAAAATTTTCTTTTTTTTTCTAATAAAAGGGAAAGCAGATTATTATCTGGAATATTATCCAGATATTTTCACTCCACAAACATTCGATGATTTGGTTGAAATATGAGCAGACTGTGTACCATTTCTGAAATATGACCAGAATAAAACCTGGTAAAATGAGATAAACCCTAACAGCTATTCTTAATTGAAAAACCGCCCTGAAGCAGATGCAGAATGTTTTGAAGGATTATTTCTTTGGCGTGAGAATTCATCAGTCATGAACAGTGAATTGTACCGAGATTACTACAAAGAGGATAAGGAGACCAATAAAATTGTATCAGGTTTTACCATTTTTCTCCTTTTTCTTTAGCTTTTACCCCCTAATTGGACACTCTAATTAACCGTGTAACTTACGTTGTTTTGTTTACAGCATATGACTTTACAAGCTCAGACCTCAGCAAACTTAACTTGGTTGTCTCATACAACTCAACATACAAGGGTGCAACTCAATTTTCATTGTCGCCATTATCTTCACTTTCATTTTCACCAATTATTCTTCGACTTCCACGGCTACTGAATCTGGTATTTTTCCCCTTAAAGTGTTTTTCCCTAGTTTTGGAACCGCATACTATAATTTTTCTTAATCCTCTTTTCGTCCTTATATAAATGTACCAAGGAGCTAAGATGTAAATTTTAAATTTCCTTGCTTTCTATTTGGTAGTTCCTGCTGCAACCGCCCTTGCTCCTAGAAAAAGAAGATTATGATTTTGAATGTTCTTTAAAAGAAAAAACCTTGTCTTACTAAATAATTTGTTGTTTGAAACATATTCAAATGTTTGTGCAGTGTCCTACTTATTTTTATGGAGCCCCTATCTACTTTTGCAGGTCTCAAATGCATACCTTCAGTTGAGGGGCAGTGATACTAAGATGCATTTTGAGTTTGTTAAAGACATGTCTAGAGCTGCTCAGACTGAAATGACTATTGATATATCTTTCTTAGTGGGGAAGGTGGTTTTTGTATGGATGATGATGCTTCTTTTCCCAGTATGACCTTATCACATATTTAACAGCATCTAGTGCATTGGCATCTTTCCTTTTTCTTTTATTATCTATCTAACTCGGAGAAACTGATAATCATCTTGTTATTGCAGGTCATCCTCAGCAATCTAGTCTATGAGAAGCAACAAAAGCTAAGAACTATAATGAAGATGCATGGCCTAGGAGATATGGCATACTGGACTATATCATATTGTTATTTTCTTCTTCTATCACTACTGTATATGCTCTTCTTGGTTGTTTCTGGCAAGTGCGCTGGTAAGACAATACATTTTCACATTTGAAGAGATGTTCTTCACTAATATTCCATATAAAAAGTGCATGAATGTTAAAGTTATCAGGGTTGCACAAGTGCTTGATACTGCACAAATTTTAGTTTGATTTTCTTCTTCCAATAATAGCTGCTTTAGACTTCTGCAAGGTTTATTTGGAAAATCTTCAAAGCATACAACAGGGACCACTTGTGCATTTCGATCAGTGGGAATTATGACTTTACTTGCAAATATTTACTTGTCTTTCTGTTGCCAGGTATATTGCTGTTTAAATTGAGTGAGTACAAGGTACAAGTCCTGGTCTATTTCGCCTATATGAACTTGCAAATTTCGTTTGCTTTCCTTATGGCAACATACTTTTCTAATGTCCGGACTGCTAGTGGTATGCTTCTACTCGAGTGTTCACATTTCTGTTTCTTCATATAGTTCCAGCAATTATCAACTCTCATTATATGGAACTGTTTCATGCAGTGACTGGATATCTCTTCACAATTGGGTCAGGCTATTTTGCAGAATATTTATTCAGGCCTGTTTTTGAAGATATGTCCCTCTCAAGTTTGTGCCCAAACTTCTTCCTATGTTATGGATAAGTCTATTGTGATCTTATACCCCCACTATTTTTTTTAAAAAAAATTATCACCTCTCCTGTGCTTCAGGAAGCTGGACTACATTGATGGAGTTCTTCCCACCATTTGCTTTGTACCGCATAATCTATGAATTTTCTCCACCTCCATCACCTTTTTATCGTACGGACTTTTCTGGAATACAGTGGGGAGACTTGAGTGACCAGAAAAATGGAATGAAAGAAGTCCTGATCATAATGGCAATTGAGTGGGCCATGTTCCTTTTGTTAACATTCTTCTTGGATAAATTCGGTACCCTCCAAAATGGAATAAAAAAAATTCTATCAGTTTGTCACTCAAGTTTGGATGGGAGTTCTCAGAAGCAGACTATTGAGCTTCCAGAATTGGAATATTCAATTGAAATGGACAGGACTGATGTTTCGAGAGAGGTGCACCTCCATATTATCTATAACTACTATCCTTGTGCTTACACAGAATCTTTTTTGCTTTTATGCTTTTGTTTTATGCTTGATTAAATTAGCTGGATGTTGTTAACTTGATATTTCGAACACTATATCGACCGTCAATACCAAAACCCCTCCGACCAAACTTGGATTCTGTTGATAGTGTGATATGACAAGCTTATATAAAAATATCATGTGAAATTACTTCTTCATGAATGTGCTTCCACCAAATGTTTTTGCATAATAACCCTGCTTTCCTCCTCTTTCTTTTCAGAGGGAGATAGTTGAACAAGCCTTACAAGAATCAGATGGTAGTTATTCGATCATTTGTCACAATCTTAAGAAAGTGTACCATGGAAAAGATGGAAATGCAGAGAAAATTGCTGTCACAGGGTTATCACTCTCTATGCAACATGGGCAGTGTTTTGGAATTCTTGGTCCAAATGGTGCTGGGAAAACCTCTCTCATTAGCATGGTAAGTATGTCCAGTTTTGCATAAATTAATATTGTATAAATCATGTTTCGCGCTGCAATTTATCTTTTCAAGTAAATATGATCAAGTTTTAGGAGTGTTGCTATATACACACTTGTTTAAATCAGGAAACATCATGTTTTGATACATGATGTCCTCTTTATCCCAAAGGTTCTAGCTATTAATTATCAGCTCATGTGCATACATAATTGATGTTTCATTTCTACATTACATTATCAAATTTGATTAACTCCTAACCTGACAACAGTTGACTGGATTTACTAAACCTACATCTGGCACGGCTTATATCAACGGAATGGACATACGATTGGACATGGAAAAAATTTATACAGGAATTGGTGTTTGCCCACAATTTGAGTAATTTTACACCTCTCTCTCTCAACCTCTTTTTCAAAAGCAGAAAACCAAAGAAGACTTGCATGATTTACCAAATATTCTTGTATAGTTTATGGTGAATTAACTACTCCTTTCTGTTGATCATCTCCATGCAGCTTGCTATGGGAAACACTGACGGGCCGAGAGCATCTGTTGTTTTATGGCAGGCTTAAGAATTTGAGATGTGCAGCATTAGATAGGGTAATGTCTGACAACAAGTTAATTTTGTGCTTGTTTCTCTTGACATTCTCTCCACGAAGCTGACAAATTCCATTGCCATTGCTATTCACACCATTTAAGCTGAGTTCCTCGTTTACTGGTTTAATGTCACAAGGGATCTGTATATTTTAGGATTGGTCTCTCCTGAGCTCACCCACACTTGGGATATCTTAATTCTGAATTTTTCTGAGGGACCTCCTTTCTTTTCCCCTATTCACATTGCAATAACATTAATTGCACTTATTTGATCGAAGCATACTATTTCTTGCCTCCAGGCTGTAGAACAATCTCTGAAAAGTGTACGCTTATTTGATGGCGGTGTTGCTGACAAGCGTGTGGCAGAATACAGCGGTGGCATGAAGCGTCGTCTCAGTGTCGCTATATCCCTAATTGGTGATCCTAAGGTACATTTATTTCGCACCTGACCAAAGTTCAGGAGATTGCATTTTTTTGTACAGTAGGAAACATCAGTATTTGCCCATGTAAAAGGTTATGTATTTTGAGCATTTTATAGGTTGTTTACATGGATGAACCAAGTTCTGGACTGGATCCAGCATCAAGGAGAGCACTGTGGAATGCTGTGATGTCTGCCAAACAGAACAGAGCCATCATCCTCACAAGTACCATATTCCACCCATATTTTCAGACACTAGTCCATTCCCAGCTTAGCTAATCGCAGCATTTCCATCAGCTAACGTCTTGAACTTTACATGGCATAACAATCCCTTAACTTTCAGCGCATTCAATGGAAGAGGCTGAAGCTCTATGCGACAGGATAGGAATCATGGTAAACGGGAGCCTGCAATGCATTGGGAACTCAAAAGAGGTAGACCCTTATGCATGCCACATGACTCTGTTTTCAGACATGATCACTTACCGTAGGTGCTGAAATTTGTCCACCACAACATGACTTCTCCAGCTGAGAGCCAAGTATGGAGGCACATATGTGCTCACAGTAACGACTGCGGCGGGCGAAGAGGAGGCGGTGGAGCAGCTGGTCCGGTCCCTCTGCCCTGCAGCGAACAGAGTGTACCAAATCTCGGGGACGCAGAAGTTCGAGATGCCGAAGCAGGGGTTGAGGATCAGTCAGGTGTTTCAGGCCATGGAGCATGGGAAGAGCTGGCTGAACATCGCTGCCTGGGGCCTGTCTGATACTACGCTGGAAGATGTCTTCATCAAAGTCGCCAGTGCGAGTGACATATCCTCCCTGTAGCTAGAGGTGGTATTTTAACTTCTTTTAGCATGGATGCAGTTGAGCAATGGGCATCTATGGACTGGTTATTATGTACCGTTGAACAAGTATTAACCTATATCTTGGGGATTGGATTATGGATATGTCAGGTGCCCTGTATGTGTAATAGGAACCGCCTTCTCACTCGTAGGTTCCAGAGATTAATCCAGCTGAAAATTTGGCATTGAGCTTTGATCAGATCTCTACAATTGTTTATCCTATCGTAGGTGATAGACGAACTGTCGACTTGGACAGAGTCCAAGTCCAAGTATGTGTATATATTTTCAAGAAGAAAAATGTCATGTATAAGTTTACAATTCGTACTGACAAATCGACTCTTAGGGAGCAAGAATGGTGCTTCATTGCAAAGTAAGACTGCTAGTTACAAAATCTGGAGATAATGAATCAGCCTTTTCTCATTAAACAAATCAATAGTCAGGGTTTGTTTAGATTCATTAGAACTAATGGTTAGCCGCTAAAATTAGCAAGTGGGGATCCAAACGGGCCTGCTAATCATTAGCACTACACCTTGCTAATTAGTCCATTAACTAGTTAGAGAGTGCTAATAGATACTAATAGTATAAAACCAATTAGGTACTGACAACTAGACTCTTCTAGGAAGTAGGAACAGGCGTAGGTTAATTGCTCAAATGACATGTGACCAAATGAGAACTTGCTTAGAAAAAGGTTCATTCTGAAAAGTCTTACTCCATGGTATGAATGATATACCTGTAATTCTGAAGATCATTTTGTCAGAATAGATCAGGCTATGACTTTGATCTAGGAACACGCTGAAGGCATGACATAAGACGCTGACAAAAAATCTGTTCCATCGGATAGAGAAAGCAACAGCAAGGACGTACGGAACAGAGGCATGGTACGTCTGACTTTGATATCTTTCACCCAAAACGCCTATAAATATACCTCCAAACATGCTCATGCATAGTCATAGAAGAATAGAGTTCAGGAGACGACCTTCAGGTGACATCCATGGCAACGAGCATGAGGCCAGGAGCCGCTTGCCTCGCCGTCATCCTCTCCATGTGGGTGACGGTGGTGATTGTCATCGCCTCCTTGGGCTTCTCAGACGCTGCAGATCAAGGGAAGCATTTGCCTCCGAGATGTAAGAGCCAGCTATCAGAAATTCAGAACCCGAGCCTCGCCTTTGCGCATGCCCAAACTTCGCTTTGATTTGATCAGCATTTTCTTCTGAATGTTTGCGTAACTTCAATTAAGTTTTTGCCTGGTTGGTTTTGGTGTGCTGCTCTTGCAGATTGTGAGACGCCCAATCCGCCACGACCACCAAGATTCTTTGGGTGCCCTCCCTTGTGATGCAACGGGAGAACCACTCCAATCAAGTTGGAATAAAGGATTTCATTTGGAATATAACACTCCATTTCATTCAGTTCGATATGATCTTTTGTGTGTACTGGTACCATACTGTTGGGCAGATGAATAAGATGATTCTGGTAGTAGACTTTGTAACTTTATTTTGCGCAACTAAGCATCAATATGTCATTTGGGTTCCTAAACTATCAAGGTGAATTTTCATATCCTTGAAAATCATTATTAATTAATTGTATTCAAAATAGACTGTTTATTAAACTACTTTTTCAGTCGATCCATTTAGAAACCTTACCACTAAAATCATTTTGATTCTGAATTAGCTATTTATTAATCATAAACATGGGTTAATCAAGATCATTGGTCATTAAAAATCAATGATGGATATTATTGTTTTCTCGTTTAACATGGAAATATCTATGTTAATCTTGAATATCTCCCACTAACTAAGTATATTTTGCATGCGCTTTGTATAGCTTTATTAGGATAATTTGTTGTTGTTCTTAATAAAAATAAAAATAGCATATTTATTAAATTGAAAGTAGCATTTTTTTATTAACTTGAAGTAGCAAAACAACATTTTTATTAAATTTAAAATAGCATATTGAGAGTTTAGGGACTGCATAACACTGTGGGACAAGTTTATGGACCTAAAAATGCATTTTAAAAAATTAGGGATTATGTGACACCCTGGAACAAGTTTAAGGATATGAAAATTCATTTTGAGAGTATAGGGACCTAGATGACACACCAGAACAAGTTTAGAGACTGCTGGTGTACTTTACTCTTTTGACAAAAAATACTCGCCTCTGCCATCATAGAATACTCTAAATAATCGCAAAAGTCTATATCTAAATTACCCACCTTTTCTATTATGAAAATGATCTAAAGTAACTCCGTAATCTTCAGTCATAATGAAAAATAATTTCAAGTAACCCTCTAAATTTTCTTATGTATTACCCACCTCAATCATTATTAAAATCAACCTAATGTAACCCTTTAAATCTGCATCCAAATTACCTAGCTCTTCATTATAAAAAAAATGTCCCAAAGAATTTCTAAATTACCAATTTTTATCATTATTAATATAGAAAAAGCTATCCTAAAGGCATACATGTATAAGAAGTGAAGCCATATCAATATTCATGTCGAACACAGCTCGAACNATTAATTAGTATTCAAAATAAACTGTTTATTAAACTACTTTTTTAGTCGATCCATTTAGAAACCTTACCACTAAAACCATTTTGATTCTGAATTAGCTATTTATTAATCATACACATGGGTTAATCAAGATCATTGGTCATTAAAAATCAATGATGGATATTATTGTTTTCTCGTTTAACATGGAAATATCTATGTTAATATTGAATATCTCCTACTAACAAAGTATATTTTGCATGCGCTTTGTATAGCTTTATTAGGATAGTTTGTTGTTGTTCTTAATAAAAATAAAAATAGCATATTTATTAAATTGAAAGTAGCATTTTTTTATTAACTTGAAGTAGCAAAACAACATTTTTATTAAATTTAAAATAGCATATTGAGAGTTTAGGGACTGCATAACACTGTGGGACAAGTTTATGGGCCTAAAAATGCATTTTAAGAAATTAGGGATTATGTGACACCCTGAAACAAGTTCAAGGATATGAAAATTCATTTTGAGAGTATAGGGACCTAGATGACACACCAGAACAAGTTCAGGGACCACTGGTGTACTTTCCTCTTTTGACCAAAAAAAAAATACTCGCCTCTGCCATCATAGAATACTCTAAATAATCACAAAAGTCTATATCTAAATTACCCACCTTTTCTATTACGAAAATGATCTAAAGTAACTCCGTAATCTTCAGTCATAATGAAAAATAATTTAAAGTAACCCTCTAAATTTTCATATGTATTACCCACCTCAATCATTATTAAATCAACCTAATGTAACCCTTTAAATCTGCATCCAAATTACCTAGCTCTTCATTATAAAAAAAAATGTCCCAAAGAATTTATAAATTACCAATTTTTATCATTATTAATATAGAAAAAGCTACCTAAAGGCATACATGTATAAGAAGTGAAGCCATATCAATTTTCATGTCGAACACAGCTCGAACTAAGGTTTCAACTGAACACATCTCTAACACACATGAAGGTGTGATGAAAAAACATATAGTCATTGGCAACCCAAATTTTTATTTGACCAGTGTGTGTGTGAGAGAGAGATTTTCCGTTTATCGGTGGTTGGTTCGCTGGAAATTATGTGCTTCGTTCACTGCCTGCTCGGGCTAGGGATGAAGAAATAAGCCATGGCTCGGGCTGGAGGAAGAAGAAGCCCCTAAATACGCATGTCGGGGTTCTCTACCGCCGGCAAGTAAATTTCTACGATCGCGTGTCAGGGTCCGGATGGTGACTCAAGAGACAGGGGGTTTAGACTGGTTCGGGCCTCCGGAGAGTAACACCCTACGTCCAGTGTGTGCCGATGTTCTCAAGTCCAAGTCTGTAGTAGGGGGTACAAACTAGTCGGGAGAGGGAGAGGGTCCCAAGTCCCTGTGTTCGAATGTTCGTCCGTGAGTGTTCGGATGGTAGAATCGGGTCGGGTCTCGGTCGGTTCTCCCCTCTCACTGGTGTCCCCTTGTCCCCTTTTATAGTCTCAAGGGGAGAAGGGAGCGGGAGGTAAGAAAGAAGAAAATTACAAGGGGAGTTACTGCCCCCGAGGCCTTTAACTTGTGCCGCGCGCCAAGCCGTACGGGGAGCAGGTGTTGACGAAGCGGGGCGCTCCGCCAGACCCGGGATCGTACACCCCGGGTGGTTGATGTAGGAGACTTCTCGGGTAAGTCCCCGGGTAGTTCCTGGGTCGTGGTTGACTTGCTCGAGGCCTTTGGGAACTCCAGGTGTCCTCCTCAGGCTCCAGGTGTCGTTCTTGGGCGCCTAGGGTCGTCCTTGGGCGCCGGATGTTGCGCATGCGTTTCTCCCAGGACTGTAGCGTTCCTGTTCGGATGAGACGGGCGCCACTGTGGCTGCCGTGGCAAAGGACGGACGCCCATCATGCTCTGGCGCGGCGGGTACCAAGTGGGTACGGCACCGGATGGGCCGGGACGGGACGCAGCCGAGTAGTCTGGCCGGGCGAGCCGGAGACTCCTCGGGGGCGGAGAACTCCCCGGGCGAATCGGAGAGCCACTCGGGGGCGGAGAACTCCTCGGGCGAGTTGGAGGCTCGTCGGGCGACCTCCGAGCTGTCGGGGCATGGAGATCCACTTGATTTGGGTCTTCGGCTTTTGTTTTTGAGGGGTGGATTATCGTGAGGACCCGGGTTAAGGGCTTGATTGGGTACCCCTAATCCAGACCCTCGTCAGTAGCCCCCGAGCCTGGGGGGGAGATGGAGACTCGCGCCCAGGCTGAGAGGCAGCGTAGATATGGTAAGTCACGATTCTTCCGGTGGGGGCGCGCGAGCGCACCCGCCGGGTGTAGCCCCCGAGCCTTGAGAAGAGCTGGTGCTCTTGTTAAGGTTTTGAGCCCGGGTGGTTTGCCTTGGAGGTTGTCGGGATCGGAAAACTTGTCGGGGATGGGAAGCTTGCCGAGGACGCTCCGCCGGTGGGCCGGGCCGCTGCCCGGCCGTTGATGGGCCGAGCACGGGAGCGCCGGCCTGGTTTTCCGCCGCGTGGAGGGAGGGCGCGCCTTTTGAGGGAGTCAAGTGAGGCGACGTGTGCACGTCGCGAGGCGCCGGAGGTGGGCCCGCGCATTTAACGCCGTGGTCGCCTCGCCGCACCACCTCCCCTTTTATAGGCCTGAGCTGCGGCCGCCTAGGGTTTAGTTTATTCCCATCGCTTCGCCTTCCGCCGCGCTTCGTCTTCCTCGCCGCTGCGCTTGCTCTCTCGCGTTCTCCGCCGCCGCCGCGCTTTTCCGAGGGAGGAGAGACCAAATCCCCGCACCGCCCACGTCACCTTCGTCCTGCGACCTCACGATGTCGGTCTGGGAGCGCTCCAGGGTGACGCAGAGGCAGTTGGAGGGGCTCGCGCGGGACGGCTCGCTGCCGCCGCTGACGGAGGCCGTAGAGTGGAAGGTTCCGGGTACGGAGGACTACCCCCGACCGCCGCGCGGGTACGTGGTCTCCTTCACCGCCTTCCATGAGCGCGGGTTCTCCGTCCCCGCGGGGAGATTCATCCGGGCCGTGCTCAATGAGTACGATCTGGAGCTCCAGCACATCAACCCCAACGGGGTGCAGCAGATGGCGGTGTTCGTCGCGCTCTGCGAAGGGTACCTGGGGATGGAGGCCCATTGGGACCTCTTCCGGTACTTTTTAAGTTCGTGCTGCATGCCGCCGAGGGTGGCGTCCCCGCGACGCTCGGGTGCGCTGTATTGAAGGCGAAGCAGGGGCGGTCGAAGGACTACATCACGGGGACCCTGATCAGCTCGAACAAGGGGTGGCACCCCGGGTGGTTCTACCTCAAGAACGACCCGAAGAACCCCCTTCCGGAGTACACCGGGAGGTCATTCGAGAAGGCGCCCGACCATTGGGGGTACGGGCCCGAGAAGAAGTTGCAGGGGAAGCTCCTCGGGAACATCTGGAAGGCCCTCGCGCGACTCCGCGACGCGAACGTGTCCGCGGCGGAGGTCATCGGCGGGTACCTCTCGAGAGGTATCGTACCGCTGAGGCGGCGCACCCTCCAGATCTGGCAGATGGTTCCGGCGAAGGCCCCCTTCGTGGGGACCGTGACGATGAACCCCTTGCCCTCGGAGGCCGAGGTGGAGCGCCGGGTGACGGCAGCGGTGGGGAAGGCCCACGACGCATATCCTCCCCCGGGCCTTCTCCCCATGCTCCCGAATGCCCACACCAAGGCTCTGGTAAGGCTTCCTTCATCTGCCTTGAATTCAACCCCGAGTAGTTTTTGGTTTGCTGATCCCGAGTTCTGTAGGTGAAGAGCCATGACTGCTCCTTCTCCCTGCCGCCGCTTCCCGAGGACAGGGCGAAGAATCGGGCCGAGGCCGAACGGGCCAAGGCGAAGAAAGACCGTCGGGAGCAGTGGAAGAAACGAGAGATCGCCAAGCGTGAGAGAAACGCCGAGCGGGCCAAGCGGAGGGGGAAGGGAGACCGAGTCTCCGAAGATGAGGACCTCGAGTCGGAGCCCGCGGAGGGGGACTCGAGGAGCGACGACGACGAGGAGAGCGACGACGAGGACGCGCCCTCCAGGAAGCTTAAGGCGGTTGCGGCGATGACCGCCTCGTCCTCGGCACAGAAGCCGAGGTCCAGCGGGAGAGGGAGATCGCCCCCGCCGGATGCGGGGGGAGCGGAAGCTCTCGGTCGGACCCGCCTCATCGGTCCACCGGGGGCAGCCAGCACGGGCGGCGCGACCGCACGCCCCCGTCCACCCATCATGCGTCCGAGGGGCGGACAAGCTCCCGACGGGATACGGCTTCCCCTCGGCGGGAGAGAAGCCGGAGCCAGGACCTGTCGGAGCGTGCCCACAAGGGTGGCTCATCGAAGGGGGCGTCGCGCTCTCCCCAGGGGTCCGCGTCGCGAGACGACAGGCAGCCTCCGCCGGCCCCTCAGACAACACGGGCGCGGAGCGGGGGGCAGGACGCACCCCGGGCGCCCACACCTGCCGCAGGGGCAAGTCCTGTCGGGGGCGGCGCCTTGCTTGCGTTGCCCACGGCGGAGGCGCAGGTCCCGTCCGCCCCGGGGAGGGCCGCGACGGGGCGGCCGGGCTCGTCTCCGGTCGAAGGAGGAGGCGCGGCTGGCCAGGCGGCGCCCCACTCGGGCAGGGGCGCCGAGACCACGCAGGCGGCCCCCGCCCAGACGGCGCTCGCGGGGTCCAAGAGGCCCGCATCCCCGAAGGACCCGGCGCCGACGAGTTCCAAGCGGACTCGGACCATCTCGTCGAGGTGAGTGGTGATCTGTCCTTCTCGAGTGGTTTTTGTTTTCTCTGTAGTTGCTATTTTTCTCAGTCTTGCTTCCCGACTTGTGTTGCTCCAGTCGGGCTGATACTCCGCTCGCGGTGGCGCCGAAGAAGACGCTGCGTTCGGCTGCGCAGACGCCAAGGCCCGCGGCGGAGCTAGCCGAGAAGGCGACTTCGGGGCCTGCGGCGGAGCAGGCCGAGAAGGCGACGCCGGAGCCCGCGGCGGAGCAGGCCGAGGAGGCGACGCCGGCGCCCGCGGTGGTGCAGGCCGAGGAGGCGACGCCGGTGCCCTCGGCGGAGCAGGCCGAGGAGGCGGCACGGAGGGTGGCGCCCTCCGTGGAGGAGAAGGTGCAGGAAGGGGACGGCGACAGCCCGGGAGACGCACTCCCGACGGGCCTGGCCGTTACACAGACCGTCCCCACGGAGGCGGCCGTCGTGGCGCTCCAAGCCGAGCTGGCCGAGCAGCTGGTGGGGGCGGCTCTGCCTACTCCTCAGGAGGCGGCGGCCCGCCCCGGAGCGGGGGAGGTCGCCCTGCCTGGTGACGCGGCCCTAGCCGGGGCCGAGGAGGTTGCTGCCGGGGGAGATGGCCGCGGGGTCGCTACCTCTCCGGGGACCGCGGCCGGCCCCAAGGAAGCAGAGGCGGGGACGTCCGGCGCCCTCCAAGACGCTGCCATCCCGGCGGCGGCAGCTGCTGCAGCCCCCGAGTCCTCCTCCGGGGTGGTTCCCCCAGAGGTCGTCGTGCTCGAGGACTCGCCGGAGGGTGGCTCGCGGAGGATCGACGGCGAGCCCAGCAGGGGGCCGATCGTGGAGTCCCCGAGCCCTTCGAGCCTCTCGAGCGAAGGCCTGGACTCTCTCCGGGAGACCCGGGGATGATGACGATGGACCGTCGTTTCCACACCATCGTACCTATCGAGAACAACCCGAACCTGCCGTGCGAGGGTCGGTTGTTGTGGTACGATCGTCAGAACCCGGGGGATCCCGTCTTCGAGCTTGACGACAAGTCGGAGAGGGAGCAGTGCCATCTTCTCGCGGAGGGCCTCAATAACATGAAGGAGATCTTCAATGAGATGATCATCAGGCCTTCCCGGGTAAGTTCTCGGGTTTCCTTCTTCTGGTCTTGGCGCCGTTTTGGGGTGTGTCTTACCGCTCTCTCTTGGCCTTCGTGCAGAAGATCATGGAGCGCAGCTCCGAGAAGTCCCTGTTCCTCCGTCGGGAGGCCGGGCTATGGGCCGCCGTCCAACAGCTGAAGGCCGAGAAGGAGCAGCTCGAGGCCCAGCTGACCGAGGCCCGGGAGGCCAGGGACGAGGCGATTGAGGATGCCGCGGAGGAGAAAGCCGCCCTTGAGGCGAAGGTGGAGGAGGCCGAGAAGACGGTGATGGAGGCGCTGGTGGCCGCCGACACCTCCAACCGGGCGAAGGACGCCGCCGTGCAGGAGGCCGAGGGGCTGAAGGAAAAGGTGGCGGACCTTCAGAAAGACCTCCAGCACCGCGACCTCGACCTCAAGACGGCCAACAACCAAGCGATCGGGCTGGCCGAGAAGCTGAAGGCCGCCGAGGAAGAGGGGGCCGCCTCGAAGAAGTCGCCCAGAAGCGGGAGGAGGAGATCCTCGGTAAGTTATCCCTCCTCATTTCTTGTCGGGCGGTTTCTTCCCGTTCTTCTCGAGTGGCGGCGAGTTTGCTTAGGCTTGTCTGCCAATGTAGCCCTGCGGAAGGAGAAGGCTGACCTGGGGGCCAAGCTCGAGGCCGAGAAGCGCGAGGTGGCCAAGGCCTTTGCTGCCAACCAAGAGCTGGTGCAGCTTGGTCACAACCTGAAGGCGGAGTTGGCCGGTAAGTATTGTGTTTGTGCTCATCCTTCCTCTTGCTTTCCCTCCTGCGAGGTAACTCTGACGAAGAATTGTCTGCAGGAGCCGTCGAGGACCTTCGGAGGTCCAGGGAGGCGGGCGAGCAGAGCCAAAGGGCCTTCGAGAAGGAGTCCGAGGTCCATCAGGCTTTGGTCCAGGCCGTCGAGCACCTGTTCGAGGAGCTCAACGTTGGCGGCGGCCCATCCTTGGTGGATCGCCTTGCTTCTGTTGTAGGGAGGACTCGGGCGCAGGCCTCGGATCTTGCTCGGAGTGTGGCACGGAAGATCATCGCCATGTTCTTGTCACACTACCCGACCATGGATCGGAAGTCCCTGCAAGGTGGGTGGGCCCCCGGGTACGAGGAGGAAGAATATGATGAGATCGAAGCCGAATCCTCCTCGTTTGCCGACAAGGTGCTGACCGCCGCCCTGAAGGATCTTGGGCTGGAGTAGGATAGACATAGAGGACTTAGTCATTTTGTCATGTAATGAACCAGACTCCTTTTTAAAGGATGATCGTTGTTGCTCAAAAAACTCATGTTTTTATCTGTTGTTTGCCACTTTCATTTTCTTCCGAATGCTTTTGGGGGTCGTGGGTCGAGATGGAAAGGCGCGGGGGCCTGCCCGTCGGACTCTGTTCCGTAGCCGCCGGGGCGTAGGAACTCGGGAGTTTGGGCACTCGGACTCGTAGCCCCCGAGCGGTTTCGGAAGATTCGAACAATGACAAGCAGCAGATTGATACGCTGAAAGCGACAACTAGTCGAGGCGGTTCCTTTATTGCTTCTCGGGAAAAAGACGTCGGTCCGAGGACTTGGACTTTGCCCGCAAGTTAGCGCCGTAGCCGCAGGGGCGTAAGCACTCGAAACTTGGACAAGCGTGGTCACAAAGCCCCTCGAGCTGACGTTTCTTTCTCGCAAGCGCAAAAGTATACCGCTTGATCGCGCGCGAGAGCGATCACTTGTCGATCCTGCATAGGGAAGGGGTTGCCCGCCGCTTAGCTTTGGGAACTCGCAGGGTACATTTTGGAAAACGACCGTAAGCGAATAAAGTACTCGGAACAGCGCAGCACTTTATTTATTATAGCGAACGAAAAGTACAGGTACTTTTAAGGGTAAAAGCGACGTAGTTGCTCTATGTTCCAAGCGTTCGTGAGGACTTGGCCGTCCGCATCCTTGAGCTTGAAAGTCCCCGGGCGGAGGACTTGGTCGACGATGTAGGGGCCTTCCCATGGCGGCGACAGCTTGTGGCGGCCGCGGTTGCTCTGAACTCGTCGGAGGACGAGGTCGCCGACTTGAAAGGCCCGGCTTCGAATGTTGCGGTCGTGGTATTGCCGTAGGGCCTGCTGGTACTTGGCCGAGTGGAGTAGTGCGATGCTGCGCGCTTCATCCAGCTGGTCGATGGCGTCCTCCAGGGAGGCTTGATTCCCTTCGTCGTCGTAGGCACGAATTCTTGGGCTGCCGTAGTCGAGGTCAGTCGGGAGGACCGCCTCGGACCCGTGCACCATGAAGAAGGTGTTGACGCGGAAAATCGGCAGACGTATCTCCCGCGTGCAGCACACGATGACCGGGGAGATTAGCTTCGCTCCAGTGCCAGTCTACACTCCAGCTCAGGTTCGCGGCGTGCCAGTCAATTTGACCTGAAATTGACAAGGGATAAAACAGTTAAATTGCTCTATGATTGTGCCGGCTCTATTTCAGACGATGGAGTAGCGTCGAATTTTAGCCAAGACCCAATCAGACACGCATCGACCGATACTGATCGGACCTCAGAATCGGACCTCAATGATGACGTCAATCGGACCGAGTGATCGGACCTCAATCAGACACCAAATCGGACTTCAGGATCGGACCAATCAGGATCGGACCTTGGTTGATACAACAGACTAGCCTTTAAATAATGAAATAAAGCATAAAACAAGATATGTAAAATAATGGATCAGCTATGTCTTGAAACAAGATATTAAATAATCACAGTGTAAGCCGATACATTGTCCACCTTGTCTAGTTGCCAGTTTGACTCGTCTTATCGGACCATCTAACCAACCGATCGGACTATAGCCTTTTCAGAGAAATCTAGCTCCGACGTAGGGAATCTAGATTTCTCCAACTATGATCAGATCAGATAGCTAGATAATCAGACTCGATTCATCAACCTGTCAATTAAACAAGATGCTCGCACAGGTGTTGATCAGATTAAGCAAAATAAGCAGATAAAACATTAACAGATGCGTTCTGATTCTAAGATATGCTACTGAACAATTAAGCAAGATCCAGCTCCGACGTAGGGAATCTACACCACACTTAACATTCAAATAGCAATAAGGCATAACCAAAGCTTCCTTTAACTAATCAAGATGAAACTAGCTCCGACGTAGGGAATCTAGACCAAGCATGACAGTCAAAGATTAATCTAAGCGTATTACAAAGATCCAGCTCCGACGTAGGGAATCTACACCAGTGTAATACTCAAAGAACAACTAGATTAAACCACAAGGCAAGATCGGACATAGAACGATGCTGTAAGATAAATAATGCTTAAATCGGACCAAGACCTGTGCTCAAAGCCGTTGAAGAAGTAGAATTGATTCACATGGCGTAGATCTAAACCAATCTAGCAACTCCAACAAACCGCAAAGACTATCTTTAGTAACCAAGATTATTCTAGCTCCGACGTAGGGAATCTAGACTAATCTTGATACCTAGCTCCGACGTAGGGAATCTAGGCTTAAAGTGTAGTCCGATAAACGATAATCTCTTGAATAATCAATATTGATCTAGCTCCGACGTAGGGAATCTATATCAATCTTGATTATCCAGAGATAAATCGGTTGAACAATATAAACGAGAAAGGGCGATGCGCCTCAATTCAAAGCCTATATTAGTTCGATAAATTGACTAACTTACTGGTAAGCTGGAGATCAGAACTGATGCAGCCCGTCCACCAATGAGCTTCGTCGGTAACTACTACTAGGGTTTTGGCGTGAAGCCGGGTTGTATTGAATTGTGAGAATTTGTTCTTTACAATGGACGAGGGTTCATATTTATACCCTGGTCGTGGAGAGTCCTGATCGGACCAGACTAACTAAATAAGGTAAACTAAACTTAAGATACAACGGGACTCTCATACGTCCTCTGAAAAGGAAATAGTCCCTGAATCTGATACGCCCCCTCCTTAGCCGATACGTCTCCCTTCTTGCACTCGTCATCTGGTCGGATTCCTGCCTCATCGGACCCCTTTTCGGTAACGGCTTCCTTCTTTGTCGCCTTCGGCCTTGACCAGTCAACGGGTCCACCGCGCAGCCTCATCCTCACCACGTCATCATCTGAACCATCATGTCAGGTGCGAAAATCCGGTGTCAACACATGCCCCCCAATTTTGGAATAAAATATCATTTTGTTCCAAAATTCGTATTTGTCACCATAACTTCTCCACCGATTTTCGCGCTGAAACTTTCCATCCCTGCACTGCGCGGCTCCCCGATCTTTCTCCTGGGCAATAACCTCTGACAACGAACAGATATGGATCCCTACATTTACCTCATGGGTATCCATACGTCTTCTGACCCAGTCGATACGACTTTTCAATGCAGTCCCTCAAAAGACGCCCCCCCTTTAATTACGGCAGCCCTGAATCAATGCCGCATTTCCACAAGAATACTGTTCTTCATTTTGACGGTTTCCACGAGCGTCCTCTGGGTTCCATTCCTCCTCTAATGCATCCATCGACTACCGGCTATAAATAACCGCCTCAAGCCTTCTTCTTTCACCATCCCTTAGCCATGGCACAACCAATATTCATGGTAGAGCACAAACTCCTCCTGTTTGATATAGGATTCGACTCCTTCCTCCTCCTCTGCTAGAAGAATTCTCGTGAAGAAGTATAGGGTACTCCCCCCTTTTCTGATCCCGCAGTGAATCCAGGTGGAACTTCCGCTAGAAGAATCCTCGTGAGGTTCCTCTCATGGTTCACCAAAGGGAAGGTTTTTCAGAGGGGTATAATAGAGTGCCCTTTACAGGCTAGGGCGGAGCGTGTCCACCGGCGCGCTCTTCAAGGGACTGCATCCAGAGCGGATTTCTTCGACTCAAGGAAGAAGATATCTCCTCAAACTTGCGCTTCCTTTTGCCCTTCCTTCTTTCAATCTAGTTCTGGCAATGATGAACAAAGTACATCGGCGCTTACTAGATCCTTTTATTTTCTGAAATCCTTCTGTATGAGAAATATATGAATATATATGCAATCCCTTTCCAAACAGCCTGATCCGTCATCGAACGGCTTGATAATGTAATGCATTTTTTCTGTTTGTATATAGCCCTTAAGGCGATGCATATCGCATCGGCTTTTATTTTGTTCTTAAGGCGATTTTCCATCGGCTTTCAAGCCTGACGCATAGCATCGGCTCTTATGAGTTTACCCAAATGCTAGGGTAGTACTTCTTCAAATATTTCCCGTTTAATGCTTTAGGAAACATTTCTCCTTCAAGCGTTCGTAGAATATAAGCATTTCCAGGAACACATCGGACGACTTGATAAGGTCCCTCCCAGTTCGGTGACCACTTGCCGTACTTGGGATCTTTAGAACCAATTGGCAGAATAACCTTCCAGACAAGATCGCCCTCTTTAAACTCTTTCCCTTTCACTTTCTTATCATAATGCCTCGCCACCCTGAGCTTATTAGCCTCAATATTTTCAAGAGCGCGCAGCCGACGAACAGCCAAGTCATCGGACTCACTATTCATGAGCTCCATGTATTCGCCGGCCTTCAATTTATCCTGGAGCTCGATACGTCTTGATCCAGTACGAATTTCCCATGGAAGAACGGCTTCATGTCCATAAACCAGTTCATACGGAGAAACCTTGATCGATCCATGACAAGCCATTCGATAGGCCCATAGAGCTTCAGGAAGCACAATATGCCATTTTCTTGGATACTCCTCAATTTTTCTATCAATCAACTTGATCAAACTTTTATTGGAGGCTTCAGCTTGACCATTGGCTTGTGCATAATACGGCGATGAATTAAGAAGCTTAATACCCATATCAGCAGCAAAATTTTTGAACTCGTCCGATGTAAACATCGTACCTTGATCTGTTGTGATCGTCTGTGGAATCCCAAATCGGTAAATAATGTGTTCTCTAACGAATTCAATAACATTCTGTGTCTTCACCTCCCTCAAAGGAATAGCTTCAACCCACTTGGTGAAATAATCTGTTGCCGCTAATATGAATTTATGCCCCTTACTTGAATGCGGAAAAATTTGGCCGATCAAATCAATTCCCCATCCTCTAAACGGCCATGGCTTGATAACAGGGTTCATGGCCGATGCTGGAGCCCTTTGAATATTTCCATATCTTTGACACTCTTGGCATCCTTTATAATATTCAAAACAGTCTTCTAGAATCGTCGGCCAATAATACCCATTCTTTCTTATCATCCATTTCATCTTGAACGCCGATTGATGAGCCCCGCAGACACCTTCATGAATTTCTCCCATCAAAACCTTAGCTTCTTCAGGTCCGATACATCTCAACAGGACCCCATCAATCGAGCGAAAATAAAGCACTCCCTCAACCAAGACATGTCTGATCGATTTATAGCGTACTTTTCTAGAGGTCTTGACAGAAGGATCCTTCAAATATTCAACGATTTCTTTCCTCCAATCCCCTTCTGGTATCTCCTGTACCATTACATCGGACGCAGGCCGATAGCCAGACGCTTTTTGCGCTAGCCGATTCGCTTCTTCATTATGATGTCTTGGAACATGCTCAAGAGTCACCAATGCGAACTGGCTAATCAAATCTCGGCATCTTTCAAAATAAGATAACAAAGCATCCATCTTGCAATCATATTTGCCGAGTAACTGATTGATAATCAATAAAGAATCTCCAAATACCTCAACAAACTGAGCTCCGATATCTTTAAGAATCTGGAGACCTTTCATCAGTGCCTCATATTCCGCCTGATTATTTGTGCACTTCTCAATCGGAAAAGCAAATTCAAACCTTGCCCCGAGGCGAAATAATAACCAGACCGATTCCGCAACCATCATTACAAGAAGAACCATCGAAGAACATAGTCCAAGGAACCGCGTCAACCACATTGGCCTTTTCCATCGGACCAGATTCACCAAGCTTTATAATGTTTTGCTCAACATTATTAATGTTAGGTCCACAATGATCAGCAACCAAATCAGCCATTACTTGCCCTTTTACCGCTTTGGCCGATTCATATCTGAGATCAAATTCTGTCAAAGCAAAAACCCATTTACCAATTCTTCCTTTCATGATTGGCATTGATAACATATACTTGATCACATCTTCTCTACAGATCACAGTACACTCGGCCGATAACAAATAATGCCTTAATTTTG
>CM014270.1:11459947-11487754 GCA_004135705.1 Alloteropsis semialata | reverse complement strand
AAATTAGTGTGCCATTTGATATTGCAGATACGAAAATAACACCTCATCAATCTTGAATTTTGTTGTGCCATGGTAATTTACAGCTTTGAGTTTCTTGTGCAGAACTTGCAATGTTGCAGACTAAGTTTGAGCAGGACAAGAAAAGGATACAAGAGCTTAGGGCTCAGAGGAAATTCAAGCCTTACTAATTCTGCTCAAACCGCACAGATGGCCGAAGGGCTGGTTGCTGTTGATCAGTGGCCACTCGTTTGCTCGACAAACCCAATTAGAATGTCTCGATTTATTAGTAATAAATTAGTATACTTGTGAGCACTTAGTAGTAGTAGTAGTAATGTTGGACTACAAACTTGTATTAGACTTCATGTAATAAAGTTGATGTATGGATTGCAAATGTACTATGTTGGTGATGAATTGTGAATGCATTATATATTTGTGAAAAATTGAGACATTCTAATTATTTTTTTTATTCTGGAAAAACATATCACAGCCGGTTCAAACCGGCTGTGAAAATGCCCTTTCACAGCCGGTTTTTATTTGCAGAAAACCGGCTGTGAAAATGCCCTTTCACAGCCGGTTTTGGTTGGAAGAAAACCGGCTGTGAAAATGCACTTTCACAGCTGGTTTTTTGACAAAAAACCGGCTGTGATAGCGCTTGACGCAGCAGGTTTCCATGGTTCAAAACCGGTTGTGAAACTATTTTCACAGCCGGTTCATGACGTAAACCGGCTGTGAAAATCAGTTTTCACAGCCGGTTAAAAACCGACTGTGAAAATAAGATTATCAGCGCCACTTAACCAGCGCCACTTTTGAAAACCGCCTGTGATGTGGGCAACCGAACCGCCTGTGATGCTCCTGCTGTAGTAGTGATTATTTGTGACATTTTGGTATAAGTTTTGTATTTTGACATTTTTTATTATTCCGGTTGACCGAGTCAACCTAAACACACAATTATGCACAAACAACACAATTATGAAATGATGAATGTCATTATTGGTTTAATTGAGTTTATTAAAGTTCTTAATTACATTAGTGACACCAGGGGTGTCACAGCCCTCCCCCCTTAAAAGAATCTCGCCCCGAGATTCCGGTGCAAAGAATGTAGTGCGAAAAGCTAGATACTTAGACTTTAGAGACTTGGATGCTGTGGTCAAATAAAATCACAGTTTGCGTTTGGAGAGAAACTACACTCGTCATAACTGGTGTGCCTTGTGGTAGTTGATTTATGGTACAAGTTGACCCTTCCTTGTCGAACAAGAGCCACCTGCTTTTTTTTTGCCTGGTTGGTTAGTTTAAAACATTATCCATTGCATTGGGAGCCAAAACTCTAACTTGCCGAACAATGCTTAAGGAGCTACCAAAGATTGAGTTCACCAATGGCGTGAAATCTGGTATGCTAGCAATTTCAGCAGTGAACTGAAAAAGTCATATATTCTGAATTTTCTTTGTTCAGTGGAAAGGTTAATTCCAATTGGAAGGAAAATGAAACCTTCGATATATTGTCTGTCTGTATTCTGGAATTTTCTGAACTCGGCTATGGTATCATATCTTGACCATAACTTTTGTTGTACTGCCCCAATAGAGCTGACCTTTTGATATCAATTAGCTTATCAACTTTTTGAACCAATGTCTTAATTAAGCAATCTATGAGAAATGCCGTCGTGATATGAAAATGATAATGCAATGCATTAGCTATGGTGCAAATGCTTGACTGCAATTATATGGTGCACTCATAAGATGCATAGTTGCAATGATGCAATGCACCGATGAAATGACCCATGTAGTAAATGAAATGGTGATGATGCAATGCACCGATGAAATGACCAATGTAGTAAATGAAATGGTGCATATGGATGCATATGCATAGTATGTTATGATGCATACCCTGCAATGCATGTTAGCGTTGGTGTGACTTGCATATGCTCATACCAAATTTCCCTGTGGTTTCCACATTGTGCCAAAGAAATCAAGAGGACATAAAAACATTGGTAAGGGTTGCACAAAATCGTAGTGAAATCACACCCACACATCTCCAGGCACCAGTGCGCCCCTAGTGGTTGACTCATGTGGCTGCAGTCCACGTGAGGCCCTAGGTTCCGACACGGCACCATGGTTGTGTGGCAGATGTTACCTTTAGATAAATTAATACGTAGCCGGCTTAGAGTGGAAGTGGCGGCAAGAAAGGGGAACAGAGGGAACAAACACAAGCGACATTCAAAACAAAATATACCCTGTTAGTTATGGTATAACTTTCCCCAAGATGCATATGCTCTCCAATGACACTTGTTAAACATGTGACATGCAAAGATGCAACATGATGCTATGCATGACGTTGCAGTGATGATCGTGTGATGTCATCCGTTACGGCCATTGCTCCATTTCAGTTTAGGCAAGTGTTGTCTACGTATAAGGAAGAATCCAACCGGACAGATTCTGCACTGAGCTAGAAAAATTCGTAACTCAAAATTTATTGAGCCAAAAATGCTCAAATTTTGCCACAGTGTTCTTAGATAAGTTATCTACAACTTGGTATTCTAGGGCAAGGCTAAATATACCAGTAAGATGTTCAAATCCTTAGAGTTTGATAACTGGTGCATCCAGAATTTCCGTGGAACAGAAAGTTAGTAAAAAGACCATATCTCCATCCGCTAGGCAAAATGACCTGAATTGTTGGCAATGGATAGATACACAAATTTGGAACAACTTTTCTATTCATGAGTTTCAGAGAAAACATTCCTAAGACAGGCCAATCGCAGCATTGAGCAGAATGGTCAGATTTGGACAGAAACTAACCTGATGGTAAAACAACCATAACTCTCAATTGGCTGGGCCAAAAATATCAAAATTTTTACAGCAGTTGGATAAAAAGATTTGGAACAACCTTTCTAATATGAACTTTTGCAGCTGAGGTGATCTTGTTGGTCGAAAAGCTTATACCAACAGACAGGGGCAAAAGTTTCTAACTTACCCTTAGGTATTTTGACATGAATTCACTTGATGGTAATATGGTAAGAAATTCCTAAAGGCTCACTAACCCATTTCTTAAAGATTTCATGATTTACATGTTTTTCATGATATGATGCATGCATGCTTCGACCTATTCGTCCTCACAAAAAGAAACAACTGCCAAGTATTCTTGGACTTACGAAGTTAGTCGTCGGTGGCACATACATATATACGTCTCTCCTTATAATATCTATTCGATATTCTAACGAACACAAGCCTAGGGTTTCGCGGTTAGTGTACCTGCAGAAAAGTTTCGTCACTGAACCGTTCGTGCCAGCACTCACGAACAGCCCCCATGTACCTCACGCCACATGGGTGACGCATATGCGGTTGCCCACATATGATAACCACATCCTGTTGCTCATTATAAAAGCAACAGTTCAACCAGTAAAGTAAAAGCACTACAGTCATTATAACACCAAAGATGTTATATTGACTGCACCCCAAGTAGGCCACTGCTTGGGGAACAGCGTCCAGTATTCACACCCTCTGGCAATGGGCGACCATTTACTTACCTGGAGTCGTCGGTACAGAAAAGTAATGTGCTGGAAGTCAGTAGTATATATACCATATAAGCCACCTGAAGACTACCCATATCAACCCTAGGGCTCACGTTCTAGTCTTTTCAATCCTAGCGTAACCAATGCGGTTTTCAAAAGTCCAGTTTAAGTTTCGCAAATCAAGAAAACGTTTTTAAGACTCGTCATACCACCCGCTGCCTATTTTTCGGCTCTGATACCAGCTGTGGCAGACCGCCCCAATTAATCCGGCTTAAGAGCATGGGACCACTATCACAGTAGTGCTCCACGCCCCTAAACCGAGTTAATCGTGCAATCCGTCGGATTCCTTCCTGATTACACCACATTTTTCTCTCGACCGAAACGAAATAGCAGCAGTCCCACTCAAAGATGGGCTCAGGCAGCACAACTCATCACAAATTTTACAACACGGGGTTCACATAGATAATTATACAAATACAGTGCACAAATTTTAATTATTACAACACAGAGTTATAAACAGCGGAAGAGTTCTAACGTCGGTACAAAAGAAACCATGTGGAGCCCTCACATGATCTCGTTCACCGCGGCCCTCGCTCGAGGAGGACGGCTCAAACACCACGACCAATTAACATGAGCACCTGAAAACAAAGCCACAAGCAAGGCTGAGTACTAATTACTCAGCAAGACTTACCCGACAAGGATAAATTCTAGACATGCAAGGCTTTATGGTGGAGGGAATTATTTTGCCAAAAAGCATCTACAAGTTGATCCCTATTTTCAATATTTTAGCCAAGTTTAAAGTGAGACTAATTATTACTAAATTTGCCAAACTATCCAATAACATTCAATGTTGAAAAACAATTAATTAGTCATTCATCATTATTACTCAACTAGCCACATCTCTAAACCCATTGGCCCAAGGCACTGATGTGTGAAAAGAGATCAAGCAGCTTCATGTAACCGCGAAGGACGGACAACTCGAGTTGATTTTAACCATGCATGGGACAACCTAATCGCACGACCCGTGAGAGACACCCTGGACCTCACGGGGCAACCGTTCCCATCTCTCCCTGCCATCTGCCATCGGGGACCACTCCGCCCGAGTGCACGCCCCAACGGACCCCAGGTGCCCCAGGCAAACCTGTGCTGCGGCCACTGCTACACTCGCCACAACCCCTCGCCCAAGGGAGTGATAAAACCCGTCAGACGTCAGTTTGAATCAAGTACTAGGTTTACCAGTTTACCATATTTTCGGCATACGATTAGTACCTTCAAAAGCTTGACCAACATCGCCACACCCTCAATGCCTTAGCCAACAACCAACTGTGCAAGCGGGACATCAACCAAACAGAAATATCGCACAAGCCCCGCTTGCCGAACATCATAAACTGGTATAAAGTAAAAGCCTATATCTCGCGAGTGACAAGGCAATCACTCGACTTCTACCGGTCCTAATTAAGCATGGCAGTCTAAACGACCTACACATACTAGTATTAGGACATAGGTACCTAGGGATCATGCAACTAGGGTTTCATTCAACTCCTCAAAACTTAAATGCACAAATTCAGGCACAAAGTAAAGAGAGTTAGTTGTAACAGTGGGTTATGCTCCGGTGCTTGCCTTCCTGATCACCACTGGCCTTGGGCCCTTCTGAACTTTGGTTCGGGTCTTGTGCAGCGACAAGATTCAATTCAGCAGCAGCGGGGTCGTCCGCGGGCGAAACCTCAATCTCGTATATCCCGTCGACCAAGGTTTGATCTACATGAAATGCAGATGCATGAGATGCAGTAGTGCACGACCAATCAGTTACAGAATAACTGCAACAACTCACTAATACATCACTAGGCAATCATTTACGGAATATAAACAATTAAGAAGCTCACAAATAAAGCGAGGTGGGTTGCTTTTAGTTGCTCATTGAACTTAACTCGTTTCTGAAATAATATATAAAGAAATCTTATTAGGCAACGTATCAGGTGCAAACCAACCTCCCCGTGCAAACTATGCAAACCTCAATCTGGACCACATGATCTTGATCCAAGGGGGCGCGTAGAGAGAGGTGGGAGGGGGGATTTGCAAAATCATCTTGCTGTGATTAAGGGTGGGCGGTGATTTTGCAAATCCCCCCTCCCACCTCTCTCTACGCGCCCCCTTGGATCAAGATCATGTGGTCCAGATTGAGGTTTGCATAGTTTGCACGGGGAGGTTGGTTTGCACCTGATACATTGCCATCTTATTAACCCTTTTTAATAAGTTATAACCACTTAAGTTACTACATAAATTAAACAAAACATCTACCAATAACCACTAGTAATACAATGGAGTTTCAATTGCTAAATCTAACATTCAGCACTCCCAGGTGCTAAGCATATTTGTAGAATTAATTTCACCACAAGAAAACCATTTATTAATTAAGCATTTCCTAGCTAGTTCTTACCAAATAAAGCCTAGAAAATATATTTTCATAAACACAAATTCAGGTAAACATGTTTCTGTGTTCTTGACAGCTAAAACTATTTTTTAAGAATTTTCCAGCATTTTACCTATTTATTTTCTATTTTTCTTAACAGCCCACATTTACCACCAATTAGAAAATCATAATAAATTCTACAAAAATGTTCTACAGCTGAAATTGTTACTGCAACAACTATTCTACCAGAGCCATTTTGTGTGAATTTTTCAGATTTTTCTGAGTTGTATAGAATATTTGGTGATTTATCCATTCTCAACTAGTTATAACCAACTTAATTCCAAATCTACCAAAATCATGGATAAACTGTGGCCAACAGATACTCAACTCAACTCTACTGACCACAACAGATCCACCAAAAGTGGTTTTGCATTTTTAGCACATTTCTATGATTTATAAAGCAATAAACATCCTCTCAAGCACATCTTCATACATTCAAAAATACATTGGGAATCACACAGATTATACATCCATATGATACACCACTAGAAAGATAATTTCTCAAGGATTCCAGAAAGTCCAAGTTTGTGATTTTACGATTTTTCTGTGATTTTTGGTGATTTATTGAATCTCAGCCAAAATCAAAAGGGAAGAACTCGTGAATAGTGAAATCGAGATTTACATCCAGGCCCTCGAGAAACTGAAAATAATTGCAGACCGATCCTTTCCTCGCGAATAGGTCCTTAGATTCTTGCAGAAAACCCCCTGCATATTTCCCACTTTAGAACATAACTCCAGAAATTTGCACAAAATCCCCTAAGGTTCTAACTCCCTTACCCTTTCCTCCTTCTTCTTCTACCTCTGTCCAGAACGAACTGAGCACGGCCAGAACGCCGGCGTGGCCGGCTCTGCTCGTCGCCACCCCCTCCCTGGCCTGGGCGCTTGGCCCAAGGGCGTCGCCCGGCCCTCCTGGCCCTGCTGCGCCGCGCAGGAGTCCGGCTGGCGCAACGCCTGGCCCTCCCCGCGCGAGCAGTGGCCGGCCGGCGGTGGCTCTTGCGGCTGGGCGCCCTGGTGGCCAAATTAAGATGGGGAAAAGGTCGGGGATGATCAATGGGCCATGGGGATTGCGTCTTGAGGCTTGGTTCGGGTGGAGAAGCAATGAGGAGCTACGATTTTGGAAGGATGGGAGCTCGGCCGAACTCGGCAATGGTGATTGGAAAACACGAAATCCTCCGCGGCGAGGCTATGGCGGAGGGAGCGGAGGGTTCGAGGGCGGAGCTGGCGAGGTGGTTGAGTGAATGCCGGGGTTAATTTGGAGGATGGTGGCTCAGGGGGGATGAATTTGGGCCGAGGAGGACTGGCGTCTTTACTGGTCCTCGGAGTTCGGTGATGTTTATCCTTCCAGCTCGACTGCCAGCGCGGCATGCCCCTTGGCACGGGCCAAATGGAACGGGGAACGAACGCCGCGTGGCTTGGACAGGTGGAGGGCAATGGACGGCGTCGACGACGCCGAGGTCGAGCTCCTGATCGGTGTCGCCGAACTGAAGAGCTTTCGGGTTCAGTTTATAGGCCGAGCGACGCAGCGGCTTCATTTCGATTTTTCTCATGATTCCGTGTAGAAACTCAAGGAGCAATGAATACCAACTTTGTAGAGGATTCATAGGACTACAATTCCTACAAAGGAACCTATACCATTTGCTCAACGGTTTGGAAGTTGCAAGCCCCTAATTCTCAGCCAAAAATTCGAATTCCGAAAAATTCAGAGTTTTGGCAGCTCACGGGCCCAACTTCGTCGGCCTTAAACTCCACTTTTTGTACATGAAAAGTTGATTCACCCAATACGAAAGTTAAAGATGGTACATCAGGCTACAACTTCTACAAAGGGAGTCATAGTGTTTGATCAATGGTTTGAGAGATAAATCGTGGAGAAGTCGGCCCAAAAATGCTGTTAACTGTCGAACTGAAAATCCAAAGTCTGAATCGAATGTTTTTGACCCGACTTCGATGACCTTTTTCTCTAAGATTTACATACAAACATCGAGATCGTCCAATACAAAAGTTGTAGCTGGTACATTAGGCTACAATTCTTACAAAGAGTGTCGCTACTTTTGAGCCACGGTTTGAAAGTTACAGGGCGACGAATATGGGCGAAAATCACGTTTTCAGACAGTGTAATTCAACTAAGTGCTGAAATTGCTGGTTTTGACCCGATTTTGACCAAGATTATGAGTGATCAAACAAAGTTTTCCTTGATCCACATCACCACCATTGTAAAGAGGGTACTTTGTACTCCAACTTTTATATTGGTGGAATTTCAAGTGTTTAGGCAAAATACAAAGATATTAGCCTCTCGAGAAGGGTAAAACGCAAAACTCGCAACACATGAAATGACGGTCAAACGATTTCAAAATTGAATTTTGAATTTTTGTTTGAACTTTCCATACTCATGTGAGTTCATAAACTTGTATTTGACATTATTTGTGACATTTTGGTATAAGTTTTGTATTTTGACATTTTTTTATTATTCTGGTTGACCGAGTCATCCTAAACACACAATTATGCACAAACAACACAATTATGAAATGATGAATGTCATTATTGGTTTAATTGAGTTTATTAAAGTTCTTAATTACATTAGTGACACCAGGGGTGTCACACTAGATGCTATACTGGGGATGAATTGGATGAGGCATTAACAGAAAGTTCTGGATGTATCTCATTGGTGTGTTCAATTGAAGACTCCTGAGGGGGAATCTTTCACTCTTAGCCTGCCCAGTATGGAAACTGCAGTTGGGTCAGTCCATAAGACTGAAGCAGTTGACTTGAAGAATATCCCGGTGGTATGTGAGTTTTCGGATGTGTTTCCTGACGACCTTCTGGGAATGCCACCTGACAGGGATGTAGAGTTTGTCATAGAACTTGAACCAGGTACAACCCCTATCTCTAGGCGCCCTTATAGGATGACTCCTAAAGAGTTAGCAGAATCGAAGGTGCAATTAAAGGAGTTGCTAGATAAGGGTTATATTCGACCTAGTTCCTCACCTTGGGGTTGTCCAGCTTTGTTTGTCAAGAAGAAGGATAAGAGCTTGAAGCTTTGTGTAGATTATCGGCCTCTGAATGCAGTTACAATCAAGAACAAGTATCCTCTCCTAAGGATTGACTTGTTGTTTGATCAGTTAGCCGGTGCCAAGGTGTTCTCCAAGATTGACTTGAGGTCTGGGTATCATCAAATCAAGATCAAGGCTGAAGATATACCGAAGACCGCATTTTTGACCAGATATGAATTGTATGAATATCTGGTAATGTCCTTTGGTTTAACCAACGCCCCGGCATACTTCATGTATCTCATGAACTCAGTGTTTATGCCGGAGTTGGATAGATTTGTAGTGGTGTTCATCGATGACATCCTGATCTATTCCAAGAATGAAGAAGAGCATGCAGAACATCTTCAGATTGTTCTCCAGAGATTAAGAGAACATCAGTTGTACGCCAAGCTTAGTAAGTATGCTTTTTGGCTAAAGGAAGTTCCATTTCTGGGTCACGTTCTATCGGAAGAAGGTGTTGCAGTAGACCCTGGTAAGGTTAAGGAAGTTTTGGATTGGAAGATCCCAAAATCTGTCTTTCAAGTCCGAAGCTTCCTGGGATTGGCCGGTTATTATCAGAGGTTTATTCCTAATTTCTCCAAGATAGCCATGCCAATGACTGAGCTTTTGAAGAAGCAGAACAAGTTCAAGTGGACCCCAGAATGTACTGAAGCCTTCACAACACTAAGAAATTTGCTCACCATAGCTCCGGTCCTAGCTCAACCAAATCTAGAAGAATCCTTTGATGTATATTGTGATGCCTCCAGATTTGGGTTAGGATGTGTGTTAATGCAAGAAGGAAGAGTCATTGCATATGCCTCAAGGCAATTTAAGAAGCACGAAGAGAATTATCCAACTCATGACTTGGAGTTAGCAGCTGTGGTCCATGCTCTGAAAATATGGCGCCACTATCTCCTTGGTAGTATCTGTCATATTTACACAGATCATAAGAGCTTGAAGTACATTTTCACTCAAGCAGATCTGAATATGAGGCAGAGAAGCTGTTAGAGTTAATAAAGGATTATGATTTGAAAATCCACTATCATCCAGGTAAAGCCAATGTGGTAGCTGACGCTCTGAGTAGAAAGGCTCGGTGTACGTGTATGACTGCTAAACAACTAGACACTACCCTATGTCTGGAGATGGAAAAGTTAAACCTTAGTATAGTGCCAGAAGGGTTTGTGCATAACCTCAGTGTTACATCCACTCTGATTGATCAAATCAAGAAGGCTCAAAAGAAAAATAAAGGGATGGAACACATTAGGGAGAAGATGCAACTGGGTCAAGCTCTTGTGGTTTAATGGGAGATTAGTGGTACCTAAAGTACCACTATTAAAGAAATAGATTTTAGAGGAAGCGCATACTTCATGTTTGACACTACATCCTGGAAGCAATAAGATGTATCAAGATTTAAAGCAGAGATTCTGGTGGACTAGAATGAAAAGAGAAATTGCCAAGTACGTTTCGGAATGTGATGTTTGTCGCAAGGTAAAGGCTGATCATTTGAAGTCTGCAGGATCGTTGCAACCCTTAGCAATACTAGGATGGAAATGGGAGGACATATCCATGGATTTCCCAAGACAGCTCACTTCATTCCTGTGAAGGTAGCATATGCAGTCAAGAAGTATGCAGAGTTGTATTTATCCCGGATAGTCTCCTTGTATGGAGTACCCAAGACTATTGTGTCTGACAGAGGCTCTCAATTTGTCTCAAGATTTTGGGAGCAGTTGCATAAGTTACTGGGTACCACCTTGATCAGGAGTTCAGCCTATCACCCCAGACCGGATGGCAGACAGAAAGAGTTAATCAGATCCTAGAAGATATGCTTCGAGCTTACGTTCTCACCAACTCAAAGAGGTGGCATGAATGCTTGCCTTTGGCAGAGTTTGCATATAACAACAGTTACCAAGCAAGTATCCGGATGGCACCATTTGAAGCCTTATACGGACGAAGGTGCAGAACACCACTGAATTGGTCAGAATCTGGAGAAAGAACTATCTTTCGGCCTGATTTAGTAAAAGAAGCTGAAGAGATAGTCTATCAGGTTCAGAACAACTTGAGAACAGCCCAGTCAAGGCAGAAAAGCTACTCAGATAAAAAAAGACGACCGCTCTCTTTTCAGAGGGGAGATTTTGTGTATCTCAAGGTCTCCCCAATGAAAGGAGTGCATCGTTTTGGAGTAAAAGGAAAGTTAGCGCCCAAGTTTATTGGACCTTTCCAAATTATGGAGCTCCGAGGCCCAGTGGCCTATCGTCTTGCCTTACCAGATAGCTTAGCAGGGGTGCATGATGTGTTTCATGTATCCCAGCTCAAGAAATGTCTTAGAGTGCCCGAAGAAGCTATTGACGAAGCAGAAGTGCAGCTTGAGTCTGACTTGACTTATGAAGAATGCCCGATCAAGATACTGGATCAGAAAGAATGAGAAATTCGAAAAAAAGCATCAGATTCTATAAAGTTCAGTGGAGCAACCACACAGAGGACGAAGCCACCTGGGAGCAAGAAGAGCATTTAGTGTCTAAGTATCCAGACTTGTTTGTAAAATAAGTTTTAATATAGACATCACTGTGTTCTGGTGAGAAATAAGAGAAGTTGTGTATATGACACATTTTTCTTGCCGCTGTTTCGGTAGTGGCTTGTAATCCTGCTAAATCTCGGGATGAGATTTCTTTAAGGTGGGAGGTTGTAACACTCCTGTGTTAAAAAAAGACATTAAAACACTGCTTTGGATAATTTTACAAGGTCATTAAGGGATAATCAGTGTTTATTGAGGTTAAACCTAAAAGGAGGAAAAGGAGGTTTGGAAGAAGTGTTGATTTGGAATTTTGGCTCAAATTAAAGGCCTTGTAGTTTCCAATCTAAGCAAAATCAGCCAACAAGTGTATAAGAGAAATTGAAGCTTAGTGTACCAGCAACAAGAACTACATTTAGAGTTTTAAAAGTTTACATGTGAAATATGGAGAAAAAGTTGCTTGAAGGTGGCTGTTTCAAAAGCAATGTTAACTGCACTTTTTCTGATAATGGGTGATTGAAAAGGGTTGGATTCAGTGCAGCTTAACCCCTGATTTAGGCAGAATCAGCTCAAGTCCATATTGAAGAAAGTGAAGGTCTATACACAGGCTACAACTTTTGTATTTGAAGTTTTGAAAGTTTACATTCAAAATATGGAGAAAAATCGGTTTGAATCCGCTGGTTTTCGTAAGATTCATCAAGTGCCGGTTTTGAGGCTGATGTTCAGTGGCCACTATCTCCGAATCTGTGGAGATATAGACCAAGGTTATATTAAAGCAATTGAAGTTCAATGTTTGGGCTACAAATTTGGTTATTTGAGCTCGAAGAGTTTACATACAGAATCTGGAGAAAAAGCCAGGTGTAGTTACTGGCCTGGATGGGTTGCTGAAACAAAAGACAGGTTCAGTTACGCAATCCGTTTACAGGCTGATGTTTAGAGCTGTGGATCTCCAAATTGGTTGAGTTTTGGAGCAAGCTTACATAATGAGTTTTATAGTTGGAAGTACCCTCTATAATTCTTGGATTGGATGTTTGATGAACCGGCAATTGGAATGAAGAGATCAGGAGTGTGTTTTGGGCCAGGTTCAGAATGATCTTCAGTTTGGGATAAACAGAGTTCGCCGTCGCCGCCGCCCCACCGTTCTTGACTGTGCGCCAACTTTCGCGCACGCCACACGCCGGTGCGGGCGAGGGACAGCGCTTGTGCAGCAAGCAGCTGCTGGCAGTGCTCGCCGCGCGCGTGGATGGGTTAAGGCTCGATCAATTCGAGCGTTCTTCGTTATCGCGCTCTTCCGGTGCCGTTCGCCGCCGTTCAGCCTTTCGCCGTCATCCTTGCGTTTCCCTTCAAATCCGTTCGCGAACAGAGTGTTCAGGGGTAGCCTTGGTTCTTCCAGCGCGTCCATGTGCAGACGCTTCAATCGTAATCGTCACGACACCGTCGTCCTTGCCCAGTCACCGCTGCCGTCCACCGAGCCACGGTGAGCTCCACCTTCCAGCCATCTTTGTCACATATCAGCCCCGTAATCTTGTTCTCGAGGTCCCGTGATGCTTACCCTGTGGCTTGTTGCCCTGGTCTGTGGCCCACCTAGCGGGAACGCCGTAGCACCGCCATGGCGGCCGGTGCGTCCACCGCCGCCGCGGGCGACGTTCAAGCCACCGTCACGGGGGAACCCCTCGTTTTAGCCCTTAGAACCCTTAGGAGCGTGAGCCTGTTGTGTCCTAGGCCTTGTAGAATGCTCGTGGTGTCGTTTGTTGCCCCGAATCGAGATTCCCGAGCCGGCACGGTGGTTCACCGCCGTTGCCGTGCGCTGCCGCCGTCGCCATGCCTTTCTGGTGTGTCCAACCACTTCCGGTCGGGGTTTTGGCTGGGGTTGTAAGCGCGGTGGTCCAGAACGCGGGAACATGGGGTCTGTTGAGCCCGGGGTCTCGCCGTCGGCGTGGTTGCCGTGAGGCAGCGCCGCCGCGGTCGGCCGCGCGCGGGCGCGCGTCTGCGCGTGGAGGATGAAGCGGTGGGCGGTGCTGGGCTGGGCCGGCAGCCGCCGGGTTTAGTTGGGCCGGGCCGGCTGAGAAAGAAGGGGAAAAAGAAAAAGAAAAGGAAACGTGGACCGGGCCGATCAGAGGAGAAATGGGCCGGGCTCGCGGGTCGGCCCAAGTGGATGAAAAATGGACTGCAGGTTTGAATAAAGGAGAAGCCAGGGGATTTTCTAAAAATCGAGGAGTTTTAGGTTTTATTAGGTATTTAGTGTTTTTGGAAATGCATTTCAATAGGAAGGATGTTTAGAAATACATATCTTTTTGTAGGAAACTCTAAAATTAATGAAATAAATTTTATTGCAATAGTTGCATTTTTCTTTATGCATTTAGATTATTGTTTAGTATAATAGATGTTTTATAATTATTACCCTTGATGTTAGGATGGGTTTAAGGGTTTGTTTAAATTAGAAAATAAGCTTTTATTTAGTTATTTTCTGGTTTATAATCCTTGAATAAATAATTAATTCCTTTATGCTATTTAGGTGTTTATTCAAGGTTTAGGGTGTTAAGAGTCTCTAATTTAATTCTTCCATGTTGTTGCATCATATCGTGTAGACCAGGTGTTGACGCAGAAAATCGGCGGTCGTATCCTCAGCGATCAACACAATAAGACCAGGGAGATCTACTTCACTCCAGTGCCAGCCTGCACTTTGTTCAGGTTCGCAGCGTGCCAGTCAGTTTGACCATTCAACTGACAAGGAGCATGATCGATATCATATAGCGAACCGGCCGTGCCTTTGCAGAATATAATCAGTACAGAATAAGGCCGATACGCTGTTCACCGTCTTAACCGCTTGATCATCATCTCTAATACATCTGCTAGCTTTCCGATCTCTCATAGCTGTTGAAGAATCAGATTAATTCACATTGGAAAATGATTGGACACTACAAAGTTAAACTAGAAACAGTATGAGAAGAAAGCAAAGCAAAACAGTACTTGTAGTACACATCTAAGTAACAACTGATGGCAACCAGTCCCATAGACATTAACATATATGTAAAACATGTGCATTCAAGTTAAGCCTTCAAAAGTTCACTCCTGACACAGTGAAATTGGGAACTGCTTCCTGATCTCCTATAGTCAGAAACCAAATTAATTATCCCAAAGTCACTGCCTATTCAACAGGGTCACTACCTATTCAACTGGATCAAACATGTGGATATACATGTCAGTTGCAACACAAAACAAATAGCAGGTGCTGAAACAAAGAAGCTGTTGAATTCTAATGCATCAGGCACCAAAAGTCTAGGCCTTTGGAGTGTGATCAGTACTATATAACATGAAGTGCACTGAAAATGCAAAAAGATAAAATTGTACCTTGCAGACATTCCATCAAACACACTGCAATCATCATGCGTTTCTTCTTGAATGTCAGAGCTGTGACCTTCCATGATTACCAATGGTGGAGCACGAGGAGTTACTGCTGTTGGAGTAGGGGCTGCTGGATCAAGAGCAACAGATCCTCGCATATTCTTCTTTGGACCCGGCTTCTTCCTTGCCGGTCTTGGCAAGCCAGTGGTGGGAAGCTTGGGAAGACGGGCGTGCGCAGCCATGGGGGCCAGTTGCTGGGCGGCGACTGAGCGTGAGTTGTGCTGGGGCGCGACGACGGCCGACTGTCCGCCGGACGGCGCCAGCCCCTCCATGGAGACGGGCTGTGCAGGGATGGAAGGGAGGCGAGGTGCAAGGAAGAGGCGTCTGCCAAAGGGGGTGTGACGGGCAGCGGAGGCGCTCGCCATGGCGGGCAGGGGCACCGCCGGCGCGTCGGGGTTCATCCTTGCGCGCTGCGGCAGCGCGGCGCGGTTCTTCGCGTGGGCGCGGCGCGGTGCAAAATAGAGAAAGGGGATAGGGAAAAATAGATCTGCTACAGGAGTTCTCCCCAATATGAAACAATTGTGAAAGGGGATTCCCCTTTAATCAAAATAAAGGGAAAGGGAGAAGGGAAGCTGTTGGAGTTGCTCTCAGTCCTGACACCAATTCAGTAGAAATGTTCATACATTTTTCACGTCAAAAACGCTTGATGAAAGAAACATCTCATTGATGTGATATCAGTGGATGCGACTTAGACTCTGTTCGGCTGATCCGATGAACAGTGTTCAGCTGGCTTCTTTCGGCTTATTTCCTCTCACACAATACTATTCATTCTACCAGCCGAGCACTATTCATTCTACCAGCCGAACATGCTCTTACTCTTTCAGGAGGTCGAGGTGGGGATACTTGGCGGCGAAGTGATCGACGATGTCGGTGACGGTCGGGTAGGCGGCGGCGCAGATGAACCGGCCGGCCATGGACGGCTGCTCCACGCAGAAGACGAGCGCATCGCAGACGTCGTCCACGTGGGCCAGCGGCACCGACCCCATCAGCCGCTGCAGCATCCTGAGGGCCCCGATCCGGCGCTCGTCACGGGTCACCGGCGCCGCGGCGCACCCGAGGGACTCCGATGTGCGGCCCTGCAGCGTGTCGCCGGCCACCACGGGGCACGGCACGGTGACCACCTCGAACGCCGGGCTCTCGCCGGCGTTGTAGGCCAGCAGCTCCTGCTCCGACACCAGCTTCGACAGGATGTACTCCTGCAGGTGATCAGTACCGCTCGTCATATAGTTCACTGGGCGTATGACTCTGGGTTTCTGTTGGCTTTGATCAAGGCGAGGAGGTGCTTGCGCACATGGAACTGCGCGTTCCGGAGAGGGTAGTCGACGTCGAGCGGCGTCCAGCAGGACTCGTCGATGGCTTCCTTGAACCCGGCGGAGTCCTCCCTGAGCGGCGAGCACGTCGCCATGGTGCCGGTGTAGATCACGCGCCTCACCGTCTTGGACTTGGAGCCGGCGCACTGCCGGAGGATCACCCGCGCCGCGTCCAGAGCCGCCTCCGCCGTGCTCTTGTACTGCGTGCCAAAACAACCGTAAAGAGAATTCCTTTGGACCTTTCTCTATCCAGCAGAGCAGTGGTTACTGGTTAGTAGTTTGGGTACATTGAGCCCTCACCTTGGTGCTCGTGGCGTCGTGCTGGAACGGCGTGGCGACGAGGAATACGAACTGGCACCCGGCGATGGCTGGCGCGAACGTGGCGGCGTCGTAGAGGTCGGCCTCGAACAGCACCAGCCGCCCCGACTCCGCCGCGCCGGGAACGAGCCGCCGGAGCAGCCCCGCCTTCTCCTCATCGCCTGCAACCACGCCCCGTCATTCGATCAAACACCTGACATGTTTCGATTGACACAAAAACTAGCCAACTGATGATCAATCAATCTTGGCGAGAGCTTTACCAGTGTCCCGCATGGTGGCGTGGGCTTCTTGACGAGCCAGGAGCCGATGAACCCGGTGCCTCCGGTGACGCACACCCGCACTCCATCGCTGCTGCTGTTCTTTATGCTCTCCTCCATTGCTGCCCAGCTCGAAGCTGCCTTCTGGAGAGTGGAGAAGGGGAAGGTGCACCGAACCTGACCACTTGCCGAGAATATAAGCTGGAGCTGGCACATTTCTTGATCTTTGCACGGCCCAAACGAATAATTTGTCTGACTTTTCTCTATAAAACTTAAGATTTATTTGGCTTATTTGCTACTAGAAAATTGTTGATTGGTGTGAATTGCGAGAATGGGAAGTGGCGGCGCCTGAGAGTAGCCTATTCACCACCTAATTAAATGTCCTTTTCTAGTGGACCAAATACAACTGTTCATGCCCAATGGTGATCTGGCGATAGTGTGGGCCATGTTGGGCCGCCCAGCGTGCCTCCTCTATGGCCCATCTAGTCCTTAACCTATATGAACGGGCTGGCCAGTTGGCCCATCGGCCCATGGTATCCTAGGCCGTCGGTCCACCAATCAAATAAATCTTTAAAAACAAATGTAAATTCAAAATTTTATAAATTGTCAGATTCTAACTTTGCAAATTCTTACAATCATAAATTCTAACCTCGCACATTTAAGAATTCAACATAATTTTTTACAACATGTCATTACATATCATAGATTTTAATATACATCTAGAGATATCGGACCGTCCGTTTGAACGTGAACGTGTCATGCCTCAGGCCGGCTGGCGTGCTGCCCCTCGGCCCAGGCCCAGCCCGGCACATAGGGTCGTGCTGGCCCTACCCAAGCTGGACCGCCATGNCATGCCTTTCTGGTGTGTCCAACCACTTCCGGTCGGGGTTTTGGCTGGGGTTGTAAGCGCGGTGGTCCAGAACGCGGGAACATGGGGTCTGTTGAGCCCGGGGTCTCGCCGTCGGCGTGGTTGCCGTGAGGCAGCGCCGCCGCGGTCGGCCACGCGCGGGCGCGCGTCTGCGCGTGGAGGATGAAGCGGTGGGCGGTGCTGGGCTGGGCCGGCAGCCGCCGGGTTTAGTTGGGCCGGGCCGGCTGAGAAAGAAGGGGAAAAAGAAAAAGAAAAGGAAACGTGGACCGGGCCGATCAGAGGAGAAATGGGCCGGGCTCGCGGGTCGGCCCAAGTGGATGAAAAATGGACTGCAGGTTTGAATAAAGGAGAAGCCAGGGGATTTTCTAAAAATCGAGGAGTTTTAGGTTTTATTAGGTATTTAGTGTTTTTGGAAATGCATTTCAATAGGAAGGATGTTTAGAAATACATATCTTTTTGTAGGAAACTCTAAAATTAATGAAATAAATTTTATTGCAATAGTTGCATTTTTCTTTATGCATTTAGATTATTGTTTAGTATAATAGATGTTTTATAATTATTACCCTTGATGTTAGGATGGGTTTAAGGGTTTGTTTAAATTAGAAAATAAGCTTTTATTTAGTTATTTTCTGGTTTATAATCCTTGAATAAATAATTAATTCCTTTATGCTATTTAGGTGTTTATTCAAGGTTTAGGGTGTTAAGAGTCTCTAATTTAATTCTTCCATGTTGTTGCATCATATCGTGTAGACCAGGTGTTGACGCAGAAAATCGGCGGTCGTATCCTCAGCGATCAACACAATAAGACCAGGGAGATCTACTTCACTCCAGTGCCAGCCTGCACTTTGTTCAGGTTCGCAGCGTGCCAGTCAGTTTGACCATTCAACTGACAAGGAGCATGATCGATATCATATAGCGAACCGGCCGTGCCTTTGCAGAATATAATCAGTACAGAATAAGGCCGATACGCTGTTCACCGTCTTAACCGCTTGATCATCATCTCTAATACATCTGCTAGCTTTCCGATCTCTCATAGCTATTGAAGAATCAGATTAATTCACATGGTGTAGATCTAAATCAATCTAGCAACCTCAAACAACCGAATAAGCTGCCTTCAAATAACCAAGATAAATCTAGCTCCGACGTAGGGAATCTAGATCAAACCCGAAAACTCGAAGAACAACCCAATAAACGATTAATCACTAAATAACCAAGAGAAACCCAGCTCCGACGTAGGGAATCTAAACCAATCTTGGCAATCCAAAGATAAATCGGTGGCACCATTGCCTCACGTAATTGCTCGCAGATATAATAAAGACAGCTCTCCCGCAGCTAATCTTGATGCAATCATAATAACAGATCGGCTTTGCCCGTTGCAATATGTTCAATAAGCTGTGAGAGCCGATATGTTGTCCCTCCTGCCTAATCTCTTGGACAGGAAGCTCGCAATGATAATCATCCTGATAGAACAGTAACAAGATCGTTCCAATATTCACAGCTGTTGAAGAAACAGATTGACTCACATGGCGTAGATCTAAACCAATCTAGCAACTCCAAGCAACAGCATAAGCTGCCTTCTAATAATCAAGAAGGATCTAGCTCCGACGTAGGGAATCTAGATCAAACCCGATATTCAAAGAACAACCAGATTAAGCCTATAAAGGTGAATCGGACCTGGAACGATATTGTCAGCTCAAATCGGACTAAACCAATGCTCATAGCTGTTTGAAGAGTCAGATCAATTCACATGGCGCAGATCTAAATCAATCTAGAAACTCCAAACAACCGCATAAGCTGCCTTCTAATAATCAAGATAAATCTAGCTCCGACGCAGGGAATCTAGATCAAACCCGAAAACTCGAAGAACAGCCCGTCAGTAACAGATCGGCTATTATATTGAATAAGCAAAGTAAAGCCGACATGTTACGTTGAACAGCATAAACGAGAAAAGGCGATGCGCCTCAATTCAAAGCTTACGCTAATTCGGTAGTTGAACCATCCAAACGAGAAGAGGGCGATGCGCCTCAGATCAAAGCTTGGATCGATCCGAGTGACGGAACTCGCGGCAGGCTGGAGATCGAAGACTGATGCAGCCCAACTTGCTGAAGAACTCGTCGATAAGCTACATGGTTCCTAAGGTTTTGGCGTGATGCCAGTTTGTATATTGATCGAGAGATAAAAACTTACAATGGCGTGACCCCTTTATATTTATAGGGTAGGCCTGGACTCCACGTGTTACAATAAAATACTAAGACTAAACCAAATAGAACTTTGCTACTTCCTGGCTACCACGTATACAACCTTGCCTAAACAAATATCTAAACAAAAGGAAGTATTAAGATACATAGACTCTAATTCCCTTTATGGAGAGTCCTTGCTAATGAAGCTTCTCTCCGATCCGTCCGTGAAGAGGCTAATATGCACTTGGACTTCTCTTACGGCCACCTTGATTTCTTTATTCTAATCACCTTTCCATGCATGTGCTGCCCGTGGCCCCTCCGCATGCATCTTTCACTGCGATACATCGGCCTTCACATCTTATACCAATAATAATAAAATAGTCCGGCCATGATGCTGATCACATTTAATTAACGAGGACTCTTCATGTGACATGTCCACGTATATACGCACGCAAATCTCGTTAGCTTTCTTGTCTGGCACGTATTTTTCCATAATCTGCATCCTGTAATCCATGACTCGTGATTTGATCTTTCCTCAGATTATCGGCTTTATTTAAGGGACTTCACAAGCTATAAAATTACCAAATTTTGGTGTCAACACCAGGATCCGCTGCAGCCCGAGTTGGTGGAGGTCCCCGACGACGTCCAAGAGGGGGACGAGGTGGTGTTCGAGGCGGAGACCGAAGCTGTTCCGCAAGCCCCAGAAGCCCCTGTTGCTGCAGAGCCGGAGTCCTGTGAGCCAGGCAAGCCCCGGAGCATACCCGTCCCAGTACTAACTTAACTACTGTTGTTATGATTGAGCCTATGTTTGTGCGTTAGACTAGAATGGAGTGAATCCTATTTTAATGCATAATCCATCCTTGTTTAGAGCATCTCTGCCACCTTTTCAAAAAGATAGAGTAGAGTTGCTTAGACCTGCTCAAAGTAGTAAAGTCAGGTGTTATCCCAATCACCTGCCATTAGGTAATGTTGGCATTAGAGGGCTAAATCTGTTTAGTAAGTCTTTGAAAGTGTTGGGCAGGACATATGGTTGATGATTAAGTAATATGTTGGACGTTTTGGTAGTTTGAGTTGGTCCTGCCCACTGGATAAGTTTAGGAGTTGCTGTGGTCTGCCTGTGGTCAAGCTTTGAACGTACTGGGCACATACCGGTATAGGGAGCCGGGAAACTGATGTACTTCTGTGGTACTAACGGTTGAACTGTGACTCACCGTGTCTGGCGAGGAATGTTGGCGGGGTCGTAGTCAGTAACCCACATGCCTTTGCCGGGCACTGTGTAGGGAATGGGGATGCGACCTCTGGGCTATGTGGGCACAGTTCAGGCAATGGTGGCCGCGGCGGGAAAGGTAGCTTCGTGTGGCCTTCCGGGGGCGCGCACGCGGCGTGTGATCCAGGTTTTCCCCTGCAGGGTTTGAAATCGATTCGAATCGCCGAGTGTCACGGCTTTGATACATGCTTGATCCTGACAGATAGTTCATTGCGTGTCTATGTAATGTTCAGCTCTCATATTTGTCATGCCTTGTTTTTCCTACTGTTGGCAGTACTGATTAGCTCACCTAGCTGAATAGGGTTTACCTTGTTAGTCTAAAATTTGGTAAATAGAACAGTAACTTAATAAGCTTTGCCTTGCTAGAGTCTGTTGTTTCTGTTTAATTGCAAAGCCATGCATGCCCTTGCTATTCTTTAGATTAGTCTGTCGGGTAAGTCTCGCTGAGTACCTTTGTACTCAGGGTTCTTTGACCCTTGTTGCAGTTGAGCCCAAGGAGTAGGCTGTTGCTGGCGCCGAGGTGGTCCGAGGATTCAGACATGTCGGGGCACAACATGATCTGATGTTAGTTTGTTTAATTACCTTATTAAACTGTTGCTGAACTTAGAACCTGTGTAATATTTAAATTTGAGCTACTCTGATTTGTATAATTCTTACCTGTCTGTGTTATATATTCTACCTGTGCAATATCTGTGATGTTTCCTCTAGTGCTGGGATCCTGAGTATTTGTGATGAGACAGCTGACAGTGAACACTCGATGGAACCCTGGACTTATGCTGACCCAGGTGTGTGACGTGTTAGTGTTTCACACTACAGATCACACCTGAGTCAGTTTAAGTAGGACTGTTCCGTCACACTTGTTTAGATCGGTGAGAAACTTTGCAAAATTTACTGTAGCAATTTTAAACCAAAGTTTAGGAGGACTAAACATGATCTAATTATAAAACTAATTACACAGATGGATGGAAAATCGTGAGATAAATCTATTAAGCCTAATTAATCCGTCATTAGAGATTGTTTACTATAGCATGACATTGTCTAATCATAGCCTAATTAGGCTTAATAGATTCATCTCACAATTTCACTCGGGGGTTATGAAATGGGTTTTGTCGTAGCGGTGAAATGGAGTACTCCTTTTGTCCCAAAAAAATGCAACTATGTGTTGCGTGTCACCTAAAGTGGTTCACGTTTGACCAAGTTTCTAACAAGTTATATTCATATTTGTGACTCTAAATAAATTTATTATAAAAATATATTTTATAATTAATCTAATGATATTTATTTTATATTATGAATATTGATATTTTTTAATCTATAATTGGACAAACTTGAGATACTAAAACGTGATACTGTGCTAGAATTGTATTCTTTTTTAACCATACAACTTTATATAAACAAGGCAGAGGTAGAGCCGTAGAGGTAGCAAGCAGCATGCAGCTAGGGACAAGGTAGGCTAGTACCTAACGGCTGTGGCATGCGTGGGTACTGTGTGCTCTGACCTGTAGATCTGGCACAGCGCTTTGCATGCATGCATGTGAGATCGAGGAGTGCAGGAATGATGGGCACAACAGGTACGCCCGCAGATTTTGGCGCCTAGTTTGGCGCCGCAGATTTTGGCGCTGAGCTCAGCGCCGTAGATCGTGGCGCCGAGCTCGGGCCACGTCAACGCCACGTCTCTTTTTCACGTCGTCGTGTGTCCTAGACCTCGGCACCATAGCCTACGGCACCGAGACGTGTGACAACGACGCCGAGCCTAGGGTCCATTTTTGCAAATCTTTGTACCAAGAGTCTATTTGTGAAATTCTTTCGCGAAAAGAGCTAAAAAAACAAAAAAGTTGGTAAATAGTGCATTGTCAGAAGGAGCGGAATCTGCTTGGAGCTCTACCAAACACGGCCTAAGATCAACTGGCTGCCATCTCCCTAAAGTATATAGTCTGGACTCTGCATCTGCCATGCCGAGAACGGTGGCCAGGAGTTTGCATGTAAGTTGCTGCCCAAGAACTGCACGCTCAAGGCAATCTTGGAGGACGCCGACAAATTCTACCTCAGGTGTCGTGCAAAAGGATATCAAGCCATAGAATATTCTACTCACCGAGGCTTAGCTCGCCGATTTCACACTTAGCTAATGGTAGTTTTATATGCAATATTGCTAGCTTTCAAGGTCGAGAAGATGGTATTAGGATTACACTATGTTAACAATAAATCTTAACAATGTAGTGCCGAGTTGGAATTTATAAGCAGCAAAGGATCGGATTAACCACAACTTCAAACTGGATCATACTAGATTCAGTGATTATATGTAACTGCCAGTGGTGTTGCAAAGGGTGAGCTAAAAGAGAATACGTAGCTGTACTGTGCAGAAATTTATTGTCAGGTGTTGCAAGTCGCGTCATTTTTCGTGGAAAATTCGCGCGCTACGCGGTCGGCGGGATTCGAACCCGTGACCTCTCTCTCGCGTGTGACCTTCTCTACCACTGCACCACACTCCCACTTGTGATTAGATATTGTTTTGATTTTTACCATATTATACTAAACTGAGTGTAAATTGGTTGTTTGAGGCCATAAATGATTTCAAATTAAAAACTTGTCAACTACAAAGTTTAATAACTTTTTGAAATCTACAAGTTTCATTTTGGTAGTTTCTCCATCCGAGGTCGTTTATAAAATTTGAATTTCAAATTTGAAAACATTCAAATTTAGTTTTCGTTTACTAGATGATTTTAAATGAAAAGTTGTCAACTACAAAGTTTCATAACTTATTGTGATCTACAACTCTTATTTTGACTATTTCTTTATCCGAGGTCATTTGAAAAAACTCAAATTTCAAATTTTGAGAACTACAAACATACTTTTCATTAGCAAAACAAATTCAAATTAAAAAAAATTTAAACTACAAAGTTGTATAACTTCTGAAGATTTACAACTTTGATATATGTCATTTCTTCATCCGATGTAGTGAGAGTAACATTGTTCGCAAATCTTATTGATCTCTCTTATAGTTTCAAGAAACTCGACGAGAGATATAGATTTTGTGAACAATATTCATATAAATTTGTCGAATGAAGAAATGACCAAACTAAAAGTTCTACATCTTGAGAAGTTATACAACTTTGTAGTTCAAAACTTTTTAATTTGAATTGATTTACTAGTTCAAAATGTGGTTTTAATTATGACTTTGCCGAGTGTCAAAAAAATACTCGGCAAACAGTAGCTTTGCCGAGTGTCAAAAAAACACTCGGTAAAGATATTGTTTCCCGAGTGTTTTTTTGACACTCGGCAAAGATATTGTTTGCCGAGTGTTTTTTAAAAAACACTCGGCAAACCCCATTTTTGCCAAGTGTTTTTTTTCCCGAGTGTTTTTTGAAAGACACTCGGCAAACAAGTTGTTTGCCAAGTGCCCGAAAAAAAACACTCGGCAAATATGGAGACACTCGGCAAACTTGGGATTTCCCGTAGTGATTGTGCATGACCGTTTCCATACGGAGTTGTATAGAACTAGGACGGGTAGCGCGCTTTGCCGCGCCCGTGCTGGCTGTGTGCCACGGCACCGTGCATCATGACGGCGCATAGAGGAAAAATATGTCTGTGCTGACTGTACACCCCCGTGTATCATGATAAGGCGCATAATATATGTAAATCACTCGTGTTTTATGGCACAGGTACAAATGGCATGTCAATATTTGCATAGTATATGCAAATCATCCATGTTTTATGGCACACCTAGGAATGAAAGCAAGAGAGCATGGTCACTGAACAAAGAACAAAAAGAAAAAAGAAGTGCAGAACGCTGATCATATAAACTTAACTACTGATTCCAAGGACGCTCATATATAAAAGTTATATCTTTAGCAATATTGTTGCTCTTCCAGTGAAAAGGGAGCCAACACAACATTGGTAAGAGACATTGTAATAACAACATGTTATCACACGAATCTGCAAGGTAGATAAGGCGCTGCAATACTGAAAATACCGAGGAAGTCTGAGATTAGAAAATTGCAAGAAAAATAACAGTAGTAAAAAGGTTGGCAGAAGCTTTGTCTTTGCATGTCCAGCACTGGATTAAAAGCTATCAAGAAGCATTCATGGGCCCTCATCCATGCCAATACGTATGTAGGCAAATCATCACATGGAAATAAGGACCAACAATGCAAATGGAATGTTGTATATGAAAAACTATGAGCGAGACTATCAGTTGAGATTGTAGAAAGTATTATTGGAATATGTTTGAAATATCTTTGGAATAGGTTTGAATAGGTTGACCTCTATGGTAGTCTTGGATTTCATTATATAGTCCATGCCCATAGAGTCCTAATTACATAATACTAAAGAGTCCTACTCGGACTATGATGTTCTAGTCCCAGTCTATTACAACTCATACTCTAACATCCCCCTCACTACTGGAGAGATGCTGATCGGTCACGGTTCGTAACCCTCATAGGTACCGGTTCTGGAACCGGTACCGCGACACCGTGACTAAAGGGGGTGGCCTTTGGTACCGGGTCCAGACCCGGTACCAAAGGGAGCCTTTGGTACCGGTTGGTAACACCAACCGGTACCAAAGGACCCCCCCCCGCGTAGGCATGCGGGGGAGGGCCTTTGGTACCGGTTGGTGTTACCAACCGGTACCAAAGGCTCTTTTGGTTATTTTTTTTTAAATGTTTGATATTTGGGTTAGTTATATACAAATCTACGCGTCTACGTGTCTGCTCGTCATATGTCATATGTCGTACACGATCTTTCACGCAATAAGATTGAAGTCGTCGCAATTGTCAATTGATTTTGACCCAACTTTGATTGCATTTTTTTCGAACATTCACATATAAACATTTGAGATCGGCCAATACAAAAGTTAGAGCATTTAAAAGTTATTTACAATTCACGAGCTGCACTGGAAGAAGGAGCAGAAAGGGAGTCCAATTGAGCGATAGCGGTTCCGTCATGGTGGTACTCTCCCAGTGGACTTATAACTTGGTCCATAATAAATCCAAATAGTTGGTCCGCAATAGCTTTTGATTTTTCTCTCATTGGGAGCTCTTGATGGTAAAACATCCTCTGCATTAATCACAAATGACAACATTCATTCATATAATACATAAATTTTGCATGTAATCATTTCTAAACAAGTAACTAATAATCATTCATTCATATAATAAATAAATTTTGCATGTAATTATAAAATATCCTAACACATTCATTTCTAAACAATAACTAATAATCATTTCAAAACAATAACTAATAATCATTTCTAAACAATAATCAATAACTAATAATCATTTCTAACCAAGTAACAAAGTTTACATGAAATAACAAAGTTACATGAATTAACAAAGTATACATGAAATAACAAAGTATAATAAATATATTCATAATAAATATACACTAATAATCATATTTCCATATACACTAATAATCATATTTCCATATACACTAATAATCTAATGTCCATATACACTAATAATCTAATTTCCATATACACTAATAATCTTATTTCCATATACACTAATAATCTAATTCCCATATACACTAATAATCTTATTTCCATATACACTAATAATCTTATTTCAATATACACTAATAATCTAATTTTCATATACACTAATAATCTAATTTTCATATACACTAATATTTCCATACTAATAATCTAATTTCCATATACACTAATAATCTATTTTCCATACACACTAATAATCTAATTTCTATATACACAAATAATCTAATTCATACCATGAGTTCTGCTTGAGTCACTTTTTTGGGAGAAACAAAGGTATGGATCCACTGGCAGACGTAGTATCCGCATAGATTCGTCCCTGCTTCCTGTCTGGCAACCTGATAGTGGAGAAGAATAAAGTTAGACGTAACAACTATATATTAGTGTGATTTTACGAGATATGCGGGTACACCAGCCACGTACCTGAAAGTCCGTCCTCACATCCAGTTTTTGTTTGAAATTTCCTTTTTGTTTCGCACGGAAACGTGTCCATGCCATGTCAATCAAGTCTAAAACTGCTTGGTAATCCTCTTGTGGTTTCCGCAGTGAGTCCATGACAACAATTTGACTTTGATTTATGATTATCACAAGCAGTATCCAGTGGAAGCTGTATATATATATATATATATATATATATATATATATATATACATGCACAAGTATTGAGAACAAAGTCTTAAAGTTATACATACATAGAGAGAAGTACTCACTGGAAATTGTATGGCAAAAGAATGTAAGTCTTGCTTCTTTGTCTCTCCAGGTACAGGTATATGTTGTCCACCGTCTCTAGTGGGTTACTCTGTACATTTACGGCATTTACCATCAATGGATCCATGAAGCCGACATCATCATACAATTTTTCACGGCATGTATGGATCTCCATCCTACATGACAAGAATAGATTGTTATTGTTGAAAATTATAATTAAGAAAGCAAGTATTGCGAGAATAGATCAGTGAAAAAACTTACACAACCCAGCAGCTCATCAATGAGAGGTCTATGGCATCTTGACGGTACAAATCATAGACATCCTTGAAATCCAAAATCAAGAGACTATGCCCACGGAAGTAATCACGGTCTTTTATCAAAACATTGAGCATCTGTCTACCCTTTTTTGGACGCCTTCATGTACCACTCATGAAATCGGAATGCTTGAGTGGTTAGGGACTTCAAAGAATCTGGGAGCAGCATTGGTTTGCCATATTCAAA
>CM014270.1:11430880-11458947 GCA_004135705.1 Alloteropsis semialata | reverse complement strand
CACCATTGCCGAGTTCGCCGAGCTCCCATCCTTCCAAAATCGTAGCTCCTCATTGCTTCTCCACCCGAACCAAGCCTCAAGACGCAATCCCCATGGCCCATTGATCATCCCCGACCTTTTCCCCATCTTAATTTGGCCACCAGGGCGCCCAGCCGCAAGAGCCACCGCCGGCCGGCCACTGCTCGCGCGGGGAGGGCCAGGCGTTGCGCCAGCCGGACTCCTGCGCGGCGCAGCAGGGCCAGGAGGGCCGGGCGACGCCCTTGGGCCAAGCGCCCAGGCCAGGGAGGGGGTGGCGACGAGCAGAGCCGGCCACGCCGGCGTTCTGGCCGTGCTCAGTTCGTTCTGGACAGAGGTAGAAGAAGAAGGAGGAAAGGGTAAGGGAGTTAGAACCTTAGGGGATTTTGTGCAAATTTCTGGAGTTATGTTCTAAAGTGGAAAATATGCAGGGGGTTTTCTGCAAGAATCTAAGGACCTATTCGTGAGAAAAAGGATCGGTCTGCAATTATTTTCAGTTTCTCGAGGGCCTGGATGTAAATCTCGATTTCACTATTCACGAGTTCTTCCCTTTTGATTTTGGCTGAGATTCAATAAATCACCAAAAATCACAGAAAAATCGTAAAATCACAAACTTAGACTTTCTGGAATCTTTGAGAAATTATCTTTCCAGTGGTGTATCATATGCATATATAATCTGTGTGATTCCCAATGTATTTTTGAATGTATGAAGATGTGCTTGAGAGGATGTTTATTGCTTTATAAATCATAGGAATGTGCTAAAAATGCAAAACCACTTTTGGTGGATCTGTTGTGGTCAGTAGAGTTGAGTTGAGTATCTGTTGGCCACAGTTTATCCATGATTTTGGTAGATTTGGAATTAAGTTGGTTATAACTAGTTGAGAATGGATAAATCACCAAATATTCTATACAACTCAGAAAAATCTGAAAAAATCACACAAAATGGCTCTGGTAGAATAGTGGTTGTAGTAACAATTTCAGCTGTAGAACATTGTTGTAGAATTTATTATGATTTTCTAATTGGTGGTAAATGTGGGCTGTTAAGAAAAATAGAAAATAAATAGGTAAAATGCTGGAAAATTCCTAAAAAATAGTTTTAGCTGTCAAGAACACAGAAACATATTTACCTTAATTTGTGTTTATGAAAATATATTTTCTAGGCTTTATTTGGTAAGAACTAGCTAGGAAATGCTTAATTAATAAATGGTTTTCTTGTGGTGAAATTAATTCTACAAATATGCTTAGCACCTGGGAGTGCTGAATGTTAGATTTAGCAATTGAAACTCCATTGTATTACTAGTGGTTATTGGTAGATGTTTTGTTTAATTTATGTAGTAACTTAAGTGGTTATAACTTATTAAAAAGGGTTAATAAGATTTCTTTATATATTATTTCAGAAACGAGTTAAGTTCAATTAGCAACTAAAAGCAACCCACCTCGCTTTATTTGTGAGCTTCTTAATTGTTTATATTCCGTAAATGATTGCCTAGTGATGTATTAGTGAGTTGTTGCAGTTATTCTGTAACTGATTGGTCGTGCACTACTGCATCTCATGCATCTACATTTCATGTAGATCAAACCTTGGTCGACGGGATATACGAGATTGAGGTTGCGCCCGCGGACGACCCCGCTGCTGCTGAATTGAATCTTGTCGCGGCACAAGACCCGAACCAAAGTTCAGAAGGGCCCAAGGCCAGTGGTGATCAGGAAGGCAAGCACCGGAGCATAACCCACTGTTACAACTAACTCTCTTTACTTTGTGCCTGAATTTGTGCATTTAAGTTTTGAGGAGTTGAATGAAACCCTAGTTGCATGATCCCTAGGTACCTATGTCCTAATACTAGTATGTGTAGGTCGTTTAGACTGCCATGCTTAATTAGGACCGGTAGAAGTCGAGTGATTGCCTTGTCACTCGCGAGATATAGGCTTTTACTTTATACCAGTTTATGATGTTCGGCAAGCGGGGCTTGTGCGATATTTCTGTTTGGTTGATGTCCCGCTTGCACAGTTGGTTGTTGGCTAAGGCATTGAGGGTGTGGCGATGTTGGTCAAGCTTTTGAAGGTACTAATCGTATGCCGGAAAATATGGTAAACTGGTAAACCTAGTACTTGATTCAAACTGACGTCTGATGGGTTTTATCACTCCCTTGGGCGAGGGGTTGTGGCGAGTGTAGCAGTGGCCGCAGCACAGGTTTGCCTGGGGCACCTGGGGTCCGTTGGGGCGTGCACTCGGGCGGAGTGGTCCCCGATGGCAGATGGCAGGGAGAGATGGGAACGGTTGCCCCGTGAGGTCCAGGGTGTCTCTCACGGGTCGTGCGATTAGGTTGTCCCATGCATGGTTAAAATCAACTCGAGTTGTCCGTCCTTCGCGGTTACATGAAGCTGCTTGATCTCTTTTCACACATCAGTGCCTTGGGCCAATGGGTTTAGAGATGTGGCTAGTTGAGTAATAATGATGAATGACTAATTAATTGTTTTTCGACATTGAATGTTATTGGATAGTTTGGCAAATTTAGTAATAATTAGTCTCACTTTAAACTTGGCTAAAATATTGAAAATAGGGATCAACTTGTAGATGCTTTTTGGCAAAATAATTCCCTCCACCATAAAGCCTTGCATGTCTAGAATTTATCCTTGTCGGGTAAGTCTTGCTGAGTAATTAGTACTCAGCCTTGCTTGTGGCTTTGTTTTCAGGTGCTCATGTTAATTGGTCGTGGTGTTTGAGCCGTCCTCCTCGAGCGAGGGCCGCGGTGAACGAGATCATGTGAGGGCTCCACATGGTTTCTTTTGTACCGACGTTAGAACTCTTCCGCTGTTTATAACTCTGTGTTGTAATAATTAAAATTTGTGCACTGTATTTGTATAATTATCTATGTGAACCCCGTGTTGTAAAATTTGTGATGAGTTGTGCTACCTGAGCCCATCTTTGAGTGGGACTGCTGCTATTTCGTTTCGGTCGAGAGAAAAATGTGGTGTAATCAGGAAGGAATCCGACGGATTGCACGATTAACTCGGTTTAGGGGCGTGGAGCACTACTGTGATAGTGGTCCCATGCTCTTAAGCCGGATTAATTGGGGCGGTCTGCCACATCTAGCCCCTGATTTTCCAACACAATTAGGTTGGTAGGGAAAACCATCCCATTAAGCTCTAACTGAGCCTGTTCAACCATCTGATTAGTTACTTGCTTGGCTCCAGGAGCATTAATAATATAACGAGTTCCTTGAACTTTAACATCTAACTGATGTTTCAATGCAAAACTCCGACTGATGAAAGTATGAGATGCTCCAGAATCAAATAACACAAAAGCCGGATGATGGTTGATAGTGAACATACCAGCAAGCACTGGCTCCTCATCAGGAATCTCCTCCACATTCAGATAGTTCACCCGTCCTGTGCGGGTATTTAGGAACTTCTTCTGCACAAACTTAGGACCTGCACCCTGAGCTGGTGCAGAAGTAGCCGCTGGAGGCACCGAAAGAGCTGGCACTGACTGATTGGCCTTAGGAAGGCGGCAGTCTCGGGCAAAGTACCCAGGCCTACCACAATTGTAGCAGGGCTGCTGGCCACTGGGTGCACGATAGTTGTTGTTATTAGGCCCAGCCAAGCGAGGCACATTGGCTGGCGCACGCACAGCCCACTACCGGTTCCTGAACTGTTGTTACTGCTGCTGCTGCTGAGGAGCTCGATACCCAGATCGAGCTGGTATGTGAAACACTGTCCGCACCCTCTGTGGCGGTGGTGGTGCACTGAAAGATCCACCAAGAGTAAATTTTCTCTTTTTCTCACTGTGGTATGCCTTCATCCTGTCCTCTGCCTGGATAGCCTGGCTGACCAGACTATTAAAATCTGGAAGATTGCAGGTGGATAATTTGTGTTGCATTTTTAAACTCAACCCTCGATAATATCAATCCTTCTTCTTTTCATCCGTATCCACAAACGGATGGGCATACTGAGCTAGGAAGTTGAAATATTGGTATACTCCATTATGGACTTATTGCCCTGCTGAAGCTTTAGGAATTCTTCCATCTTCATTTTGAGCAGCCCGCTGGGAATATAATATGCGCGGAAGGCAGTGCGAAACTCCTCCCACGACAGTACCTTCCCAACCGGCTGAGTGGCCAAGAAGTTGGCCCACCAGGTCCCAGCAGGACCTTGAAGCTGTTGGGACCCATACTCCACCTTCTGTGCTTCAGTTATACGAGGAATCAGGCGGAATGTTTGCTCCATAGTGCGGATCCACTCATCGGCTTCCAGTGGATGCTCTGGCTTCATAAACACAGGGGGATGAACATCCATGAACCTTTGATAGTCCACCCCCTCAATAGGCTCATGCTGCCTCCGAGAAGAAGATCCCGCCATGCTGTTAGCAATCATACCCATCAACCTTGTAAATCATTGTTATTCACCAGATGTGCTATCACATCAGTCGGCAACTGGGGTCCAGACCCGGCTGATGGGGTCGCCCCATTACCTCCCGAACCATTTCCGGCTGGAGTTGAAGAAGACATTCTACAAAAGTATGAATGCTTGATTAAATACTGATCTCAATTTGCTGATACTTACAATAGTAAGAGTACAACAATTGGAAGAAATAAAAGTACAACAAGTATTAGCATCCATTTCATACATCTTGGCTAAACTTGCATTAAAAGGAGAAACTGAGTACATCAAAGCTTAAGTAATAAAGTCCACCTCACACCCTTAATTATACGAACTCCATTACAAAATTCTAAAAGAAAAGTACAACCCTCGAGCTCTCTCCCAGCTCGGTTATTCTTAGTACTATTACACAGATTAATTACATAACACACTCACTCCCTTCAGGCCTTCCTACTGATCTCCACCGTCCTCATGACCCAACTGGCGAAGCATCTCACAAATCTCGTCCTGATTATCCTTCACTAGCCCAAATAGATTATCGTAGTTCATGTGGAAACCACCTGAAGTACCATAATCACCCCTGTATTCCCCAAAAGAGGTGACCGAATCCTCCAGGTAGGGCACAGAGGAATGGTTCTCTAAACTAATGGGTCAAGACAGTTCTTCAGGGTCCTCCTCTTCCTCTTCCCCCTCCTCATCAGAATCATCAACCTCAAACCAACCACCCTCTCCAGGCATCTCAGGATCTTCCTCAAACTCCTCAAAATTATCCCCCCTCTTGCTCAACACCCTGCCCCTGCACTGGTGGCTGGGGTTGGGCTGCTGCTTGTGCTTCTTCTAAAGCAACCCTTAAAGCAGCAATCTCATCAACGTGTTGCAGCCTTTCCTGCTGCAAGTTGTTGACATTGGTATTGAGCGCCTGGATCTGCTGATCATACTCTAAAGCCTGAGTATGATAGTAATTTTGGGCGGACTGCATATTCTCCTCTAAAGTGTGGATTCGCTTTTTATACGAATCCTCCAACATCTCCACAGTGTCATTCCTAACCTCCGCCATCTCCTGCTGGTGCTTTAGCTGTGTTTATAACTCCGCCTCATGCTTCAGGGATTGCTCATATCCCTGTTCCCTCTCATGGTTCAGGTTATACAAGGCTTGCATGTAGCTGGAGTTGGCGTTCATATACTCATGGTATAAAGCCTTGGGAGTCTGGTGGATTTTCCTAACCCTAGATCCCCACAGATCATAGGGTCTCACCTCCGAGGGATAAAATCTAGAACTGGTTTGCCCAACCTCGGTGGCATGTTCATCACAGAGCTCAGTGAGAGCCTTATGTGCTACCAGGTTGATAGTGTCAGACCTCTCCATCCCCTGGGCATGAACTGTTTTAGGTGGCCATTCTGGGTGTTGTGGGTTTGGGGGTAGGTGTAGGTACATGTCACACAAATTGCATCCCCCAGTGAAAGTCTCCTTAGACACATACTCTGGGTACTCCTCAAAACCCAACTGCTTCATGGTTCCCTAAAGCACCTGAAGAAAATCAGGTTCCTCCTCACAAAAACCATGGGTCCAACCTTTCTCGTCTACTCACTGGGCTGCCATCTGTACAACAGATAGACAAAAACCTTAAGCCAGGGTAAAACAAAGGGTTTTTAAAGAAAACAAAAACTACCCAAAAACCCATGCAAAGGTATGCAATGCACATGCTCGATTCCTACGACCTGAAAGGAAACACACAACCTCTCGCATAGACACAGTGGCTTTTTCGTACATCTCTCAACTTATAATAATCTACCGATTCTAAGCGTAGCGAACGAAGTTAGGGTACCTGCAGAAGACCATACATTACCATTCACTATAGAAATGGCACCCATGCGTTCAACACTGCATGGACAGTGCTTCATACATTTACACGTATTCACTTGTCCCATACTCAACACTGAGGATATAAGCTCTGATACCAGCTGTGATGGAACAGTCCTACTTAAACTGACTCAGGTGTGATCTGTAGTGTGAAACACTAACACGTCACACACCTAGGTCAGCATAAGTCCAGGGTTCCATCGAGTGTTCACTGTCAGCTGTCTCATCACAAATACTCAGGATCCCAACACCAGAGAAAACATCACAGATATTGCACAGGTAGAATATACAACACAGACAGGTAAGAATTATACAAACCAGAGTAGCTCAAATTTAAATATTACACAGGTTCTAAGTTCAGCAATAGTTTAACAAGGTAATTAAACAAACTAACATCAGATCATGTCGTGCCCCGACATGTCTGAATCCTCGGACCACCTCGGCGCCAGCAACAGCCTACTCCTCGGGCTCAACTGCAACAAGGGTCAAAAAAACACTGAGTACAAAGGTACTCAGTGAGACTTACCCGACAGACTAATCTGAAGAATAGCAAGGGCATGCATGGCTTTGCAGTTAAATAGAAACAACAGACTCTAGCAAGGCAAAGCTTATTAAGTTACTGTTCTATTTACCAAATTTTAGACTAACAAGGTAAACCCTATTCAGCTAGGTGAGCTAATCAGTACTGCCAACAGTAGGAAAAACAAGGCATGACAAATATGAGAGCTGAACATTACATAGACACGCAATGAACTATCTGTCAGGATCAAGCATGTATCAAAACCGTGACACTCGGCGATTCGAATCGATTTCAAACCCTGCAGGGGAAAACCTGGGACACACGCCGCGTGCGCGCCCCCGGAAGGCCACACGAAGCTACTTTTCCCGCTGCGGCCACCATTGCCTGAACTGTGCCCACATAGCCCGGGGTCGCATCCCCAATCCCTACACAGTGCCCGGGCAAAGGCATGTGGGTTACTGACTACGACCCCGCCAACATTCCTCGCCAGACATGGTGAGTCACAGTTCAACCGTTAGTACCACAGAAGTACATCAGTTTCCCGGCTCCCTATATCGGTATGTGCCCAGTACGTTCAAAGCTTGACCACAGGTATACCACAGCAACTCCTAAACTTATCCTGTGGGCAGGACCAACTCAAACTACCAAAACGTCCAACATATTACTTAATCATCAACCATATGTCCTGCCCAACACTTTCAAAGACTTACTAAACAGATTTAGCCCTCTAATGCCAACATTACCTAATGGCAGGTGATTGGGATAACACCTGACTTTACTACTTTGAGCAGGTCTAAGCAACTCTACTCTATCTTTTTGAAAAGGTGGCAGAGATGCTCTAAACAAGGATGGATTATGCATTAAAATAGGATTCACTCCATTCTAGTCTAACGCACAAACATAGGCTCAATCATAACAACAGTAGTTAAGTTAGTACTGGGACGGGTATGCTCCGGGGCTTGCCTGGCTCACAGGACTCCGGCTCTGCAGCAACAGGGGCTTCTGGGGCTTGCGGAACGGCTTCGGTCTCCGCCTCGAACACCACCTCGTCCCCCTCCTGGACGTCGTCGGGGACCTCCACCAACTCCGGCTGCAACGGATCCTGGTCTACACGATATGATGCAACAACATGAAAGAATTAAATTAGAGACCCTTAACCACCCTAAACCTTGAATAAACACCTAAATAGCATAAAGGAATTAATTACTTATTCAAGGATTATAAACCAGAAAATAACTAAATAAAAGCTTATTTTCTAATTTAAACAAACCCTTAAACCCATCCTAACATCAAGGGTAATAATTATAAAACATCTATTATACTAAACAATAATCTAAATGCATAAAGAAAAATGCAACTATTGCAATAAAATTTATTTCATTAATTTTAGAGTTTCCTACAAAAAGATATGTATTTCAAAACATTCTTCCTATTGAAATGCATTTCCAAAAACACTAAATACCTAATAAAACCTAAAACTCCTCGGTTTTTCAGAAAACCCCCTGGCTTCTCCTTTATTCAAACCTGCAGTCCATTTTTCATCCACTTGGGCCGACCCGCGAGCCCGGCCCATTTCTCCTCTGATCGGCCCGGTCCACGTTTCCTTTTCTTTTTCTTTTTCCCCTTCTTTCTCAGCCGGCCCGGCCCAACTAAACCCGGCGGCTGCCGGCCCAGCCCAGCACCGCCCACCGCTTCATCCTCCACGCGCAGACGCGCGCCCGCGCGCGGCCGACCGCGGCGGCGCTGCCTCACGGCAACCACGCCGACGGCGAGACCCCGGGCTCAACAGACCCCATGTTCCCGCGTTCTGGACCACCGCGCTTACAACCCCAGCCAAAACCCCGACCGGAAGTGGTTGGACACACCAGAAAGGCATGGCGACGGCGGCAGCGCACGGCAACGGCGGTGAACCACCGTGCCGGCTCGGGAATCCCGATTCGGGGCAACAAACGACACCACGAGCATTTACAAGGCCTAGGACACAACAGGCTCACGCTCCTAAGGGTTCTAAGGGCTAAAACGAGGGGTTCCCCCGCGACGGCGGCTTGAACGTCGCCCGCAGCGGCGGTGGACGCACCAGCCGCCATGGCGGCGCTACGGCGTTCCCGCTAGGTGGGCCACAGACCAGGGCAACAAGCCACAGGGTAAGCATCACGGGGACCTCGAGAACAAGATTACGGGGCTGATATGTGACAAAGATGGCTGGAAGGTGGAGCTCACCGTGGCTCGGTGGACAGCGGCGGTGACAGGGCAAGGACGACGGTGTCGCGACGATTACGGTTGAAGCGTCTGCACACGGACGCGCTGGAAGAACCAAGGCTACCCCTGAACACTCGCTCGCGAACGGATTTGAAGGGAAACGCAAGGACGACGGCGAAAGGCTGAGCGGCGGTGAACGGCACCGGAAGAGCGCGATAACGAAGAACGCTCGAATTGATCGAGCCTTAACCCATCCACGCGCGCGGCGAGCACTGCCAGAAGCTGCTTGCTGCACAAGAATTATAGAGGGTACTTCCAACTATAAAACCCATTATGTAAGCTTGCTCCAAAACTCAACCAATTTGGAGATCCACAGCTCTAAACATCAGCCTGTAAACGGATTGCGTAACTGAACCTGTCTTTTGTTTCAGCAACCCATCCAGGCCAGTAACTACACCTGGCTTTTTCTCCAGATTCTGTATGTAAACTCTTCGAGCTCAAATAACCAAATTTGTAGCCCAAACATTGAACTTCAATTGCTTTAATATAACCTTGGTCTATATCTCCACAGATTCGGAGATAGTGGCCACTGAACATCAGCCTCAAAACCGGCACTTGATGAATCTTGCGAAAACCAGCGGATTCAAACCGATTTTTCTCCATATTTTGAATGTAAACTTTCAAAACTTCAAATACAAAAGTTGTAGCCTGTGTATAGACCTTCACTTTCTTCAATATGGACTTGAGCTGATTCTGCCTAAATCAGGAGTTAAGCTGCACTGAATCCGACCCTTTTCAATCACCCATTATCAGAAAAAGTGCAGTTAACATTGCTTTTGAAACAGCCACCTTCAAGCAACTTTTTCTCCATATTTCACATGTAAACTTTTAAAACTCTAAATGTAGTTCTTGTTGCTGGTACACTAAGCTTCAATTTCTCTTATACACTTGTTGGCTGATTTTGCTTAGATTGGAAACTACAAGGCCTTTAATTTGAGCCAAAATTCCAAATCAACACTTCTTCCAAACCTCCTTTTCCTCCTTTTAGGTTTAACCTCAATAAACGCTGATTATCCCTTAATGACCTTGTAAAATTATCCAAAAGAGTGTTTAGATGTCTTTGTTAACACAGGATTGTTACAACAAGGCCTAAATAAATTTACGGCGTACGTGTGTGCAGACCTAGCTAGGTTGCTTGCTTGTCAGAGGAGAAGTGACCCTGCTGTTCATGCAGACGCTTTTTTCTTTCTTTAGGTTTAGGGCGTACCGTGCGACGCGTCACTTCCACTCTCCTCTTCATCTAACCCTATCTTTTCGCGCCTCACATCAACCAGAATGCATGCATGAGTACTGTGGCAAGCATGGGTACTTTATGCTCTGACCCATAAACGTGTAGAGATCTGTCACAACAGGTACGCGCTTTGCATGCATGGATGTGAGATAGAGGGAGCGCATGAATGATGGGCTCATGCATGCATGCAGATGACACTTGGCGCCGCAGATCTTGGCGCCGAGCTCGGCGCCGTGGATCTTAGCGCCGAGGTCTGCGCTGCGTCTGTTTTCCACGTCGTCTATTGCCCTAGACCTCGGCGCCATAGCCTAGGCGCCGTGGACTACGGTGCCGAGTCTAGGGTCCATTTTTGCAAATCTTTCTGCCAAGGGTCTATTTGTGAATTTTTTTCATGAAAAGGGCTAAAAAATAAAAAAATCAGCACTATTCATGCTACTGTTTACTGGAGCTGTTTTTCTTCCTTCTCTCCCTCCTCTCACAGAGCCGGGTGAAGCCACTATTTTTGGCTTCACCAGCTCCAGTGAATGTGCCAAACGGGGCCTTAATCTTATCGAGGATGAGTGCCTGTTCCTGCAACCTCTAAGGATGGAGGGCGTTGCGTGGAGGGGACAGGCCTGTGGCGCTGCTAGGGAGAGAGCGATGATGCTACTGCCGTATGAAGCGAGCGTGAAGAGTGGGATCGAGGTGGAGCGCGGAAGTGGAGACGAGCCCGGGAGGGGCGGCGTGGAAAATCCGGAGACATAGGCGAAAAGAAAAGAAAAGGGATGGGAGACGACACCAATAGTCCACAGTGATTTGAGGTCGGACCTCGGAGGATACTACGGGTACAGTGGGCAGGTAACTCACTATGCAGTGAAAAAAAAATATGTTTTTGGCAGACTCATTCTTTAACACCTAATTTCTATGGGTCTCCATCCCTTCCCACCTCCCTCGGCCCTGGCAGGTGAGACCAGCGTGAGGGGCACGGTGGACTTAAATTGGGTGAGAAACATTTTCAAATGTTTTCGTTCTTTATAGTATAGAAGAAGAATAGATAATAGCAGACATGCTCAAACCAAACACCTCCAAATGTGACCTAAATCCTCCAAACTTCTTAAATGGAATGAGTTGGTTGCAAGCATTGCTTTTGTGCAGCTCGATGACCTACAAGATTATATTAAATGGGATATCTCAAAACCTGGCTCTTTCAATGTACAAACATCTAGTAAACCAAGTTATCTTGCCTCTCAAAAAATCGTTATGGAAGTTGAGAATACCTCTCAAAATAAAGATATTTATTTAGTTCTTGTTAAAAGGGGTAATCTTAACAAAAAATAATCTATTAAAAAGAAATTGGAAGGGCAATGACCAATATTGTTTTTGTGACAATAAATAATCTATCCAACACCTATTTTTTGATTGCCATGTTGCGAGGTTTGTTTGGAGAGTTTTTACAATGGCTTTTGGTTTGCAATCTTCTAAAGACATAACTGATTTATCCGAGGTGTGGCTTGATCAAGTAGACCGGCATATGCGATCTCAAATTTGCGTGGGAGCAAGTGCGGGTTTTTGGTCTATTTGGATATGTAGAAATGACATTGTTTTTAACAGGAAAAGATTATACTCTTATCTGCAAGTAATTTTCAAGGCGATACATTGGGCACGTTTTTGGAGCACTCTGCAGAAGAAGACGAAGGGACCACATTTGAAGTGGGCTTGCCGAATGCTTGAGACAATGGCTATAGAGATATTTGCCAGACATGGGTGGCCGTTCTTTAGAAGGCTTAGTGCTTGACTATCTTTTCGCTTCGTCTTGCTTTTTGAGAGCTCTTCTTTTAATTCGTTACAAGCTAAAACTGTAATAAAAATTGATTTGAGTGCAAAACTCTTGCGGAGACTGAAATAAAATTCTTTTTTCTAAAAGAACACTCCACAGTGGAGCTTGTTTGGATCCATCCTAGAAGGCCAGAAGCCCAGAACCCTTCCTACTTCCCTATTCCCAAGAAGATGAAGAAACCAAAATCGATGCTAACATGCTAAACCAAGCAAACATTATCCTTCACTATTTGGCTCGTGGAGTGATTGGCTGCCGAGTGCCGACTCCCTAGCTAGTCCCAGGAGCTATAGGTCCTAACAACATCCCGTGAAGGCAAAAAGCGCCAAGAAGCCACGCATGGTGCCAAGAAACGATACACGCCGACGTCTCCACGATAGAGACGAAGGCGCAGAACCTCCCAAAACAACTCCATCCCCTCCATTGCGTCCATTCATTCGCGTCCTTTGCATGCAGTCTCATTGTTTCAACTTTCAAAGACGGCCGGTAGCCTTCTACCGAAGCGTTCAGACTAGAGCTCGAGAGACCACAAGCCTATCGTGTCCGAACAACCAGCGCGCCGCGTCACACCGGTGCTCTCCTCCGATCCCCGTCTATAAACAACACGCCAGCTCCCCATTCGACGAGGAGATGGGTACCAGTGTCAGCATGGCGAGCTCTTCTCGGCTGCTCCTTCTCGTGCTTCTCTCTTGCTTCCGCTGCTGCCCCGCCGCCGCCCACCATGCCCGGGAGCACGCGCGGCCACCAGTGACGGCCGATGCCGTCGTCGTCGGCTCCGTCCACTCCGGCTCAGAGCCCGCCGCCGCCATCTCAGGTGTGTAACTCGATCGCCGAATGTTATTTTTGGAAGAAGTCAGCGTACGTGACCGGCCGGATTCTAAATCTCTGACGCTGCGCGCTGGTCTCTTCTCGTGTCATGTCATGTCCCAGGCGCCCAGGTCGCCGTCGGCTGCCACGACGGGAACGGCCGCGCGGTGTTCCGCCAGGAGGTCGTCACCGACCGCCGCGGCGTGTTCCGCGTCCACCTAGCGCCGGGGCCGGCCGGCCGGCTCCGGTCCGTCGCGTCCTGCTCGGTGCAGCTCCAGGTCAAACAGCAGCAGCAGCCGGAGCCGAACGCGCAGCCGTGCGCCGCCACCGCGACCTCCACTCGCGGGCTCCGCCCCGTCGCCGCCCAGGAGCGCCACGGCGGCGCGCGTGTCTTCTCCGCCGGCGCGTTCGCGGTCGGCCCGCCGGAGCTCTGCGGCCGGAAGGGCCTCTTCTTCCCGCCGCTCCCGCTCGTGCCGGAGCCGCCGAACGTCGGGGGCGTGCCGATCCCGCCGAACCCGATCACGCCCGCACCGCCGTCCCTCGTGCCGCCGGTCTTCCCCACGCCGTCTCCGCCCTCCGTCCTGCCGCCGCTTGTCCCGCAGCCGCCGCCGTCGTCGATAATACCGCCGCTTCTGCCGCCGTTGGTTACGCCGCCGCCGCCGCCACCCCCGCCCCAGCTTCTTCCGCCGGTGCCGGGCCTCCCTCCCGTGTTTCCTGGCGTGCCGCCGGCATCCGCTTCCAAGAACCGACGGCCGGGGACTCCCTGAGAAAAACGTCCAGTTTCAGAGTTGTTTTCCGTGAGTTTTGCATGTATCGATCTTTTTGGTGTCATGTTCAGAGGATGAGGATCTACTACTGTGCGTTACATTCAGACAGGATGTAACAAGATGTGCATTAAAAGTTTCCTGCTTGATCAGTATTGTACTGTATATGCCAAAAAGATATGAAACAACCGTATAACATGTCACATTTTCTAGTAATCTTCTATTGCGTGTGTCATGAACTATGATCACTACTGAGATTCTCTGGTACCAGCAGTGCATAGTTTTATACACAAATATTTTATAATTAAAAATCACACGCAGTGACTATCTAACGTCACATTATTAAGCCTATCAAGAACACAATGCTTTTCTATCGGAATCATAGATTACATTAATTAATTTTCTGATTTACTACGCTCTTTATATTATGGGAAAGCTATCCTTAAACTATAATCTGGATGTCAGGAAGAACGGCACCCATGACGTAGTGAGTGTGTTAACAAAGGTGTTAAGTCCTTAAACTATAATCTGGATGTCAGGAAGAACGGCACCCATGACGTAGTGAGTGTGTTAACAAAGGTGTTAAGCTCTGTGGACTATTTTAGGATCAGCCAGTGCCAGTTAGCCACACGTATATGAGAGTACGAGACAGACATGAGAGTGACCTTGGTGAAGTGAGCCGAGTCCTTTTTTCCCTATTTCTAAATGACTTGACTTGTCATATGAAATGACTTCTCTGAGCGAAGGAAAACAGTTTTCTTTGATCCCGGCTAAAGTTTAGTCTCCGTCACATCAAACATTTTTATGGTAATTAAGATGACTAAACATTAACTAATTATAAAACTAACTGCAGAAGTCCTGGACTAATTCGCGAGACGAATATATTAAACCTAATTAATACACCATTAGTAAATAGTTACTGTAGCACCACTTTATCAAATCATAGTCTAATTAGACTTAATAGATTCATCTCGACAATTAGCATCCATCTGTACAATTAGTTTTATAATTAGTCAATATTTAATACTTCTAATTAGTATCAAGACATTCGATGTGACATGGCTAAAATTTAGCCCACCTGATCCAAACAGGGCAAACTAGATACGCCATCAACTGTCATAGGATGCATTATTTCGTCTTGATGGATAAATCCAATTATATATTGCTTTGCTACACAAACGTCGAAGGCAATTTTTTTTCTTTTTTTTCACTATTATCAAGCTTGCGGCTTCAGAGATTATTCAGGCTTCAAGGGAAGGATCAAGGATGCTAATCGAATCGGACTCGAGTTGGGCGTTCCGGCCGGTTCGGAGTCGTCGTCTATGACACGGACGAGATCTTGTCGGAGTCCGATCCGATTTCGGATAGAGGCCGATAAAATAACACCTGCCGGCGGCGAGACTCGCCAAGCATCAGAGCATCGTCATCCCGCGCCCGCCACCTGATACCCGCGCGCGTCACCACCCATCAAACCTTCTCCCAGCGGAGAGGAAAGGAGAGAGAGGAGCTGGCGGAGATGGACATGGAGGTGGACGCCGCGCCGGCCGCCGCCGCGGCGACGGGCAGGAAGAGGCGCGCCGGCGCGTCGCCCGGGCGAGAGGAGGAGTGCTGGCGCTGGGAGATGAACATGGAGACGGACGACGCGGAGGAGGAGGTCGGGCTGGAGCACGCCGGGTGGCTCTGGGGCGAGAAGCCGCGCGGGGACAAGGTGGAGGTGGACCCTTTCCCCGACGTCAGGGAGCTTCGGCACCAGTGCCGCATGTCCAGGATCCGGGGCGCCGCTGTCCTCGCCCGCTTCGAGCATCGCCAACGCCTGGCCATGGCTTCTCCGGCTACTATCAGGCCAACCAGCATTGCTCAACTAGCGAATAACAAGCGTCTAGCGGTGTAAAAGCTCGTTTGCTACATGTGTGAGTGTTTTAAAAAGAATTCAAAATCCAAGTGCTCATGCATGGATTGGGAACATTATCATTGGAAATCTAAGGTGCACACACATTATCATTGGAAATTTTGTTTTGCACAAAAGTGTGTAAAGAACACATGTTTCGGCTTAAAAAATTCTCAAGGATCTAGTTGAATGAGAAGCCTCTATTTGGAAGAGCAGGGGATAAAATCTGCAGAGGTCCATTGAGTTGCTCTAAGAAACTGCAGTGATCAAGTGCGGCTTTCGTATACGGAGTTTTCCACGCATCCCAAGTCAGGCATTGGCCAGTCACATGTTAAACAAAAAAATTGTTTATTTTGCTATTTAAGTTGTCTTATTTTCTGCAATTTATCTGTAAAGCTATAGATCTTCATCCCATTACCATACTTGAAACCATTGAAAACACATCGCTTGACCAGCCTTAAGCGTTGCCAACCGCTAACCACCCAACTTCACTTGTTTTTTTTAACTTCACTTTCTGTCAAAAGACTAGTACAGACGCAGACGTTCATACATATACGCACGCATATTCACCCTTATGAGTACACTTTTTTTTGCGAGGAATTAGTACACACAGTAAACCCTATATCTATGAACACCTCCGAGAGATTAAGAGTACGGACGCAGACACTTACACACGCACACACACATTCACCCCTATGAGTACACACATGCAAATGTTACCCCTATGAATACTTTCGAGAGACTAGAACGGTTGTTCCGATCTTGAGATTGACAAAGTCACCACATACAACTTGCTATCGACGGGTACATAGCTACCACTGAAATAATAACGCCGGTTAAATTCAGAAAAATGTAACACAAAAATGTAACACTCTTACCGAGTCGGGTTCCATCACAAGGAAACCTAACCAAGCGTACCGCACCCAACCTCACTTGTTAGCTTCATAATAAGACAAAAAGGCTAGGTACACCGAAGAGTCATACTAAGTATTGTATAAACATCAATTTTAAGCATTTCATTTTGTGAGAAAATTTTTTGAAATTCAAGAATGTTCTGGGAAACGCTTATAGCCTAATTATATGTTCCTACACCCTTTCTACTAGAACCAAAATTTCCAAAAATATAAAAGAACACTAAAATGGGTTTTTAGAGATTTCCCTACTAAGTTGCTCGTTGCCTTAACATCAGATCGAGTGGTAGGAGCCCTACTATTGTTCATACTAGCGCCAACATTTGGCGGGTGCTCCGGTTACCACATTGCCAGTGGCATGTTGCAGCGCCAGCAATGGAGCTGATCAGCTGCACCTCGTCTAGGAACTTTCCGGAATCTCTCGTAACTTTATTGGATTTTTCTAACTAAAGGTAAGAATTAAAGTAAACTTCGGTGTGCAGCCATATGCAAAACAGCTTGGAACGGGCCGATAGAAATATTTTAAGTGATTCCAATAATTGGGAGATAAAAACGCAGGAGGACGACCACTTGCAGCCACCAATCGCAGCCGCCGCCTCCAGCTTTCCCTCAGATAGTCGAAGAAAGAAAGGAGAGGAGAGAGGAGAGGCCGATGGACATGCACATGGACATGGATGTGGACGTTGCAGCGACGGGGAGGAAGAGGCCCGCCGCCGCGGAGGACGCGCTCCGGGAAGAGACGACGCCGCGCGGGAAGTCTACTAAGTGGAACTCCTTCGAGTACGAGTCGCGCGACGACCTCCCTCCCGATGTCAGGGAGCTGCTGCACAAGGGTAACATGCTCAAGATCCGGAACGCCGCCTCCCGCGCCCGCAGCGCCAGGTTCAGGGAGGAGCTCGCCCGCCTGTGCCCCAAAGCCGGCATCCCCAAGTGATTTCAGCAGAGCAAGCGTTTTGTATGCCAGGTTCAGGGAGGAGCTCGCCCGCATGATTGTTCAGCACCTGCTGCCTGCACATGATCAAATGCCTGATAACCAAACCCCAGCTGCCACACTTGTTCTCCTCCCTGTAAGAACCATCTGCATTGATTTCCATGACATCTTAACTCGGTGGTACCCAGCAGCAAGCTTGAGGCATTTTCTGATCCTGTTTTTATCTCTTATGTTGTTTTGTATTAATTCAATTACCAATCTTCAGAAGGTAAACTGAAATTCTCCAGCACGTTTGATCACCTTTGTTCACTTTGTTTCTCTCAGTCCAGCAGTGCCATAAAAAGATAATTTCAGTCGAATATCATCAGCAAGGTCAGGGTTTCATAAATAACTTTCTGCCGTTTACACAGCTCTGAGCTCTCCAATTTCGGTCTGATGTCCTCTAGATGGATAGCTAGGTATCTTTGTTCTTCGAATCAGGTGGGTGGGTGGGATTTTAGGCGATTGAGTCGCAACCAACCAATCATGCGCCGATCGGACACGAATCGAATAAATGGGCTTTGGATTTTGCCGAGGATCTGGTGCTCTGACTACCAATTGCGAGGTTCCAGGAAAGAGAAGAAGCAGAACGCAGAACAAACAGCAAGGCAAAACGAAATTGATAAGAGTGAGAGGGGAAATCAGTAGCAATAGCTGCTGGAGGATTAATTACATAATCCATTAGTTCGCTAATACTGTTTAAACAGTCCGAAAAACTTAATTTAGGCGCTAAACCAACTATGGTCCGATGTCGACCGTTGGATGCGCAAGTAACGTAGATGCTGAAGTCGCCGAAGCGTTGAGTTGAATGCCGACTTCACTGTGTAATCTTCTACTTCAGTTAACTGACGAACTGAATGACAACCTCGCCCGTCAAGGCTCATCGCTGGCCTCTCTCGAATCCTCTCGCTCTGCTACAGTTGGGAGCAGCGAAAAAGGGCGAAGCGGTCGCCGCCGGCGAGATTGGCGGTCTCCTCCACCTCTGACGGCCTGAGAACCGTCTAGAGGTGGCGGAGACTGCATGGATCTCGTCGGTGGGTGGTGTACAGAGTAGTCTAGGTCCTATCTTGTCTAGGGTTAGGTTTCCAGGCGGCATCGGCGGCGGCGCGTCGGAAGAAGTCCTCTCAGGCTCTCCCCCGCCTCGTTGGTGCTTCACTCCAGCGTCAACGGCGAGCTCGTGGAGGGGGTGCTCCTGGAGTGGAGCCTCTGTTCGAGAGTCGACGGCCCGCGGCTCATCATCCCTTGAGTTCGTCGGGCTTTTGTTGGGAGGGTGCGGATGCAGCTTGTGGTCCTGTGGATGGCAGGAGAGTGGAGCCGATTCTTCCATCAAACGTCGGCTTTAGCCGTCGCCGGCGAATCTGGGTCCAGGGTCACCGGAGCTCGGGGTGTGTCCCCAGCCGATGGACCTCCAGCGATGGCTTAATCTCGTCCATGGTGGCGGGTGGCTTCTGCGGCTCTTACCAAAGCTTTCAGGCGATGGACTTCCGGTAGACCTGGGGTCGGTGGCAAACGATTCTGGTGAAGGCCAGCGGCTGTCGACGATGGTGGAATGTAGATTGCAAAGGTTATGGGGACCTATTTGTAAATCTTATGTCTTTTAGGGACCTTTGTGTGAATAGTCTGGTGGTACAGCTGCCTTCTATATCTTTCCAGAATGTGTTTGTATATGTACCTGTTCGTCATCTTTTAAGTTGAATACAAGTTTGTTTGATAAAAAAAAAACCCGACGAACTGAATACTGAATGGCTTCAGCAATGGACAGAGCAGGCTGACATGGTTTTGCTTGCTCGTACTTGCTGCGACGGCTGAACTTGACCGGGCGGAACGCGGCGAGGTGGACGACGCAGCTTCCGCTGCTACCGGTGACCGGTCCCGCCTCCTCCTCCTCCTCCGTGGTGAGCGTGAGCGCAGGCGCGGGGCAGGAGGCTGACCGCCTGCTCGGAGAAAACGAACGAGCGCGGGTTGGGGAGGAGCAAGTGGAGCGACAGCGGCGTCGGCTCCGAGCCCGAGCGGCTGAAGCCGGCGGAGCAGAGGAAGCAGTCGTTAAAGCTCTGGACGCTCCGCGTCGGGATCCTGTTCCTGCCTATGGCGGCCCGGAGGAGGGCGCGAACGCCGCCGGTTCCAGGCCGGGGCAGTGCACGCAGAAGTTGGACACGCGTGGCGGCGGAGCCAGTTTTGTAAGTATTCGCCAAGCCTTTTTGGAACGCTCGCCAAGCCTTTTTGGAACGCGGTAATTTCTCAGGGTTTCTGAGCAATTTGTAATTTTTTATCGGTGAAATTCACCAATTGACGTGTTCTTAAAAAAATATTATACAAATCTATGGAAGTTTTCAACTTATAATGCTCGCTCGAGATTGCTAAATGTGACAGATTTTTACTCGACAAATCTTGTGACAAATTGCTACCACCCCAAAACAAGAAAAAAGGAAATGGAGTTACACTCCACAGTCTACCATCAAACCATGGGAATGTCTGCGACAACTCTCAAGCAGAGCATCTGACATCTAAAAGCAGCAACTGTTGAAACTACAAAAGGATACTAAACCACCAGCTATTTAGCTAGTTTATTTACGGGTGGCTGAAGAAGCCAGCGTCCTGTAGTGCTGGCGCAGGCGGTTCAAGTCCTCGCTGGCCTTGTTGCTGCGGGCGATTCTCGCAGCGGCCCGGAGCTTGACGATGCGGCCCCTGTGCAGGATCTCGCTCAAGTCGTGGCGATAGTCCCAGAAGTTGGCCTTGTGCACCTTCGTGCGCAGCTCCTCCTCGAAGCGCCGGTCCTCTTCTTCTTCCTGGACGAGGTCGTCCACGGCGACGGCGGCGGCCGCGGGCCTCTTCGTTCCCTTCGCCGGCGCGACGTCCAAATCCATATCCATCTCCATCAACCTCTGCTGCCTGCCCTCTCTCGTGTACTACGAACGCTACCGATGCTGCAAAGCCTCGTGCTTTTATCGTGTGGTCAGTTGGATCCGAGTCCGGCAGGAGCAGGAGCTCGAGCTCGACTCGGAGTACTATCCTTCCATCAATCATCGATGCTCGGTGCGCACTCAGCTTGTGACTCTGCATTTTCTCCCTCAAAGTACTCCTAAATAAGAGGTGTTTTACAGTGGTTGAAAAGGTACCACGAGGTACTGGGAGGTACCTTTTCTATTTTGGTAAGGTATCAGGAGATACCAAGAGATACTTTTTCTATTTTGACATCGGTCCCACCTATTTTGATATCGTTTGGTACCTTTTTCTAGGCACCTCTTGGTACCTTCGGATAGCTTTTATGTTTTAACCGTTGAATTTAGTCTGATGGACGATCCTAATTTGTTTCAACTATTGTAAAATTTCTCCCTAAATAAACACCTTACAGAAATCTGAGGTGGTTTTTTCTGTCACAATGCAAAACTTCGAACAAAATTGGTCCATGTTGGATTTTCAGAGACCAAAGTGGCTTTGTACATAATCTTGAGGGATCAAAGTGAATAAGTGATAGTGCACCCCAACTTTCAATAAACTGATCACTGCACTCAAATGCACTACCGCAGAAGTTGGACACACGCGCCGCGCGCGTGGGATGACGGCACAATCTTGAGGTGGAAACTTAAAAAAAAATCAGGTGGTGTTTTTTTCTCTCTCACAACGGTAACTTCAAAGAAAAATGGTTGGTGTTAAACTTCCAGAGACCAAAATGACGTTGAATATAATCTGAAAACTGGAGGGATCAAAAACACGGACTGATAGTTCAGCCAAGTCCCCAACTTTCAACAAAAATATTATCGCAAAAAAAAAGCTGTCACTAAAAAAAAAAATATCACTGCACTCGAATATACCGCAGTGGACAAGGTTCCTGCGGGAAGACGGGACAGGACGGCTTGCTAGCTGCTCGGAGATGCCTGGGCGTCGAGTGGAGGAGGACCAGTTCGTCGTTGCCGGTGGAAGGAGGCGTCCAGCGAGGGGAAGGACGGCCATGGTCTCCACCCTCTGCGTCTGGATGTTGGGTGGCGACGCGTGGTGGAATCTTTTTTTTTTTTTGAGGAAAGACGCGTGGTGGAATCTGAACGTGTGGGGTTTCTCACGATTTGTAGGCAATTTATATTGGTAATATTCATTGTTCCAGAAAAATGAGTTGCATTTTTACTAAAACAAAAATGGCGAATGAGTTGTAGCCCACGAGGTAGAAAATGTGACAATCCGAAGTATTATCTGGTCCATGAGTTTTCGTCGTGCCAATTCGGACAAATAGAAACAGAGCATCTTATACAGTCTAAAAAAAGCAAAACATACTGCAGTTCGGCCAGCAAAACATGTGCATAGGTGGGCACCAAAATAGCTAGAGAACAACTTATGAAATCGATATTCGAATCGGCAAAATGCAAGTGCATAAATCGGTTGCTTGATAGGTCAGAAAGGAAATACGGTCATGCAATGTCCCGTGGACGGAATAAACCGGCACAAAGGAGGGGACACAGTTGGCCCCACCACCAATTTTGCCAGAAAAAGTGACCCGTGGAACCTTCTTGCAAGGTGTCTGTGCGTGCGCATATATCAATCCATGAAATGCCACTTCAAATCTTTAGAGGTTTCGAAAGTTCAGTTCTGCGGTACATTATTACCATTGTTCGCAGTAGAGCACAGCCTGAGCTAGGAAGAGCAGCTGCTGCTGTTCAAAACGATTGTATAAAGTCCTAGAAGATTACCAAATACAACCAGCAGCTCTATCTAGTCTATCCAGATTACATCCTTTGTACGGGTGTACACCACTGATACTTACATGACCAGCCAACCAAGGAACAAAAAGAGTAACGGGAAAAAACACCCTACAACGGACGCTCCTGGCAGGTTGTTGTACCACAGCTACGGAAAGAAAATCAATTTGATTTTACATTGGACGGACTATCTCGGCCTCCATGCCATACCACCCACGCCACCAGCGTCGTAGCCCTGGACGCTGCTACTGCCGGGCACTACACCATACTGGGGTTGCTGTACAATGTTAGTCACCGGGGTGGTGGCGGCAGCGGCGGCAGCAACACCCTGCGCCGGCCACCAAGCATTGCTAGTCTGCTGCCAAGCTTGCCCGGACTGGAGCTGCTGTTGCTGCTGCAAATGTAGCTGCTGTTGCTGCAATGGTTGTTGCTGGGCACGGAGGTAGGCATGGGGCAGAGAAGAGATGGGAACCTGAGGCTGCACCGCACTTGGGATATGGTACTGCTGCTGTTGCTGCTGGTACGGGTGCATCTGCTGCGGGACGGGAGGTGGTGGAGGCAATGGCAGTTGTTGCTGCGGGGCGGCAGGCAGTGGCTGCTGCCTAATCGGCTGGTGGTGGGTGGTGGCCTGGGTTGGGTTCCACTCTGGTATGTCATCGTCATCGTCATCATCCCAGGGGCGGGCTTGTACACATGATCTTTTACCATACTTCTGAACCAGTTCCCTCATTTGCTCTGCTGGGCGAGCAGAGGGAGGTGGCACATGCTGCCGGCCCTTGTAGGCGTGCGCAGTTACATTAGCAGCAGGAGGGTGTGACGAGTTAACAAAATTAAATTCAGGAAGATCGTCCTCATCCCTAGCAACACCAGGGCCAAAGCCCGGAGGGACATCATCAGTTACATCTTCCTCTTCGCGGTGGCGATGCTGCTGGTTGGGAAACCCTGGTGGTGCACCATATGAGTTGTGAGGCAGAGAGGGCCTCGCGGCCGGGTTCGTAACCTGTGGTTTCCTTAGGATTGACTGCCTCCTGGAACCATCATGCCTGTGGTGGGAAGTCGGTACCCTAGGAACATTGGGCCTCCGCCAAACGACAACTCCGATGAAGGATGATCTTGCCACAGTAGCAAGGCTCTCCTGGTGCTCCTTTGGCAAGTGCCGAGAGAGTATCTCCACTGTTTTCCCATGAGAAGGGCACATGTACATCTCTATTCCTTCTGCAGGTTCAGCCAATCCTACTCTCTCATCAGAAATATATGCATCGATAGTCTGCACAAGAACAAATAAATTAAGTAAATCCAACCCTCAATCTTAGATTAACATAGCTCCAGCAGCGGTGAGTGGCAAAGAAAGAAAAGAAACCTGCAAGATATGTTGGCGACCACTCTCTGGAGAACCCTCCTTCCAACACAACTCAGTTATCTATCAAAAAAATTACCAGGTAGTTACAATGATGAAATGGATATCAAACGATTAACCAAAGGCAAAGTGCATGCTTATTAGAAAATCAGAATTTAATGAACCAGTATGAAACTATGAACAATTATAAAACACAACCGTTCACAGCTTCTACACCAAACTTTGGTGATAATGTCAAATGAAGCCATATATCATGATGGCAGTTTAAGGCAAGGTATGGAGGTCCTCCAGGATTCCAAACTTCAAACAGGGTCTCATTTGCATACAAGTGTTAACACACTGACATGCAGTGTGGTTCTCTTTAGTACACAATGAACAGGCAAGATTATCCCACCAGCCAAGAATTAAGTTTAAAGTATTCTGCATCTGTAACCCCGGGCCTTTTTGTCAATAGCATCTAACTCCAACCATTGTTCAATCTCAAATAAGCTATAGCACTAAACTACACATACTGCACAAACTAAACCTTGTCTATGAGAATAGCAAACAGATTACACTAGGAAAAAGGAATTACCATTATAGCACGGCTTCTAGATTTGGGAAGCTGTTCAACAAACTCTTGAAAAGCACTAAGTTTAACTCTCCCCTTAATCTCAACAAAGCTACGCCAATCTTTTAATGATGGCTTTTCACCACTGAAAGGTAAGATTATCAAAACATGTTAGCAGCAGTCCAGATAGAATAAATACATTAACATTTACACATTTTCACGCAGCCAATTGACATTCACATAAATAGTACAGAAACATGCAAAGTAACAAATATTTAGCACAAAAGTGGTACAAGATTACAAAAGTATCTAAGCATTTCTCTGTAATTTACGAGACCACACATCCTGCACCCATTTTCATGTTAAAACCAGTTCAGATATCATTTTGACCTTTGGAAGATATAAAAATTAAAAAATAATAGGGTGAAAATAATGTTAAAACATAGACAAAAACTGTTAACCTTACACATGAATCAATAACAAGGCTCATGTAGCAAACTATCAATAAATGTAAGAACATAAGTACACAACTATTACTCCATCCATCCACCAAATCAAAGTGAGGATGATAACACATGGAAATTCGCCAGAATATGGCCCTAAAATGCAGACCACAATCCTGTAAGGTAGTATACATGCATTTAACTGTTAGATCTTCATATGCCATCATTAATTATGTATAACTAGATTGAAACTTAAAATATAAATGTCTCTCCTCATCTCATTCATGCAATTTGCTAATGATGTTTCAATTATGGCCGGTGTCCCTGGATATTGACAAAAGCTCCATCTGAAATTGCACTCACTTTTTTTTTCAAAAGCATTGATTTAATAACAGTATCATATGTAGCAGTTGGTGGGAAGCATGTTGAGTTATAACAGTATAACCCTGCTAGAATTAGTACAGATTGACGTATCTATCTAGTTCACAAAAGGTTACCAAAAAAAAACAAAAAATGGCTCAAAGCAGGATGTCCAGTGATAGTCTGGTTATCTGGTAGATAAACAAAAGAAAGAAGTCAAAGCAAATAAAATGTTAAGAGTCCTTGACATTATGAGTCACTCTTAGCAGCCACCATATAAAGAACCATTTCTGTTGGTTGCAATACTAGAATGCAGCTTAACTTCCTCACATAAAGGTCTTATTTGCATAACTTAAAACAAAACAACCGTAACATGAATCATAAAAAACAAGTTTTGTCCTAAACAAGAATGTTGCTGATTCTAAGCTCTAAACTTAATGAGATCAAATATATTCTGCAGAACATCAATTTGCTTAATAAGTGCGGAAAAGATAAAGATAAAGAAGAGGAATGTGTTAAATCATCATGGGATATTAGTGTTGACAGAGTCATCCAAAGTAAAATGTGCATATGAAAACATACCTTTTGAAGATGGCAACAACATTAGAGAGTGAAGACACAGTCAGTTGGATTGCACCCTCCCATATGCTCTCACGTATCATAAGAATATTGGTTGCCTTACTGTGAAGAGTGGAATCAGGATTAGAGACATTATTCGTGGCTTCATCTTTAACAGGGGAAGATTTGCTCAGCTCTCCATCATGTGGTTCAGTAAGATCTGAATTTGGAACCACTGGATGTCCTGGTGACTCTAACTTGGGCTCATTGTTATCCTGCGCAGATGGCTTGTCAGACTCAGATGCAGTCTTCTCTAGTGTAGAAGCCTTATCTTCTCTCTCTGGAAGTTCCTCAGGCTCCAAAGTGGTGTCAGGTTCCTCAGAGTCATTGCCATCTTCTTGAGGAGTTCCAACTGAGAGATCAACAAAAGGTGGCTCAGAATCTAAGCCCTGCATGAATTCATCTAACGAAGGAATTGGTGGAAGATTTTCTGTGTCCTTCATGTCATCCAAAATAAGTTCCTGCATGAGATCTGCTTTCTCATTATCGATATATTCTAGATCACCTGACATATCATTGTTGCCTGTCCCACCATCCTCATCATGTGAAGTGCTGTCAGATGCTTTATCTTTTTCTTGAACGCCATCTTTACCATCTGTTTTTGTTTTTTCATTAGACTTGGTCTGATCTTCTCCAGCTTTTGACGGAATATTAGTAAGGTTACTCCCAAGCTCAACCTCCACTGACATACCATCTGGTTCTTCCATTTCAACTTGGAACTCTCCTTTGTGAGTTTTTCTAACCAAACGCCTAGGATCGACCTCAGTATTGGGAAGGACAACCATCTGTGCAAGCTCTTCAGCCTTGGCCAACCGCCACTCTGAGAGTTCTTTGGAGGCAAGTTCCTCCGCAGTCATTGAACAGAGGCGTTCAGGTGCAATATCTCCAGATAAGACCCTCTCTCTTAGCTCAGGATTGCTTTTGTCTTTCAAGTTAAACAAAAGAGATCTACCCTTTTCCTTGTACTTCTTGTTCACTCCACCAAACAGTTTGAACAGCTCCTCTTCAATTCTAAACGCCAAATATTCAGCCTTTTGATTAAGTTTTTCCTTATCCACTGCTAACTCACTTGCAGACTTTATTCTTTTTGACTCAGAGTCAGACTCTACCAGAGATTCTGCACCACCATGATCCACATCAGAAGTTCGGGGCCTTTTTAAATTAGGTTCTGCGCTAGGTTGAGAAATGCCAGCATCAAGATCAGAAACCCAACTAAGCCCGTGACCTTGCAAAAGTTCATCTGCAACCATACATTGACCCAATAACTCATCTTCTGAAGACACATGATTTGACTGTTGCTGCATATCATCATTTACACTCATGATCATGTTCGAAACGAAATCACTGCTTAACTTCTCATCTTCCTCGCATTTCTTGGGGGCTACAGTTAAACCTACAACTGAATTGGATGTGCTCACATCTTTTGATGTGGTTGACGCTGGATCCTGTACAGCATCTCCTGCTGGCTTCAGCTTGTCTGCAGACCCAACAGGTTGTGCATTATCAGGGGACGGACTCTTGTTCTGCTGATCAGAATCCAAACTCAGGGCAGCGACAAGTGACTCCCTAAACTTGGACCTCACAGATTCAAGTTGCTGATGTTGGACCTTCGATGGTGCCTCCTTCTGTGCAGAACGTTTATTAGATGACTGGAACGATGAAGATTTCAGCATTTGAACCTTTGGAGAAGCAGCTGACTGTTGTGATTTCCTGCCTGCAGTGGATGGCGAGGGTTGTGATCCAACCATTGCTGGCAAAGATGTTTGAATATTTAGCACCTGCTGGGGTGGCCTCAATGACACTCTACTTAGTAAAGGTTGCACCCCCGATGGACGTGCAACTTCTGGCCTGGAAGCACCTACTTGGACTGATTGTTGACTCATGGGGACAATATAATATGAGCTAACGGGTACTGAAGCTCCCACAGAGAACACCGGCTGTGAACCCCAGTTACCAGGCAATGATGGATAAAACATAGACGCATACTCTGCTTGATTAGATTGGACATTTGGAGAGGGCACTGGTTGAGATCCCACGTTGTTTGGCATGGGTGCCTGCCCTTGCTTTGAGAACTCCATTATGAAACCTCCTTTCAAAAACTCCAGAGACTGTCAGCACAAATAACTCTATTGTTTACTGCAGCTTCAAACCCTAATATCTGAAAATGAGTCAAACAAGTGGAAGCACCTTAGATCCATGAAAGGAAAAGGAGCAAATGCTGAGTGTAGCTGTATTGCAAAAAAGTCATGCAATCATTTTGACTGCCTGAAGTAGGTAAAATAAGCAAATAAGTGCCAGTTCCGCATGCACACAGGTTGGGTGAGGACAGGCTTCCCCTAATATTTTCTCAGCTAGTACACTGAAATTTTCCAGAGCAACAAGCCTTGTCCAAAATGCCTTTAACTAGGAATGAGTCTGAAAGCACTCTTAAATAACAAAACAACGCAAATCGCGAGGACGATTGCAATTGCTAAAAAAAATAACACAAGCATTGCAGTCTAGTTAATGGTAAAACTATTCCATAACAATATCTTGAGACAACACTGACAGATAAAGTGCCAGCATGTTATACTACTTAAAACATATAGATGTCATTCAGTACTTTCAACCAACAGTGAACAAATAGAGGCAC
>CM014270.1:11384246-11398322 GCA_004135705.1 Alloteropsis semialata | reverse complement strand
AGGGAAAGGAGAGGAAGCGCGCAGGTGGCTGTACACGACCGCGGCAACTGCCCTGGCGACGCAAGTCGGGGAACGGCTTCGGCTCGCTGCGGCACACGATGCGTCCGGATGCCTGACGGGCATGGCGCTCCCGCTCATGCACTCCCCCTCGAACCCGTTCCACCGCCACCGAGGCAGCACCAACGGACGGGAGGGTCGTCGGAGCCAGAGCCGTCCTTCACTTGCGACGCCGAGCAGCACTCCTCCATGCCGGAACTCCCCGAAGTCGCAGTCATTCTTGTGGCATCAGGCGACTAATCTCTCGGCCCCTGGACCAGGGGGACGCCCTCGAGGCGGTTCACCGACCAGGGATCTCATACTAACAGGAGAAAGAAGAGGCAGGATAGTTGCGTGCCCAGGAAGACGCCTCGGCCGACCCTATTTATAGCCCGAAGGAACCTGAGTCAGCACTCAAGCCGGGTACGGGAACGCGCCGCGTGGCCCTCCATGCAAAGCGACAGAGCATCACCAACGAACAGTGACCTCAGAAAGGACGACATGACGGCTCAGAAGGGAGCCAGTGCCTCTGAAAAAAGCGGACCATGCTCCGGTCCATCGGACAACGCACGGCGTCATCCTGTAGGGACCGCACAGAGATGGCAAACCCAACTTCAGCCTATAGGCGAACCACCGTTCCCCTATAGGCTCGGGGGCTACACCCACCGGGTGCGCTCGCGCGCCCCGGTGGGAAAAGGACAAACTTTACTCCAGCCCATAGGCGAACCAACCGTTCCCCTACGGGCTCGGGGGCTACACCCGGTGGGTGCGCTCGCGCGCACCCCCGAGTGACATCTGATCAGGCATCGAGAAAGAGCCTGCGCGGAGAACCACCTGTCCTCCGTGCAGGCTCGGGGGCTACTGTCGGATATCAATATCCGACCCTCTCACCGACGGGTGGGACCACGCCGTTTCAGGAAGAAGATAGGCATAAGAAAACCCGAAGAACATCAGATTAGGGGAGGATCAGTTTTCCCCTGACTCGGCCGACCCTCATCCGTCTCGGCCGACCCCCGTCCGCCTCGGCCGACCCTCGTCCCGCCTCGGCCGACCCCGTTCGCCTCGGCCGACCCTCGTCCGCCTCGGCCGACCCTCGTCCGCCTCGGCCGATCCACTCCTGTCGCTATCTCGCCCGACCTCTCTTCGTCTCGCCCGAATCGGCGTGGGCCCGAGACGAAGTGGAGCGTCCGGAAGACCCGGCGTAAGGATGTGTCTCCATACGCCCATGCCATTTCCCATCGGCATTAATTGGCCTCACCAAGCACTGTCCGGCGCGGCCAGCGGATGTGACTCCCACTGACTTGCCCGTACGCGGGCGCCACGCGAGGAGAGCCACGTCCCCAACAACTCCGATCAGCGTCCACGCAGGGAGAGCCACGTCCCCAACAACTCCGATCAGCGTTTCGAACAGTGACCTGTACGGCGTCCACAGTATCCCGCAGACGGCGGAGCTTCTTCAGCAAGCTTTCTATTTTTTACCTTCTTGAGCACGCCTTGTAAAGTCTCACCTCTCCTGAGTATAAATAGAAAAATCAAGCCTCAGGAGAGGAGGACGGACACACGACGCACACACCAGAACACAACTCACGAAACACACACGCTCAGACGCACCAGAGACTTGGGAGCCCCTCCCTCTCTCGACCGCTTGTAACCCCTACTACGAGCAACGCGAGTAACACGAGCAGCCTCGAACTGGACGTAGGACGTTCGTGCCCGAACCAGTATAATCCCTTGTGTCCTCTCGCGAACCATCCGGAGCCCAAACGTGCAATCCACTAATTTACTTGTTGGTTATTTCTTACACCGACAAGATTCATCTCTTTGTTGTTTAACCGATGTTAGATCTGTCAAATTTAATCCTTGATGCATTCTAGAATCAATAGAGTACGGCTCTTGACATAATCTAGAATTATTCACATCAATGCTAAGCTTATCCTGTATGTTACTATCTAACTCGTCCTTCATTTTATAGAATTCAGTATATAACTTTGAACGAGCTAAATCAGATTGCTCTGTGGCTATACTTTGAGCTTGAACAACATGAGGCATGCAATAAGAATTTTGCCGTAAACATTGATCATACACATCATTAGAAATCTCTCTAGGATTAATGTTTTGATTAAATACAGAGGGTGATGTATATGTCTCAATATAAGCAGAATGATTAGCCACCTCTATATTTCGGTTAGGGACTACCGAAAGAGGAGCCGTAACATATGATCCTGGCTGCTGTCCAGCTGTGGCAACAAAACCGGTTCCACCGGTTTCCAGAACCGGTAAAACCGGTTTCACCGTGGCTGGTGAAACATGCTGTAGCGGCGGTATTTGTTCTGAATAAAATTTAGTCGGCATACCATACAATGGATTTTCAGGTGTTTTTCCCAGTGTAGCCGACAAACTCGCATGCACATTCTCATGCTGCATAGTTGGTATATTATGTGAATAATAAGATGAATCTACCAACTTATCCTTTTCTATTCGATCTAATCTTTTTTGTATAGAATCAAAAGTAATCGCAGGTTGATCAATCGGAGCAGATGGTGAGTTGCTTACAGTGGGTATTACCTCAACTTTCCGATTATCAATCTTGAACGCGGGCATCACAAAGTCTTGTGTTCTTGATATTATGCCCTGGCGATCTTTCTTCAGCCCCATCAGGAATTGCTTCTTGAAAAATTCTTGGGCTGCTTCAAATTTCTGACGCTCCTCTTCGTCGAGATCCTCCATGGAAGACACAGCGATATTGTCCTTATCCAGATCTGAAATAGATTCCATCTGGCTAGGGTTAGGTAGACCGGTTATGTAAACCAAGATCTCTTTCCCCAGCGGAGTCGCCAAAAATGTGTTGACGCTTTTTATGGCCAACACACCGAGATATGCGCTAGAACGCGCGGATCCGCAACGGATCGATCACCTGCAGCTCGCCCAGACAAAACCGGTTATACCGGTTTGGGAATCCGGTGAAACCGGTTCCTAGGGTTTCGCTGCGTAGACCTACGAACGCCGCCCGGGAGGGACCCCGTCAGGGCAAGCGCGCCTAGGGTTGTTCTGAGGTCGGCAGGCCACTCAGAACGTCGTCATACGCCGTAGAGACGAAGCACGAACAGCAGGAGGGGTTGGAAAAGTTAGGGTTTGGAAGGGATAAAAAGTAAAGGTAATTTGTATTTGATCGATTGGATAACCCCTCAATCGGCCACGACCCTTTATATTTATAGGGTGGGGAGGTCTTGCCCCGCAAGGAAATCCTTTTACAAGTCGTAAATCACACGGATCTCCAAAAGAGTCCAAACCTACTAGGACTCGGGGAAAACCGGTTCCACCGGTTCCCTAAACCGGTTCCACCGGTTTGCCCTGTCATACGGGCAACAGTAGCCAAACCGGTTCCACCGGTTATTGAATCCGGTTCCACCGGTTTTCCCTGTCAAGCTGTCTTGTGCCAATTTTGATCGTCAACAGCAATCACAATTTCTTTTTCTTAATCTAGCTATATATATGCAACCACACGATCCTTGTGGTATATTGGCATTTCCTCTATTGACTTGGTTGTTCAGATTTCCTTTCCTCTGTTGACTTAGCTGTTGAATCTGTATCGCTGACCTTTTACTTCTATCGAAACTTGAAGGGGTCAACCAGGGCACCAGGCACCCTACGACTCATCCCTCCAGTTACACTACTAGCCTAGAATATATAAATCTATACATCATTTAGGCGGACATAGTTTCACATATATAGATTTTTACGAGGATTAGTACGGCTACGTGTATTTTGATGGCCTCTATCAAGTAAGAGGATGAAATCTTAATTATATTACTATTAATTTTTAATGGACGATTAATTTGCACGTCTTCTCCATGTTACATCACCCCTATTTTTTTTACTAGCAAGTATGAACCCATATTTATATGTATGTCCGCAGCGATCTCTTATTCGTGCCGTGCCCTCAGATTGTAGATGCTCGTAGAGCGCAACATAAAAGGACCAGTAGCAATGTACAGTAGAAATGGGCCACTTTTCAGTGAAGCAGCTGATGTCTACAAGTTATACCATCGGATACAAGTCTGATGTCTTGCCACAAAAACAGTTTGGGGGCATTTTCCCCATCATGTATACATCTGATAGTACACTTTTTCTGATTACAATTCCCAAAGGCGCTTTACCCTTCACATAGAATCGTAGGTACAACTTTACATTCTTTAGCTTCGATCACAAATCAGCATCTCCAATACAGAATCAACAAGGTAAGAGAATCAGCAAGTCAACAATGTTACCTGCATAGTATTTGTAAAGCAGAGAAGTTCCAACTCCCAAAAGGCCTCTAGTGGGAAAATCTCCTGCCTTTCTGCATGGCCTGTCAACATATCGTCCTTCCATTTTGCAGTTTTTCAGATGGGCAGGCAGTCTTGAGCTTCGAGGAAGCCCACCGAACCGAGCATCAAATCTATACATCCTATATCTTCCTTCCTGCATCTAATGCTACAAGTTCTTTTAACTTTTGTGTATGCATATTCTAAACCCTAAAAAGAATGTCACAACCTATCTCATTGATCCTGGAAATGCAGATCCATATCTCCTGTGTTGTCATCATCATCGTCGTCAAGGTAATCAACAGGCATATTTGCAGGGCGCCGTTTCAACCTTTGGAATATGTCATCAAGAGATTCAGGTGAAGAGACATTCGAATTTGGAACAAATCCTGGATCTTGGCGCAAAGGAGTGAACTTCTTGGAACCCATATTTGCTTTGAAGTTCTGAAAACCAATCTTCATTGAGGCCCACGTTGCGGACACTCCAGTTGGTGGTATCCCAGAGTTGGACCGCTGCTCAGAATTTCTTTCTTCAAGCAAAGACACAGAGTTCGACGAAATTTCCTTTTTCACTGCCTTCCCTGCCAGCCGGTTCTGCTCTCTAACAGAAGTGTATTTGCTGGCAATAGTCTCCCTGTTGTTAGCATATTTCGACTGACCAGGTCTCCCATCAATTCTGGAAGAAGTTGCTCCAGCTTTCATCTCCACTGTATTTTCAACCTGTAACACAGTAGAGAACGACAACAGAAACCAGTTAGTACTAAGTAACAAAAATAAGCTAAAATTCAGCAGGATGCAATCGAAGCCTAAAGAAGGAACAAATCCATTTCAGCCCACTAAACTATCCTGAACACTAATAGTACTCAATACTAAAACATGTCCTTGAAACTGTTTACTTCACAAACCCAACTGTGGAAAACTGGTCCAAATACATAAATCAGCAAGTAAACCTAAAAGAGGCAGCTAAACCTACATGTAAACCCCTAAATACTCTTTCTTCCTCCCAGCTCCCTCTCTGGGCCCCATGGGTACAAGATTCTTATACGTTCTTTTTATGCGTCTGAACAGTACATGACCTCACGATGTGAACTTGTCCACAAGATGGCACATCATCCAAACTGGTTTTGTGCCAAGGGTTGTGATTTTAAACGGATGTTTCCATATGTAGCAGGTGCAAAATGATCAGATATGTGATTTCAGAGGATTCTGAACCCCAAAAGGGAGTTCAGGAAGAGTGCGGATGAGGGGTGTCTAAAGGGTACTTGTTCCAACCGTATTAAAAGAGTATGGCAGATAGATTAGCCTCCAATATAAACTGAATAAATGTTCTACGCACCAATGGCATGTTTTGTGATTCAATATCTGTGCTCGCTCCATTGAAATTCCTTGCCAATGGAATAACCTGCTCACCCACTTTCAATCCTTGTTCAATCCAAGATCTCTCTGGAGGAAAAAGAAGAAAAATAAATCAATTAGTATGTCAAATAATGTATTTGGACTGTGGAAGAAACAAATGTAGTGTTTGCAGCAACAATTCAACAGCAGTTACACAAATACTTTAATTGTGTTGACTGAAATGATAGTATTCCCCCATTAAAGCCAGGAAAGTCATTGGCAATCATAATTCTTTTTTTTTCTCGAACACGCACGGCAATCATAATTCAGGATCCTGTTTTACTTCCATTTGCAAAGGAAAAATAAGGAAACTGAAATCGTTATGGAAACTTATAAAATAAGATGCTTCCAATTCCATAGATACAAAATCTGTGTGAGTCCTTACCTTTTTGTAGAATAATCATTCCAGATGGATCTAAACCATCTATATTCTCTTCTTCACGCTGGAACTTGAACCTTTTCCAGCTGCCGAAAAAGTCAATCACACGGCCAAAGAAATTACTAGCAACCAATAGCGTATAAACAACCATAATCAGTGGGTAGATCCTGTTGAAGCCTCTTCCAAAGAAAGGAACTGCGTCATCAATGTTCCCCATTCTCTACAATAGATAGTTTGTTCAGCAGTTATGTATGAATTTTTATTTGGCAAACAGCAAACATACTCACAAATCAATGAAAGAGGAAAGCAAGAAAACTTTTCTTTTCAGGTGCCAAGTATTGATGCATTTTCATGTACACAACTGATATGGATGTACTACAAATACCACAGAAGAATAATCACAATTATTACCTTCTCAAAAGTTGTTTTAGCATTACCACCAAGGCGGATGAGATTCAGAAAGTTATAAGAAATAGGAGGTGCATATCTTGCAACCATTCTGCAAAACAAAATTCCGTGCTCAGCCTAAAATGAGTTGAATGGCTCTGGAGACGGAAACACGGCAAGCATAAAATCTAAATCATTGAAAACTTACGAACAGATCATAAGCAAGCTGACAGAGCTGGTTTGTCTTGGAGTCAGAGAATAAAACATCAACATACCAATCTTGAATAATGAATAATATGTGCAAATGCACATATACATCAAGGGGACAAATGCAGCAACCTGTGGACAAACAGAAGTTTGTAAATATGGCAGAAAAGACTGAAATTTTATGAAGCTATAACAGAGTGAGACAAAAGCGTCATTATTTATTTTCTAATATAACAATGTAAAATAGAGTGGAAGGGTGTCACACATTTCACATATAAGTCCCCTGGTACATTTGTACATGAGTTCAAATTTTAGATAATGAGTAGGTGACAAATGAATAAGATTGTTGTGGCCTATGCAAATAAACTACCTCACTTATCGCTCATAGGATAAGTTAGTAAGTACAGCAGAGAATAGTCAGTCCCACTAGTAACAAACTTTCCGGTAAACTGGACAGAGGGTAGAAAACTAACTGTAAGTAATTAACATGAAGTGTTCGGTTCCTTACCTGAACTAAAACCTCTTGCTTTCCTACAGCTTTTATAAGAATGGAAAAAAGAGACAAATCAACACCACTTGGAAGCAAAGTAGCTTCAGCCAACAGTATAGCAGCTGACATGCAGCCAAGGATAACAGCAAATGCCTTTTGAACCTGCTTCCTCAGTATACAACGCCAAATGAACTCTGGAAATGCAACAAGGTATCCTTGAGTCGATTCCATCAACTATTAACCAGTTGTAAGAGTAATATGAATTCATCAAGTAAGAACCTAATTTACTTGAGATGCTTGGTTATAAGAAATAACAAAACCGAAAAGGCTGAAGTATGGGTAAGTAGAATACCAATAGTGTCCAGAAGTGATCCAAGCGTGCCTGAACGACTTTCTCTAAAACTTGATACATATTTCCTGTTTTTTTTAAAAAAAAGAACAAATCAATATTAGTAGTTGCATATCTCAGAGCCAGATGAGCACAGCTGGTTTGTAGTACATATTGCTCAAGATTTTCCAAGCAATTACGAAGGATAGAAAAAGTGATTTTTCGTGCCTTCAATGATCCTCATGTTGACAAGCACAAACATCTATATTTAATAACAATTGAACTATTCAGACCACTAATCAAGTATTCTTTGTCAGTTTGTTTATATTTTCTATGTTACAAAAACTCTGGCGAACAGTCAAGAATACTGGCGGTACAGAATTTGCTACTTTTTTAAAAAACATTGCACATCAATCTTCCATCATGTTTAACATATATCACTAGGTTCACAGTGCAGCTTTAGGATACCAAAGGGTGGGAAATCACCCAAATATCTTATCATGTAAATATAATCGAATGGCGGAATGGGACAGGACATCTTGGTTCTTATAAATTAAATTGCTACTGTTCTACACAATAATTTTAACATTCACAAGACTACATGAACTTTCTGCAAATATAAATCAATAAACTCACCATCCATTTGCATCACGGCGTTCATAATTTTTTATCGTGTCTTCTAGTTTGAGGGCTTCCATGACACAAGTCATATACTCACTGCAAAATGGCAGCACACTTGAAATTTAGCTGCTAAATAGGGCAAATGCAAACATACTATTAATTTAATTTGTTCTATGCTTATTTACTACTGTCTTATCATAAACTGGCATGTGTCATATTTAACAGTCCACAACTCCACATTACTAAATGAAATATATCTAGTGGCTTATCCTATAATACCTTTTGCACCTATAATACTCTTCATGAGCCCTCCTGAGTTGCCGCCGAAGTGTAGCCATCGATTTATCATCGGTATCATAGTCCATATCATTTTCACCCAATCTACCACCAGAAGGTTTAAAGGATGGATCCTCCCGGAGCTGGGATGGACATGAAACAATAAGATATTACGCACGATGTCAATATTTATATCCAACTCGTTTGCAGAAAGCAGATTACAGCAATACCATTTGAGCCAGCATGTTGTCAATAATATCCATGTAAGGCCTCAAAAGGTCACGTTTTGACATTTGATTTGAAGTGGCTTGAGCAACCTGAAATGGAACGGCACTTCAGCAAGATGCAAGAAGCTGCATATTATTGCTTAAAAGTTTATGAAATGTACTTACAACAATTGCATTTGAATATTCTTGATGAGCACTATCAAGCTTTACAGCCATCTTGGCAACTCTGTGAGAAAGTACTTTTTGGCGGTGAGACCAGTCTGCATTTTTCCAAATGTTTCTTGGGATTTCGCTCAACCCAAAACCAAGAAGAAAAGCACCAGTCACCAATCCAAAGGTATTTGAGCATGCCATTGCAAATCCCACAATACCACCATCCCTGTTGAGAAAATTTATTCCAGGTCAATACTCTACTAGATACAAGTCTAAAAGACAGCTAGTTTTGGAAGAAATATACTGCGATGAATCAAAGCAAGAGCATTTGTTCGGAATGAAAGCAGTAATTTGATGGTATCATTGATTATATATTATTCATCTCATGAACCAGAAGTGACTACGTGGCACTAACATATAGCCTATAGGCAACAAACATGATGTTTGAATTTCCATTGTGTTGGATCTTAAAAGATATTTCCGTAAAACATTTCACCATTCGCTTGGCAACAGCATAAATACCATGAAAATAGCAAGGAGAAATGGTAAACAAAATTGATGTGACACTGCAAGGCAGTGTTCGTACATTATATTTGTAGTGGAGAATTTTGCTCAAGTGAAGATTGAAACATACCAAGCTCTATGCATGATTAGGAGTAGGATGAGGCCAATCAAGCCAATGGCTCCCACAATTGAATAAAAGAGCAGGTTCATATGAATGCTAGTTTTCAGCCTTTCTTTAACGGTGAAGTCTCCTGCATCTTCATAGCCCTGGATAGTAGGAACTACAGCCCTGTTTTAAAGACATAGATGTAATCTTTGTTTAGAAATATCAACACTTATGCAAATGATCTGTAGAAGCACTATGCATCCAAAAAAATTTAGACTGAAGATCCAAGCAAAACATCGCTATGATTATACAACAGAACTGATACCCAAAGATTTTATTGAGCTGTCCTATAAAATGAGTAAGCTAGCACCCTTCCATCCAGTACAAGATTAGATAGCTTCAAAATCTAGTAGTTAATATAGGTTCATAGGTTGTAACTTGTCAGTACATGAACAGGGAGGAATATTCAACAATTGTTCCTTCTAAAATACAACCAACATAATGAATAGCCCGTGTTTTCCCAAGTAACAACCTAGTTTGGATAGAGCAAAAAGGGTTGCATTGATGCCTGAATGATGGATCAACATAAAAGAAAGAAATGTTACATTCCGAGTTATTGTCTGGAATCTTGGTTATTACTCTCATCGAATAGATTAAGAGTCAGGAAATTTCGACTACCAGGGGGCAACTATCCCAGGACATGTTTACAGCATACCATGTTAGGATAAATGTGCTCCAATAGGACCAGCTCCAAAAGAATCCAATGCCACCCTTCGCACTGCCAGTTAATGTCTGCAAGGGAGATGATACAAGGGTTTAAACCATGGGAGCATGCAATTAGAAATTTCCAGCCCAGTATGAATGAAGTTTGCCGTACAGTTACCATTATCACGTTTATTGATATTGTTTAAACATCAAGAATTGACCTGTGCTCAAACCTAAGTTACTAAATACACAGGTGAAATGGCTGGGATATAATATGAAGACATGCTAACTTATTTACTTGGTCTTGTCATTAATTAACCAAACAATTCCACTGCATCTGGCCTGTATGGCTAGTTGAACTAAAGAGTGTAAGTTGTCTGCACCTAACAAAATGTCGAGTCCCAATGAACAATAGAAGATGTTTTCAAGAGGTAGCATCAGCGCTGTAGAGGGTTAATTGGCAAACAACTGTGAGCCTGTGAAGACTCAAGTATAAAGTACAAACAGAATTGTCTAAAGTAAATTGTGGTCAGGCAGATCATATGCAATTCTGTAAGAGCTATGTAATGAACCGGTGGGCCCTCAAATGAAGAGCAGGGGTGAAGCTAGTTTCCCAGATCTCATTCAGCATTAATACGCGTCAATTCAAAAGCGTGCTCCAAGGCCTGGCGCGCTTCCTAGGTACATTTCTGCATAGTCTTCTAGCTAGCTGGCAGGGACCAACCTTAGTAGGAGGTGATTTTAACTTGGTTAGATTCCAGTCTGATAAAAGTAATGGAGTGATTAACCATAAGTGGGCAGATTTGTTTAATGACTGGATTAGCAAATGGAGTCTTATAGAACTAGATCCCCCAAATAGGAAGTTTACTTGGTCTAATAACCAGGATAATCTGATCTTAGCTAAAATTGAGTGTTTGTGTCTACTGACTGGGAGGCGGCTTTCCCCCTGGTCAGAGTTAAAGCTCTAGAAAGACCTCCAAGTGACCATAATCCTATTTTAATTAATTCTGGTGACAATATGTTTTTTGGCAAAAAGAAGTTTCGCTTTGAGAAATGGTGGTTAGAAAAAGATAGTTTTAGGGGCTTAGTGGAAAAAGCCTGGTCTACCCAATGTCATGACAGTAGTAGTATCAATAGATGGCAAACTAAAGTTAGGACCTTTAGGAAGTTAGTTAGAGGCTGGGCAGCGAATGAGGTGGCTGCTATGAATAAGGAGAAGTCTGAGCTGGCAGATGAGTTCAATAGGTTAGATAGTGAGGCTGAAAAGTGTCTTTTGCCAGCTGCTGGGCTAAAACGTTTAAAGGAAGTGACTGATAGATTAAGTAAGATTTGGGCCCTCGAAGAGATTAAAATTAGACAAAGGTCCAGGGATAGGAACATCCTAGAAGGAGATCGAAATACAGCTTATTTTCAGGCTATAGCGAACTATAGAAGTAGGAAGAAAAGAATAGATAGTCTAATGGGACCAAATGGGTTGGTAGAGGATCAGATAGGGATGAGTAGAATTGCTGTTGATTTTTACAAGAATCTTTTTGCTAGGGAACATTCTGATAACCTTAATCTTGGCCAAGATTTTTGGGATGCGGAAGATTTAGTTACTAGTGAGGAAAATGATCTACTCTCTGGGCCTTTCACAGAAAAAGAAATTAAGGAAGCAGTTTTTAGTTGTTACGCTGAAGGTGCTCCGGGTCCGGACGGCCTACCTTTTCTGTTTTACCATAAATTTTGGGATTTAGTTAAAGACGATTTAGTCAGTCTGTTTCATGATTTCTATGAGGGAACTTTAGACCTGTGTAGACTTAATTTTGCTATGATCACTCTTATCCCCAAAGTAGAAGATGCCAAGGATATGAAAAATTTTAGACCTATTAGTCTTATTAATTGCAGCTTTAAGATTTTTTCTAAAGTCTTAACCCTCAGATTAGGTAAGATTGTTAATAGATTAGTTGCTCCCAATCAGAGTGCCTTCATTAGGGGGAGGTACATTTTGGAAAGTGTTGTAGTGGCTCACGAATTAGTACATAGTGTTCATAAGAGTAATCAGCCAGGGGTTATTTTGAAACTGGATTATGAGAAAGCGTATGATAGGGTAAGTTGGGAGTTCCTTTTTAAAGTGCTGAAGTCCAGAGGCTTTTGTCCTTTGTGGATTAGTTGGGTAGAGAAATTAGTTAAAGGAGGCTCTATTGGTGTGAACCTGAATGGGGAGGATAGCTCCTATTTTAAACCAGGAAAAGGTTTAAGACAAGGAGACCCCATCTCCCCTTTGTTGTTTAATCTAGTAGGAGATGTGTTCACTAGAATGCTTATTAGAGCTACTAATAGGGGTTTAGTTAAGGGTTTGTTAACTGATCTTAGAGAGGGTGGCATAGTGTCTCTGCAATATGCAGATGACACTATTATTTTCTCAGATGCTGGTGAAGAACATCTGAAAAACCTTAAGTGTAATTTAGTTTGGTTTGAAAGATTGTCAGGGATGAGGATTAATTACCACAAGAGTGAGCTTATCACCGTGAATATGGATGAAGCGGAAACCCATAGAATAGCACACCTGTTTTGCTGCCCCATTGGGGAGCTACCTATTAAATATCTAGGTATTCCTTTACACTTTGATAAGCTTAGACGGGAAGATATTCAACCTCTGATTGATAAAATTCTGAAAAAAATAGCTAGTTGGAGAGGAAAGCTTTTATCTCAGGCTGCTAGAGTGATGCTTATTAAAACTTGTCTGATTAGTATTCCTGTGTATCTTCTGTCCTTTATTAAGTTTCCTAAATGGGCAATTAAGTTGATCAATACACATTTAGCAAACTGTCTATGGAATGATAACGAAGGAAAGGGTAAATACCATCTAGCGAACTGGGACAGTGTAAGTATGGCTAAAGAATATGGAGGTTTAGGGATTCCTAATTTGAAAGACCTTAATCTGTGTTTACTAGGTTCCTGGTTAAAGAGGTACCAAATAGATAAGAATAAGCTCTGGAAAGAGGTGATTGATCACAAATACAATACTAACAGTCCAAACATCTTCTGTGCTAAGGATTTGGGTGCCTCACAATTCTTCAAAGGACTGTTGTGGGCTGCTAAGGCAGCTAGACTAGGTTTTAGGTGGAGGATAGGGAATGGAAGAAGGATTAAATTTTGGGAAGATAATTGGATGGGTACGTCAAGTTTAGCAATACAATACTGGGAGCTCTACATTATTGTCAATGAACAGACAGCTACTATAGCTGATCTCTGGAATGGTGTGGATCTCAAGTGTTCCTTTAGAAGGACTGTAGATGATAGGTTAGAGAATCTTTGGTTGGAAGTAGTACAATTAGCCTCTACTATTAGACTCAGTTCAGAAGATGATGAGATGATCTGGCAGTTTCATTCTAAGGGTGTCTATTCCTCACAGACTTTGTACAAAGTGATTAATTTCAGGTTTTCATATCCTTCTTCAGAAAATTTGAACTTACACATTTACTGGTGTCTGAGTTTGATTCGAGATCAGATGGATGGTTAAAATAAATTGAGAAAGCGAATCATATATCTGATCCCCAAACCAACCATATGACCATATCTATATCTAATTTCCTACAAAATGTTAAGTTAGCAATATTAAGTCAGGTTTTGTTGATTGAATTAATTGTAAAAGAAAACTGAAGCAGGTATTAGTCGTGGTAACCTCCCTAAAAATATCGAATCGGACTATTTAAAATATTTGACCTAGGATTCGTAAATGTTAAATCAAGTTTTAAAATATTGAAACATGTTCGGAGTGCGTGATTAATGAACTGCAATAATTAAAGGATATGTTTGGATGGTATAGAGATTATAGAAATCTGGATTATGGATAGATATTATAAAAGCTAGATACTAGATTCAGCAAAAATCGAGAGGCTGTTTGAATCCCAAAGCTATAGACGGTGGATTTTAGGTGGTTAGGACTATGGGACACTATTATCTCCTAATACTT
>CM014270.1:11338368-11383246 GCA_004135705.1 Alloteropsis semialata | reverse complement strand
GAATTAAAGGTATTAAATAAAGGTACTTTATAAAACTAACTCCAGAACCCCTGTACTAGGAACCTTGAAGAATCTAATGAGGCCTTTGACCGCATGATTAGAGGATAATTAGAGAATGGTTACTGTAGCATCACTGTAGCCAATCATCGATTAATTAGACTCATTAGATTCGTCTCGAAAAGTTACGCTCATCCGTGAAGAGGTTTTGCAAATAGACTTCATTTAATACTCCATGCAAAAAAGATTCTCTCCGTGCTAGATGCTAGACTAGAAAAACAAACCGTGCCACCCTCAGTCCCTGACACATGCAAGTGTCTCCGTGCACCTAGGAACGTATATTCTTTCCTGCATGAACCAAAGATTCCAGTTTAGTATTTAGACGCATCACCCATGTGGCCATTTGGAGCACGTACGCACAACAGAGAGCAGCAAGGGAGTGGCACCAGAAGCGTACGATCGGGCGAACATGCATGCGTCACCGAAAAGGGGAAGCGAAAAAAAATATGGCTGAAAGCGAAGGCAGTGAGATATTTGCAGGAAATGTTCAAGAGGCCCGTGACGGTCACGCGCTTAAAGCCAAAAAGGGCCTAACAACTAACGAAGCCCACACTCCACCCCAACCACCGCGCAAGTGCAAGCATGCTCGCTTCTCCTTCCTGTGCTACTAGTCGCTCGTTCCTATCCCATCCTCGCGGTTTGGGTTGACACGTCCCCGCCGGATTACCGGCAGTCACCGGCACGGCTGGGGCTTCTCTAATGACCACTGCCCGCGGTTCAGAATATGTGCCTGCCCAGTGCCCACCATGGCACCACGCACCACCATGCATCAGCAAGCTAATCTCTCTACTACTAAAATGTACGAAGTTCGGCCTTTTCCGTGGTGTGACAATCGCTTCGTCCCTTCGTCCTTCGTCCTTCGTCCTCCGCGCCCGCATCCTCGCGACCCAATCGCGAAAATCGCTCCTTTTCGAAAGTCGCGTGATCGCCCGCAGCCGCCATTCCCTCACGTCCGACGCCCGACGCCCCTCGCGTCGCGTGACCTCGCCCGCCGCCGCCCCTCCCTCCACGTTCGACCCTCCTGATCCCACGCCCGACGCCCCTAGCGTCGCGGCGTCGCACGCCGCCCCTTGCGTCGCCCGCTCGCACGTCGCCGCCCTCGCGTGGTTGTCGCGTCGCGTGACCTCGCACGCCACCGAACCCTACGTGCGGAGACCTCCCGGGGGGGGCGCCGGTGCCGTGGGAGAACGTCGTTCCTCTCGGCCTTCAGCCCCTCTCCTCTCCCCTGTCTCCCCTCACCGCCGTTCCTAGCTTGTTGGCGGCTGTGCGCAGGGCGGTAGCCACACAGCGGTGGGGAGTCCATCCGGCGGCGACCCGACACTACCATCGACCGCAGCGCCACCAACCCGTCCCTCCTTCTCCGACGGTGACGACAAGATGGAGGTCAACCCCACGTGCTCCTGGAGGACGACGATCCCGCCGCCATCATGGCCCCCGACTAGGAGGATGAGGACCTCTTAAAAGGACAACTACCTTGAGTAAGCGGACTTAATCTGACTCAAATTCCATTGGTTCCGTAGGTTGGAGTTGCCTTGAATCTTGCATCACCTCTTGGGAGGGATTTGAGCAATTAGATGACTGAGCTATGTTTGGATCCCCTTTGCACATTTACATGGGATCAAATCGATGCAGCTTCGATGTATATTTGATCCCATTTGGACATTGCTCTTAAAGAAATCATGGCTCACCCAGCTGAGAGCCTCACCGATGGAGGTGAGATCAGAGACGTGTTCTCAGGCAAAAGCAGTCCCCGTGAAGCAAAAGGAAATGGTGTTCTGTTACCTACAAGTTCCAGCAACACTTTGTACACCTGCTCACCACTTGTTTGTATAAATGTCCCAACACTAGCTCTATTTCTAAATTGACCCACATTGCACATGTACTTAAGGATTTAGGGTTGACCACTCAATTTCAATAGCAATTTCTCTTTGACTTGATTGATGCTTGAGATACATTTGACATTTCTTAATTTTCCTCAATATGGTCTAAATAATGGAGGCATTGCTCTGATGTTGATTATTTCAGAGGGGACAAGTATAATCACTGAGTTGGGAGAGGCATTCTCAGTAATCATTTTTCCCTTTTCTTTTCTGTTTCATGTCATTGCTCTCAGAGAGGCTTCTCGATTTCGGCAAGTGATCAGGCTACTGACTGTTTTAAGCTGTTTTTTTGGGGAACTGTTTTAAAGTGTTGGTCTGTAGCTATAGAGCTTGTTGTTTAGTGATAGTTATTTCTCTCAATCAATGAAAGTTTGATGTAATTGTGTCTCAAAACATAAAGAAGTTCTTTGCTCTCATGGAATTATTTGTAGTGACATGGGATGAGTTTTATATGTACTGAAACCTTGTTTTTTCAGTCAAGTATTGTTTATTTCTCCACAAACAAAAATTAGAAATATGTGCCAACTCTGTAATTATTTCCATACTTGCTGGTAGGGAAACAGGGATTAAAAGGGGACAACTGTAGGTACGAAAACAAGGGTTAAAAGGGAAGATTATAGTTTTGTTTTCGAGAGAACTAAGAGTGTTGGTTGAATTTTTTTTAATTATTGATGATTTGTTTGAGTCATATTATCCAAGCCATTCATATTATTTTGGAAAATTGGCTGGTGGACATCGTTAAAATGCGTCTTTTGCTTCAAGCCAATAAAAAAATATGTCTTTGCTAGAAAACACTACAATTCTATGTCAATATGCTGTAGGACACTGAAGCTATTATTATATTCAATTTTAATAGTAAGTTACGTGAAATGACTAATCTACCCTTCCCCTCTCTCTCTACCGGTCATCTTCATCTTCCCATCGCCGGCCTCTTCTTCTCCAACCTCGGCGACCAAGCTGCCCACCCTCTTGTCTGCGCCGAGAGCAGGCCGAGCCGACCTCGTGCCCAAGCATCGGCCGGTCCACCCTCCCACTCCTTCCTCGCCTGAGTCCCCCTCCATGGGCTCGCCCGCTCGGGCCTGCCATGGCGAGCAGGCGAAGCCGCATGTCGCCCCATCCAACCCTTGGTGCCCTCCCCTTCCTCGCGAGCTCAATGGGCGCCACTCATGACGAGCTCGCTCACAGACCCACCCAACCCACCTCTCCCTCGCATGCTGCACAGGGAGCGCTGGGCTTGGCGAGCTCGCTAACCGGCTGCCCCTGTCCGCCCCTTTCTTGGCACCCGCTCCCTCCCTTGCTGGCTTGCTGTGTGCCTGTGCCCCTCTAGGCTGCACGCAGTGCTCACCAGGGGCGGCCGCTGCAGGGCCATCCGAACGGCCGGAGCTCACTCGTCGGCTCGTGGCCACTCTGGGAGACGGGGAGATAAGATGGGAGGAACTTAGGAAGAATGCAGGGGTAATTTGTCCTGCGTGAGTGTTTTTTTTTACCTATTTGAGTAGAAAATATTATTATATTAGCTATAGTGTCCAATAGCAAATTGACATAGAATTACAGTGTCTTCTGGCAAAGACAAGTTTTTTAATGGCCTACAGCAAAAGACACCTTCTAACGGTGTCCTCTGGCCAATTTTCCCTATTATTTTGGATTCGCTTGAATTATAAAATATATGTGTGTATGCACGCATCCTGTCACGCATATTTGGTAATCTAAATATTTTGTCATACGTTTTTTTGGTGCGTCAATTTTATCGCTTCTATAATTTTATTTCCTTTCCGTAGCAACACACAGACACGAACCTAGTCTTAGTACTAATCCCCTGTCTAGCGCTGAGGGCCCAGGGCGCTTCCGCGACAAAGTTTCGGCCTGCACGGGGCATTCTGGAACGTCCATTTTGCCGTGTGGAGGCCCGCGGCGTCCAAGCCGGCAGTTGCCCCCGGGCGTGGAAATCGCGCGGGGCCGGGGGGCACCGCCACCGGCAGGTGAAACGTTGCTGCTGTGCTGGGGCAGAGCGCGGTCGCTCGCGCGCGCGCGCTCCTGGCCGTCAATTCCATCCCCGGTCCCGGCGGCGGGGGCGCCCGTCCAGAACGCAAACACCTCTCCGGCAAGCGCCAAATGATTCGAGGTGTGGGAGGCGAACGTGCAGCGCTGCGTGTCCCGAGTCCCGACACGAGAGCCGGGGGCGATTCGGGTGTGTTTCTCGCCCGATTCTTCCAGGCACCAACACGTCGTCGTGGTGGCTAGCAGCACGAGTGTCGAGACGCACGCCATTTCTATTGTAATAGCTGCTGAGTTTTTTGAAAAAAAAACAAAACTAGGTACTGATATCTGCATTCCAAATTACAGCTCACAGTAGTTTTGTCTTATAGACAAAAAGAAAAGAGAGGCATCAGCGTCTGCAACATCGCATCGTGTTAGCCAGGGCCGGACAAAAAGCTCGTGACTCGTTAGTTTGCTCGGCTCATGACGAACTCAGCTTGACTCATCTCGGCTCGATTTATTAACGAGCAAGCTTGAACAACCATCTCAGCTCGTTAGTATAACAAGCGAGTTCGAGTTGCTCGTGAGCTGGCTCGTGAGCCAAACGAGCTGCAATATTGTAGCTCAATGAGCTGCAAGCCTGCTCATGTGATGGTTGTGTATTTGTGGTCATTTGCGTACTTGCATGTTAGACTTTTATATGTACCATATAGATGATTGTGTACTTGTGTTTATCTCATTTATGTGAATTTTGGGACATCAGTGATTATTTATTTGTCAATGTTTGTATTAACATTTAGCTCGCGAGCTAACGAGCCGATCCGAGCCGTCTTTTCCAGCTCGTTAGAATAACAAGCCGAGCCGAGCTAGCTCGTTATCTTAACGAGCTGGAACGAGCCGAGCCGAACTGGCTCGTTATCCAGTCCTGGTGTTAGTGTATGTACATAATCATGTCTTCTCATTGCTTGTCATAAACACATGATTGCATTGAGTTTCTAACTTGTTAAGCATGCTTGATTATGTGTTGATGTACCTTGCGAAAACCTTTTACTTGAAAGTAAACTTCCTCTATCATCTTTTTTATCTCACTATTTTCGTGTCACCTGAAATCATGTTTTTAAAAAACACGCTTAGCACGCATTTTCATTAAGATAAGAAGGAAAATAATGAATACAAGCATATCATTAATTTTTCCTATTGTCACTGCACCACAATGTCGCCATCACCAATTGCCGCCCTTCTTTAAACTTGCATCAAGTGGTATACGATTTGTGTAGCATTGCCAACCCTCCCTCGAGAACAAAATATTCCAACCTTTTTCGAAGACATTTTTTTAAAAAATTTCCTCCCACCAAAAAGCGTGTAATCAAAACAGCTGCAAGTATTTAAGATCTGACAGCTAAAATCGCACTAGAATTAGAAGCCAAAATTTGTAGTCTAAATAGAGAAATATCCTCAGCACCAGGCACTAACCAGAAACCAGTAACTACCCGGCCCCGGCCCCACCCGTCAGCTCGTTCGTTCACCTTCACTCAATCACTCCCCTGTCCACGATTAGCGAAGGCTCACTCCGTTAATCCCTCATTAACCAAGCCCCTGCCCTCCCAATCCTATAAGAAAGCAGCCTCCCCCTTCCCAAATCCCCTGCTTGCCGGGCGCCTGACCTTATCTCCTCCCTCCCCGAGATATTTCCACGCCTCCGCCCGCCACCATGGAGTCCGGCCTCGTCGCAAGCCACCGCCTCCGCCTCCCGCTCCCTTCCGCCGCCGCCGCCGCCGCGGGCGCGCGCCACCACCACCTCCTCCGCCACCGCCACCCCCTCGCTGCCACAACGCCCCTCCGCCTCAGCCTCCCGAGCCACCTCCCGCGGCCCACGCCGCTCCGCCTCCCCGCCGCACTCCCGCTCCGCCCTTCCCTCCCGCCCCTGCGCGCCTCCGCCGCGGCGGCGGCCGCGGCCCCGGCGCCCGGGGACGACGCGGCCTCGGCCTCGCCCAAGTTCCTGGGCATCGAGACCAAGACGCTGAAGAAGATCGTGCCCCTGGGGCTCATGTTCTTCTGCATCCTCTTCAACTACACCATCCTGCGGGACACCAAGGACGTGCTCGTCGTCACCGCCAAGGGCAGCAGCGCCGAGATCATCCCCTTCCTCAAGACGTGGGTCAACCTGCCCATGGCCGTGGGCTTCATGCTCCTCTACACCAAGCTCGCCGACGTCCTCTCCAAGGAGGCGCTCTTCTACGCCGTCATCTTCCCCTTCATCGCCTTCTTCGGGGCCTTCGCCTACGTGCTCTACCCCATGCGCGACGCCATTCACCCCACCGCGCTCGCCGACCGCCTCCTCGCCTCGCTCGGCCCCAGCTTCCTCGGGCCCGTCGCCATCCTCCGCGTCTGGAGCTTCTGCCTCTTCTACGTCATGGCCGAGCTCTGGGGAAGCGTCGTCATATCAGTCCTCTTCTGGGGGTTCGCCAACCAGGTACACCCAGTCTGTCACGGTTAATTTACTGATTGTCCACCTATTCCGAATTCTCTCCTGAAATGGTAGTGATTCATGGCTGAATATTTTAAAATTACAAGTGGTAATTGACGATTGCTCTGTTCTCGACTCTGGATATTTGCTTTCCATAATCTTTGGAATCTGCTACACCCAACTTTATTACTGTGTCCTCTCTGTCACAGTAGTAATTTATTAATGTCCACCTATTGGAAACTCTTTCCTGAAATGTTAGTGATTCATGGCTGGATATTTTAAGTTGCTCTGTTCTGGACTCTGGATATTTGCTTTCCATAATCTTTGGAATCTGCTACAGCTACACCCAACTCTATTACCGTGTCCTCTCTGTCACAGTAGTAATTTATTAATGTTCACCTATTGGAAATTCTCTCTTGAAATGTTCGTGATTCATTGCTGAATATTTTAAAATTATTACAAGTAGTAATTGATGGTTGCTCAGTTCTGGACTCTGGATATTCCCTTTCGAAAAAAATATTTGGAATGGCTGGTGGGGTATGGTTGTCTGTATTTACAGAAATTAATAGATTTTTATTCCAAAACCAGGGCAGTAGAAAGCTGTTTGGTGTTCTGTTTATGTACAAACATTGAGGTGCTTTCAATTATTGCAGATTACCACAGTTGAAGAGGCCAAAGAGTTTTACCCGCTGTTCGGGCTCGGAGCCAACGTTGCGCTCATTTTCTCTGGCCGCACAGTGAAATACTTCTCAAACATGAGGAAGAATTTGGGCCCTGGGGTAGATGGATGGGCAATTTCGTTGAAAGCCATGATGAGCATAGTGGTTATACTGGGTCTTGTCATCACTGGTATCTACTGGGGAGTGAACAAGTTTGTTATTGATAGCTCGTCTATGCCAGTGGTCGAGCGGAAAAAGAAGGTTTAGCCTCAGAGATTTTTTACTGTTCTTCTACTTGTGTTTATGGAGCACTCCTTAATGATTTTGTGAACATGATAACCATTCAGGACAAGCCAAAGCTCAGCATGGGTGAGAGCTTGAAGGTGCTACTGTCATCTCGATATGTGAGGGATCTTGCCACGCTGGTTGTTGCTTATGGAATAAGTATTAACCTTGTTGAGGTGACATGGAAATCAAAATTGAAGGCACAGGTATGATTATATACATAGCATGCATTCTAATATGTCAGAACATATACACAGTATAGTTGTTAATTAACTTCCTGCTGCTGTCTTGCAGTTCCCGAGCCCTAATGAATATTCTTCATTCATGGGCGATTTCTCAACTGCTACTGGCATAGCTACATTTACAATGATGTTGTTAGGGAGAGTAATTCTAAGAAAGTTTGGGTGGGGAGTTGCAGCTACGATCACACCTGCAGTTTTGCTTCTCACAGGAGTTGGATTCTTCTCACTGATTTTGTTTGGTGAGCCATTGACTCCTCTCATGACCAAGTTTGGAATGACTCCTTTGCTTGCGGCGGTCTATGTTGGAGCAATGCAGAACATTTTCAGTAAGAGTGCAAAATACAGTTTGTTCGATCCTTGCAAAGAGATGGCATACATTCCTTTGGATGAGGATATGAAGGTTAGTCTCCAAAAATACCTATTACTCGTGTAAGTTAGTACCGAATGCATATCGTGCTGGTTGTTCAGCCGCTTCAACACACCAAAAATATCTATGTGATTAGTTGGTTGTTCAGCCGCTTCAACACACCAAAAATATCCTGTTGTTCACTAATTCTGCTTACCCAGTGTCAGATTCTGATTTTGGTATGTTTTACCTGATTGATTACTCATGGGAGGAGAAGCTGCAATCAGGATATACCATGACAACTAGAAGCTCCTACTTTACTGACTTCTCTTTTGTTTCTTTCATATTGACACGTAGCACTGTGTGAGCGATATCATGCTTCTTTGTTGTCGACTCTAATCGTGCCTGCATCACTGGAACTGGAACACTGCTATAACCATTCAACCTCCCATGTTTTGTCCCAATACATGAGTCATAATTGTCAATTCTGTATTTACTATCAAAATTCTTGCAGACATGTCACAAACATAATATTCAATGATTTCATCAGGGATCAGCACTGTTTCTGAAACATAACTTCTAGGCTCACCTCATGGCACCTCCATATTCATTTGTTGATTTGTGTTCTGAAAGTTCTCTTGTTATGATGACAGGTTAAAGGTAAAGCAGCTATTGACGTGGTCTGCAACCCCTTGGGGAAATCTGGAGGTGCTTTGATTCAGCAGTTCATGATCCTGTCGTTTGGATCTCTTGCGAATTCAACGCCCTACCTAGGTGGAATACTCCTGGTGATTGTTCTTGCATGGCTGGGCGCTGTAAGGTCCCTTGACTCTCAGTTCTCTCCCCTGGCAAAGCAAGAGCTCGAGAGAGAAAAGATGCTGAAAGCAAAGGCGGTCGAAACAACTGCCCAAGTAGTCGGCACTGGAAATGGTTCTCTCCAAGAAAGTCTAGGTAGTGAGAACTCAACAAACGGCTTAGCCATCAAGCAGTCTCAAGAACCCGAGAGTTCCACCCCTGAGAAATCTGGCCAACAGTCCCAATAAGTTTTTCCCCTCGGAAATTTAGTTAGTACAAGTCTTTGGAGGAACCAAAAGTTTCTTGGGCCTGTCATCTGGAGCTGCTGAAAAAGGTGGCAGAATGATATGAAAAATAAGGCGGCCTATTCTTCTGTTGTTGTAGCATAATTTTTTTTATGTCCCCTTGAGAGTATTTGTAGCTGTTTGTTGTTTCATTCCATAGATATAAACTGCTCTTGTTGGCTATACAATTTTGGGAATCCGCTTTTCATGATCGTCTTAATTTTTGCCCTTTTTTTTGCGAGTATGTACTTATTCGGCCCTAGTTTTGGTATTGTTTCGATACTCTTCATTTTCCTACTGCTAATTAATATTGATTAGCCAGTTAGACCATTTTTATTTGACTACAGTCAGTCGTTTTTATACTCATAGCATCAACGGGAACGCTGTTCAGTAATTGCAGTTGCAACTTGCAAGAGAACGGCTAGAATCTAGCAACGGGAACTGAGGTTGTGCAAAGGGCGTCGCTTCAACATTCCATACTGTCAGATAGAAAATTGATGGGTCATGATAGGCTTTGTTTAGTTGGTTGAATTTGTGTAAACTTTCTGTAAAAAAAAATGCATTAGAAAGCGTGTCATGAGAGATGTAGCATGTTATTCAATACGTTATTTTTGCGAAACTTTATAGAAACTCGCACGAAATAAACAGGACCATAGTTGGATGGCCGACTAATTCCCTGACTCTGATCTCGCTGTCAGAAGATCACACGCTTTTTAATAAGACTGGTGCAAGAGTTTTCTAATCCGACTAGCATAGCTTTTTTTCACGATTAAGTCCGTAATAAACAGAGCTGCTCCTAGCGACTTCTGTTCCATGCTTCCAGCAGGCAACAAGTACATGATTGACTTGACTTTCCCTTCCAAAATTTCATTCTTACCTGAAGACTGGGAGTTCTGCGTGGCTGCAAAGGTACAGTCAAATTCTGTAGCCATTTGCGAATGAAAAAACAGTGCGAGATGGAAGGTGTGAAAGGGATTCTGTAGCCATTTACATACAAACACTCGATCCGGGGATGATGGCTTGAGACTGGAGTGATGGGAGTTTACTGGTTGTAGATGTATTAATTAATAATTTAATATGGCCACCCTAATGTTTCAGTGATAAGTTTTTTTATTGGGTGGAATCATCTTCGTCGACTGGGATGAATATCCTGCCTGACTTCCTGAGAACATCTTCATGCCCTGTTTGGCAGAGCTCCCAGAGCTGATTCTCGGTTGAATCCAGCAGGAGCTCTACCAAATAGTTTTTTTTAAAAAGAAGCGTTTCTCAGCTGATCTGTAAAGTGATTTTCTGAAATGAACTAAGAGGCTGGGAGCTAAAAAAGTAGCTTCTCCTGATTCTGTGAAGTGATTCTTCATCCTGACTATGAGAAATTTTCTTCGAAGAATCAGCTCCCATAGATAATCATAGGTGGAGCTCTGCCAAAGAGACCCGCAATTCTGCATTTTTTTTAATCAGATGGAGCCGTCTTCATAGACTGGGCTGAAACCGTGAGACACCACCATCTTAGCCGGGCCATATCCTACTGGGCCGACATTGAGAACTGCTGCGTCTGCCATTTGCCAATAAAAATTCAGTGCCACATGAAAGGTGGGAAATGGATTTACATACAAACACTCGATCCAGGGATGATGGCTTGAGACTCTAGTGATGAGAGTTTACTGCTTGTCTGTATCTTAATAATTTAATATGCCCACCCCTATGTTAATGTTTCAGTGATATGCTTCTTTATTGGGTGCAATCATCTTCATCGACTGGGCTGAATATCCTGCCTGACTTCCTGAGAACGTATCAGTGATCTGTGACCCAGTGTCACAGTGCATTTCTGCATCTTTTTTTATCAGATGGAGCCATCGTCATCGACTGGGCTGAAATCGTGAGGCACCACGATCTTAACCGGGCCATATCCTACTGGGCCGACATTGAGAACTGCTGCGTCTGCGCTGCATCGTTGTGCACGCGAGGACCCAGCCCAAGCACAGCCCACCCCACCCCACGCCATCACCCCCGTGAGGCCGTGGGCGAAACGGACGGTGGAGATCGTCTGGGCGCGGACGGCAAGGGGACACGCCGGCCGCTCCGTGATTTTTCCAGATCAGATCCGACAGTCCGCTCTCCCGTTCCGTCTCCTCCTCTCTCCTCCACCCGGTCGTCGTCGTCCCCCACCTCGAGCGAGCGAGCGAGACAGAGCGAGAGGGGGGAAAACCCAAAACCCTAGCGCCCCCCGTCCCCGCCCGCCGGCCGGCGGCCACGAGCGGAGAGATGGCGGTGGACGAGGTCACCTCGGTCTACGTCGGCGGCCTGCCCTACGAGGCCAACGAGGAGATGCTCCGCGAGGCCTTCGAGTACTACGGCACCATCGTCACCGTCAAGGTCCGCCCCTCCCCTCTCCTTTCCTTCCCTTTTATTCAGCTCCCGTGCTTGCTCTCTGGAAGGATTGCGGGGGCGCTGGTGGGTTACTTGGATGGATGGAATGAGGCCTGCAGCGGGTCGGTGATATGTTTTTGGTAGCGGAAAAGCGAGTTGATTTTATTTCAACGGTTTCTTTTCCTGCTGCTCTGATACAAAATTTTCGGACCTTTTCAGTTTGGTGACTTGGATAGTTTTCCTCGCGAAAGGTTCTTTTCCTTTCTGTTTTTTTGTTTTGTTTTTGTTTTTCTTTAGTATTAGTGTCATGTGGGACGACTATTAGTGCATTGGACGGTAGGAGATTTGTGATTCTGGAGTGAGGAATCTCTGGAGCTGAGCGGTAGTAGATTTGTGATTCTAGAGTGAGGGATCTCTGGAGCTGGGGCAATGCAGGATTCTTTAAAAGAAATGAAAACACGAAGTAGCTACTGTCCAGCTCTTAAACTCATCTAAAACGAAGATGAATTTGGGGTAAAATGGTTCTGAATGGAGTTCAGAGTTTTTAGTTTAGTGGTGGTATTTATGGTTACAGCACATGTTTTCTTTTGGATACTTATTTTCCCTTTGTTATTTAGTTCGACTCAATACCTTCATAACTGGGGGATTACAAGCTGTTCCCAGTGGATCCTGAATGTTAAGTCATGAATTCAAGGGCATAATGGTTTATGTGTCGTGACTTTCTTGCTTTTCTTCCATTAATCCACTGAGAGGAGTGTGAAGATGGCATTGTTATTATTGGGCCTTTTATCCACAGTACATGGGTTGCAAATATGGACTGAATTCCCAGTGTAAACCTCATACATAATGACAAAAGCAATATCATTTGATTTTGTTTTGCTTGTTTGCTTGTATGATTTAGCAGTCAATGCTATGGCTTTTCTTGAGGCTGTTCCATGCAATGTAACCAACTGTTTTTGAGGTTTTGTGAGATTATACAACTTTTGTTTCCTGATTAATTTGTGCATTCCTGCATTCCAGGTGATAAATGATCATTCTGTCAAAGGCAAATGTTATGGTTTTGTTACTTTCACTCACCCTAAAGCTGCTGAGCATGCAATTGCAGGCATGGATGGCAAGGTATGCTTCTTATTTGGAACGTATTTAGCACCTTTCCTTTATCTTGTATTTAACATTTCTTTTTGTTTGCAACAGAAAATAGGGAACCGCATTGTTAGAGTAAATGAAGTGCGTACAAGAGGTCCCCGAGATTTCGGGCGTGATGGTTTTAGACGAGATCCTAGAAGGTTTGGTAGAGACCCATACTGGGACAGAAGGGATAGGGAAAGGAGCTATGATCGCGAAAGAGATCCCTACCATGACAGGGATAGTGATAGATCTCGTGAGCATGATAGAGACAGAGATTATGAACATGGAGGCTTTAATCGAGAAATCGATTATCCCATGGATCGAGATCATGAAGTCGACGAGAGGCGTCCTAGAGACCATGATCGTGCGGTGGAAATGCATAATATGGATTCAGATAATGATAGAGACAAGGAGCACGGATCAAGAAAAAGATTCAGGTGCCACTTTGATTTTGGTTTTTTATTTTGGAGTTATGTTGATATTGCTGGCCATGATATCTTTTTTGAACATTTGAATGAAAACAGCATCATGTATGATATATCTTTTAGGAGAAATGCTCACATTCTTTTCAGTTGATGTTCTTGAGCCATCTGAAATTAATATGCTGCAACATCTCTTGGTCCTTAATTAGGTGCTGCATTTAATCGTTGAGCATAATCTATGATGAATATGACTGTAGCCATGTTGTTTGCTGTCTTGTTAGATAAATAAGAAAAGATAATTATCACTTTAGAGAAGTTTGAACAGCAAATTCTCATAATATCATTATGCTACCAAACTTATCATGCTTTACTCTTTCTCTGTATGCTCAACTTCTTTTTAGTTAACGTAATGGATGACTTACCTGCACAATTAGAAAGTTGAGCAATTCTGATGAATGATGATTATTTTGCCCTAATGTGCAAGTACTTGTAATTGTATGCTGGCTAATGGCTTTGCAGACACATACTTGGATGCAGCATCATTATTATATAAGAAACTGTACATTGCATATGATCATTGAAGAGCCTCTTCCTAATGTGTTGCATGCTTCTAATTACTATTATAGTTTTGTGGACTGGTATGGAATTTACAGAGGCAGCATGATTTGTAAGCCTCACTGTGAAGTTTACAGCATTCTTTATTTTCTCCATTTTAAGTCCAAATTTTCTTACATGAATATTTTGTCCAGTTATGAAACAACCTTGCACCGTATTGGAAGTATTTCTTAGATGATCTATAATATTTTTAAGATCAAGACATTTACTTTCCTAGTGTCTTCTGTGCAGCCGTCCGAAAGGTCGTGATAGCAGAGATTTATCGAGTTCCAGTGGTGATCTTCAAAATGAAGTAAACGCATCTTTATTCTGTGGCCCTATGAATGGCTGTTTGTAGACAGACTTTCCGGACTGTTGATCTTAATTCCTTCTTGTTTTAGTATGTTCGTTATTTATCTCCTTTTTTATAGCAGGGAAAAAATCACTTGGACAAGGCCATTCAGATGCGAGAGGACCTTGAAAATGAGGTTGTCCATTTTTTTAAAAGATCTTGTGTTGCATTAGTTTGATCTGGCCACCGTCAAACTGATTTGTAACATATCATATTATAGGGTGATTGTAAAACCATGATAAATATCTTTCTTCACAAAAGTCTGTCCATTCAAGCTAACCTGCCTGCATTGCCTTGGGCAAGTACAAGATGAATCCAAACTAAATATTAAGACCATGCTAAAACTATAGTCTCTAAAGTAAATATGGAAGCTTTCAGAGTTCACCAAGACTTGTGGATGTGGATGCAAGGATGTTTGAAACTTCCCAGAATTTTAAAACTCAATCTCCCTTTGAAAATATAGATACTTATTTAATACTGTAGTCCATTGTTAGCTTGTTTTCATTTGATACACTGATTTTTCTGGAAGACCGTCAGATGGCTAACCAAGCATTGATCATGGAATGCATGGATTCAAATTAGTTGCCTATTCATGGTTTGATTTACAATTATCGCGGTATCCTTTTGTCAGCAGAGCACAATGGGAGTGTAGTATCCATGGTAGAACTATATACTCATTTTTTTTTTCTCAGCCACTCTTTAGATAACCATGAAGCCCATGAGTACTTCAGTTCAGCGATTTAAATGTCTGGCATTTTATATTGTGAAACACAAGTTTGAATGTTGTACTTTTCCAGGTTAACCAGATGAAAGATAAAATTGCGGCAAAAGAACAGCACATTTCAGACTTGCAAAAGAAAGCTCTGGTGATCCCCCATCTTGATTTTTTTGAGGATTTTGTTGTCATCATTTGTCACATTGTTATTTGAGATCGCCACTGCTTAGCCATCTTTAGGATGAGTTCTGATGATAAGTCACAAAACATTTCTCTCATATAACTGCAGAAATTAGAGGACGAACTGGTTGCTGCACGGAAAGTCTCTTCAGAACGACAATTAGCTGTTACTGACGTATGTGCTCTTCCCTTATTGGCTGCTTATATCTCTTAAAAAATCTGCACTTGCAACACTGCAATATTTGTCTGATGAAATCAATATGTGCAGTTGTACAAACATTTTCTCCAACTTCAAGACTACAATGACAGAGTTAAGACTGCTGAGCAAAAGCTTCAGGTTGTTTTCTCAACATTGTGTTTCTTTTACTTCCTGCATGTGTTCATGTCACCATGAAATCACCATTTGTAGCACTTAGCCTTGCATTGTCCTTTTTGGTTGCTGTATGAACTATGAAAGGATATACTAAAACTCTCTGTTTCACATCAGTCTCTTGTTGATGCTGCGATGGTTGAGCTTGACATGGCCGAAGATGCTACAACCAGAGACGGCTCCATGTACGAGAACGGCGTGATTTGAACTTCTGGGCGCCGCCAACTGTATGGTTTCTCGGTAACTAATTTATTAGACTTTTAGCTTGTGTTTGCAATGTAATATTACTGGAATGAAAGAAGCTGATCAACGTTATGTAAGGATCTGGAAACGAGTGGCTGCTCATTTGCTATTGTGCTCCAGACTTCTCTTTCAAGTCAAGGATTTATTAGCCGGCCTGACTATTGCTGATGCGGTATGCTCTGCCCGTGATATGTCAAGCAGTTTAGTTGTGCAATCTTGACTTTCGAAATGCTCCTACCGTCACATGTCAACTTTATTTTGGGCGTTGAAAGCTTGCCGTTTTCGTTACTGGTTGCCTTTTGTATGACTGGGACACACTACTGGCGTTCGATCAAGTCTGTCCCCACTTTTGCTATAGATCTAGACATGTATCATGTTTGATACACATATAGTGAAAGCAATGTATCTAGAAAAGCCGATTTATAATCTGAAACAGAGGGAGGAACAAAAGGAATTAGATGCATCTATAGTTCTGTGCCCGTGTGCTGATACATTATAGTAGGTCAGTCGAGCGTATTTGCAGACGTAATATATATTCCTGAATCCAAGAGTCCTGGCGATTTTGTTTGTATGCTTAACAGACAAATGCTGTCACCAGAGCACGCCACCTTTTACTTAGCCACAAACAAATAAATAAGAAATGCCGACCATGAGATTTCGTACGATTGTTGTAAAGGCAGTCCCTCCGTTTTAAATTATAAGTCATTTCAACATTCTGAAAAGTCAAAGCATCTTAAGTTTGACCAAGTTTTTACGATAAAGTAATAATATTTATTATATCAAATAAGTATCATAAATTTGATGCCATAAATTTTTTTAATTCTATTTGGTCAAACGTAAAATGGTTTGATTTTTTAAAAATAATAGAATGACTTACATTTTAGAACTGAGAGTACTTAATTTATCAGCAGTAGCCGGTAACTAATTGCACTGGAATGCCATAGGCGCCCAAGCCCTAAAAAAACATGTCATAGGCCCACAAGATTTTACGGGGCTAGCTAGTCTCGGCCCAGCAAGAAGAAGGCCCATGCCTTCAACAGCAAGCAGGATCCGCGTCTGGATTGTACTAGCTCCATAGCTCAAAGGACGCCCGTCGGCCCATCGCAACTCAAAGTACTAAACTAGCACAAGAAGGTTAACATTAGAGAGGTTTAAGAGGAACTCGCAAAAGAGAGAGAGGTTCAAGAGGAACAGCAATTCCCTAATACACGCAGCACCTCTTCCCCCAGGATCGATTCGTCCCTCGTTGCTCGCCTGCAAGGGAGGCCAGGGAGGGATCCATAGGTTCATGGCCGCAGCGGCAGGGACCGCGCTCCTTCGATCTGCGGCGACCAAGATGGGGATGACCGTCGCCCCCCGCGCGCCGTCCCTTCATCGTCATCCTCTCTTGCTTGATGGAATCCGTGGCCGCCTACCTGGTCCTGGGCCAACGAGCTCCCGTCACACTTTTTGCTCTTCTTCCTCTGCACCTAGCGGCTCAACGCCGCCGCCAACCAAGGTACGCATCCCCTACAGCCGACTCCGCTCTTAGCAATTTTGTACTCCGTCCCCTACATGGACGGGGCGATGGCATGTATGCGTGTCCCATCCAAACCACTTTCTTTCCAAGAACCTAGTACCCGATCGATTTACATTCACCACCTCGTTCCACCTTTGCTGGATTGAAATGGCTGAAAATCTTGGGCTTCTTTTCATGCTTGAGCATATTCTTCTCTCAAGGGTTATTGTTCAGCGGACAAGGCAAATACATTGCCATCCCTAGGCAGGATGTACATGGTTTATGGCTTCTTTTCTGGCCAAACTTTTGCTGTCGGTGAATTTTAAATATTTACATTTCAAATATAAATATTGTATGGATAGGTTTGTTTCTATGAAACACTTTTGTAGTCTGATAAAATGCGTTGGATTTAATAGTTATACGTTAATATAGAAACAAACTAGAGCTACATTAGATATCATCTCTGTGACTAGTATTACATCTTTGTATTTGATTCATTCCATTATATGCTGTTTGATGTGTTCTTTTCTTCTTTTTCTTCAGGATCTTACTCAGAACAAGAAGTGCAGGTGTGAACTCTTCGCTCATTCCAATTTGGGAAGATTTCAGGATATGCTATCGTATCATTGCATAATTAACTAAGCATTTACTGCTTTATATCTCACTAACTTGTGGTCCCAGCCCCATATGTCATTGAGATATAAAAGCCACATACCAATTCCCATTATGGAGAGTCACATCATGACTTATTTCCAATTTTTTGAGTTATTAATGTTTTCATAATAATTGATAACTTGTCGCTTGAATTTGTGATTTTCAAGCAAAGGCGGCATCCTTGCTCCTCCAGTCAAAGTGGCTTCCTTAGTGTTGTTGTTTGGCGATGCGGCTTTTCTGGGTTTTTGGATTTTGCCGAGAGTGAAAGAATTGTGCAACGAATTAAATGCTCTTCGTAGAGAGAATTCAATCCTGACCAAAGCTTCGGAAGAGTGCAAAAGGACACATATTAAAGCCCAATATGTGTTGGCTGATTCTTCTCAAGCTCAAAGTATGCTAACCTTAGGTATTAGTTTTTTACACCATCTGTTCCTTTTTTTAAAAAAATGTGCTATCATTTCAATATTCAGACTTCATTATCTTAGAAAAATTTGTGCTAGTTGAATTCTTCATGATACATGACTAACCCAACATTTTGGGTCGGCCAAAATTAGGGCAACCATCTGGGCCGCCACGAGTGCTTCTGAAATGTTTTGGCTGACCAAAGTTTTCTTGGGGAAAAAAAATTCCTTAGAACGGCCACATTTTGTTTTGGTACACCAAGGCCTAGAACAAAGCATACCTTGATAAAAGTTCTACCATTGTATTTGTATTTAAGACTATTTTCCTATGATTGTGATCTTGTTGAAAATATACTACTAGAGAAGGTAGCGGTCAAAGTTTAGTTTTCAAGACCACATCGAGTCAAGCTGCACCTTTCATGTTCAAAATTTGGAGGGAGTGTTAGATTGAGAGAAACTATCAGTGGACACAAATGAATGCTAGATACCTTGATACTTTACATCCTGCCATCTGAGATGGAATAAACAGACCGCAGCCCTGTAATGAATGGTTTTGTGGCTTATCTCTATCTCGCTTGCTATCTCTCTTGTTAGAAATGCATATACTTTCATTTTAACTGTGCATTAATAACATGTATAGTATATGTTTAACTGTATCAGTGCAATTGCTAACTTTTGTTGATCTGTATGTGCTCCAGAAAGGACAAGTTAAGGTGGGTGATGGACAACAAGCTTGTTAGGTGATTAAGACGATCCATGGAGCAATGATACAAGAATCCAGCTGAGAGTGCAGGCTTTATTTTTCTCTTCATATTCTTTTCAAAAAGACTAAACAATGTCATCATCTCGGCTATGATCTCGAGACATGTTCCTTCATTACGATGCTACGTGTATCTACAGTACAAGTTGATTGAAAGGTTCTGCAAAGCTGTGATGTCACCCCCTCGGTATTTTTCAAGAGGGTTGTGCCTGTGTTTTGTTGTTATGAATTCGGATCCTCTGCAGGGAGGAGGCTATTCCGTAGTTAACTAGTTATCTCATTGGCAGGTTGCTAGTCTTGCAGTATGATCTAGTGATGATGGCACTTTGTTCGATTGAAGTTTTGTCCCCAACACGGTAAGATTCAGTCCATGGATCAGAGAGAACGCAATGTGTGTTCGTCAGTCTATGAAACACGTACGTTCTATTGACTCATGATATGAGACCTACTGATAAGCCAATTCAACACACGCACACCAGAAAGCCTAGTATCTGCACTTGGCATTGTATTTCTGATTAGTCAACATCTGCAATCACGTAGTGCAGGGGAAGAAAGAATGCTTCTTGCCTCTTCATTTGTTATTATGACTTGATCCGCACTGATTGGATGAACAATATGGTGGACCTTGCCTTCGTTCCCATATCTGTAGCAGGTACCTTCTGTCCATATATGTACTGTTAAGCAAAAAAAAAAAAATTTGAGCCACATTGTTAAGCACAAAACTTGAGTAACAAAATGAGGAAAGAATCAAGGAGGAGGAGGAGAAAGATCTTGTTGCTCAGTAGGTTTCCAGTCACCTCCTTTTGTTTATGTGATGTCTGGGATACTCACACAATGGCGCGGGTTTCTGTGAATTACGATGGGCGGACGGTCGGTATGGATCCAACTCGGATTCTGTCGCCTTCGTCTTCAAGCCGGCGGCGGCGGCGGCCGTTCTCCCTTCTCCCTGCGGCTCTGCCCTATATCAAGCAAGAGTTTGTTTCCTTTGTTTTTTGCGGGGTATAGAGAGGATTACTCAAGTAGGTAGAGAGGCACGACAATCGACAAATCCCCATCAACACAGCTTTTCCCGACTCGAATCATCTCGGGATCGATACTCGCCTCGCCTCGCCTGCAAGAGGGATCGATTCGACTCATGGCTGCAGCGGCAGGGACCGCGCTCCTTCGATCTATGGCGACCAAGATGGGGATGACCGTCGCCCCCCGCGCGCCGTTCCTTCATCGTTGTCCTCTCTTGCTTGATGGATTCCGTGGCCGCCGACCTGGGCCAACAACAATCTCGCGTCACACTTTTAGCTCTTCTTCATCTGCATCTAGCGGCTCAACGCCGCCGCCGCCGACCAATAACAAGGTACGCATATCTTACAGCCCGCTCTGCTCTTAGCAATTTTGTATTCCGTCACGATGGCACGTACAATCTTTGTTGCCGTCAATAGTCTTCTCTTTTCAAGTTTCAACCGACCAACAGGGGGAAACAGAAATCCTGTAGTGCAGAAACAGTATAAAATAGACTACTGTAATAAAATTCAATCCTAAGCTAGCCATAAATTTAAGCTAGCCATAAATTGGATATCTTGAAAGGTTATGTCCAGGCTTTGGCTGTAGGTAATTTTAAATATTTACATTTCGAATATAAACATCGAATGTGTTGACAACCAAAATTGGCACAGACCACGGCCGGTCAGCCTGACCGGTCTGACCGGTCCGGCTCAGGAAGTTGCGGTGCTGGTGCATGGATCACCGCAATGTTTAGTCCTAGTTTGATATAAGTGATATAGTCTCTGTAATGATCGACTATTGCGGTGCTGGAAGATCTAGAGGACCGCAAGATTTGGTGCAAGGCGTGGAAGATGGCATGTTCTCTGAGATGACAGGATATTGCGGTGCTTGAAGACTTGGAGGATCGCAAGAGTCGGTGGTGGAGCAAAACAAGCAAAAGGGCGACGTTCGGCACCCAGACCGGCCTGACCGGTGTGGGGGACCGGTCAGACCGGTTACCCGAGTTGTAATCCGACTAGGACTCTTATTTTGGGATTCCGAGATTGTAACGAGTTGTAACTTGGTTTCCTTGCGGGACAAGACCTACCCTCCCTATAAATATAAGGGGATTCGGCCGATTGAACACACAACAATCGAATCAATCAAATTTACTACTTTTATCCTTTACTTTTTGCATCTCCAAACCCTAGCTTTTCCAACCCTACTTGCTGTTCTTCCTGCGTCTCCGCGACGTTTGAAGGCGTCCTAGGTGGCCTGCCGATCCTAGGGCACCCCTGACGACGTTCTCCCTGACGGATCCTTCCGGGAGGCGTTTTTAGGGTTTTACCCCGTAGCTCGCCGGCGGTAACCGGTCTGACCGGTGCCTCTGACCGGTCTGACCGGTCGGCGCAGGGCAGCTGCGATCTGGTCCGTTTGCGACCCGCGCGAACTAGCGCTCTCGTGTGTTGACCATATTCTGCGTCAACATACTTTTGGCGACTCCGCTGGGGAATTGGAGATCTGGTTCGTGCAGCCGATCAATCTAATTCTATCTAGATGGGTGCCAACACCGAGTTCGATCTGGAGAACATCGTCACTGTAAAGGACGATGAACTTTCCGCTGAAGATCGTCAAGGGCTTGAAGAGTACCTGAAGAAGGCGGAAGAAGAACGACTCTACTACCTCTCGCACTTCAAGAAGGACCGCAAGGGCGTGGTCTCCAGGATTAAGGAGGTAGATGAAACTGCTACATCTTCGACACCAATCCTCCAGGTACAACCCGATGAAAACTCATATGAAGCTTTCCTTAAGTACATGGAGGATATGATGGTTGCAAATAATGTCAAATTGGTCAACTGGATGATGAACAAAAAATTAGAATCGGAAGGCAAACAGCCCATGGTTGAACAACCTGCCGCCGATCCTAATCTTTTAATTCCTAAAGTTCCTATTGCGCCTGATTTTAAAGCACCGGCAACAAAACCTGTAGAACAACCTACGTTTGGTATGCCGTTGAATTATTTTGAAGGCCAATCTGTTACACCATCCAACCCAATGTTTACTCGGCCTATTGCACCTCAGCCGTTCACAACTTTACCTAATTCGGCTAATTATGGCCGGGTTAATAATGAAGTTGTGAATTTTACCCCGCAAAATCCAAACTTTGGATATACTGTACCCCAAATGTTCAAAATTTATTTTCACAAGCCCCAGTACCTTACGAGCTTTTTGGAAGGTACGGCCAGCAGATGCAGGGAATGATGTCGGCCAATCAATCTGGCCAGCATCAACTGGTCAGACCGGTCACCTTGACCGGTCAGACCGGCCCTGGAGGGTCGGGTGCGACTAACCAGATTGTGCCGGTCCAACCGGTCAGACCGGTCACTGGATCCGGTCAGACCGGTTCCAGAGAAGCAAAAACGGGGAATTTGCCTTCTACTCCTGTGCATAATACTCAACAGCCAAATTCTCAGGATAATTCATTAGAATATTTAGATAAAATATTCTCTAAGTACAAACTTGATTTGGTTTCAGCTCTTAAGGAGAACTTGGGAGTAGATGTTAGGGATAAAGCTAGATTGTATCAAAAGCCTTATGTTCCTCGCTTTGATTTAGTTCCTTTCCCTGCTGGATTTAGACTTCCTGATTTTGTTAAGTTTAATGGGGAGGATTCTAAAATCACTTTTGAATATATTAGTCAATACATGGCACAACTAGGCGATTCTGGCTCTAGTGAGGCTTTAAAGTGTGTTTATTTTCTTTGTCTCTAACTGGTACAGCTTTCTCATGGTTTGCATGATTAGCTCCGCATTCTATTACTTCATGGGAACAGTTAGAACAAAAGTTTCATGATCACTTCTTTTCGGACACTAATGAACTTAAGCTGTCACATCTTGCATCGGTTAGACAATCACGCGATGAAACTGTTAATGATTACATTAGGCGTTTTCGTGATACTAGAAACCGTTGTTTTGGTGTTTCTATTTCCGAAAAGGATCTTGCTGATTTGGCTTTCAATGGTTTGCGTTCTCATATTAAAGAAAAATTAGAGAATTCTGAATTTTATAGTGTAAACCAATTGCATCAAAGAGCTTTGGCTGTTGAAAGCCGAAGCAAAGACTTAAAAGAAAGCCATATGACTCATCGGGCTAATGTGCATAATGTAGAATGTGATTCTTGTAGCTCCGATGAAGAGTCTCATGAGGTATTGGCTGCTGAATTTGTATGGCCAGCATCTAATAAAGCTTTTACTTGCACATCTCTTAAGCCGACTCATAGGAATCGGCAGGAAGAGATGAAGTTTACTTTTGATGTATCTAAGTGCGATAAAATTTTTGATGAATTGCATAAGAATGGATATATCAAATGTTCTTTTAAAATTTCATCACCTGAGGAGTTAAAGCGGCGTGCTTATTGCAAGTTTCATAATTCCTTTTCTCATGCAACTAACGACTGTAATTTCTTTCGTCGACAGATTCAATCGGCTTTAAATAATGGACGATTGATTTTAAATGAGATGGAAGTTGATAAGCGCCCGTTTCCAATCAACAATATGGTAGTCAATACTATGGATCTTAAAGATGCCAAGATGTTGGTTCGGCCCGACAATGCCGATGCAGCAGGAGGCAAGAATATTGTGATTGGAGAACCAAGGAGGGTGATGAACAAGACAAAATGCTTGGGAGACAAGTTGTGCTTAAGCAAACTCCTGATGGGAAGAAGATCTTGACTATTACAGTGAAGAATTCTGAAATTAGGGGAGAATCAAGCTCTCAAGTGCGGGATCAAAGACCGGCTGCTCCTGCTGCCCAGGGGGCACCGGTCAGACCGGTTGGCATGACCGGTCAGACCGGTCCGGCCCAGAGGCCGGTCCGAACTTTTGTGCCTAAACGTCCTGAAGTGGGGACTTGGAAGACGAACCAGGACAAAGATCAGGGGAAAACTTTCAAGCCGAAGGCAACCTTTGATCAAGTCATGGCGAAGCACATGCACAACGTGGCCGTTCAACAAGATCGGCCACTAAAAAAGAGACCAAGTTCGCCACCAAGGAATTCTGGTGCGATGAAGGCACCAAGAGGACAGTGGAATCAGGGCCCAAGCTCATCTAATGGTGCTGGTCCTTCTAGGCCGTGGAGGCCGTTTCAGCCTCCCCCTCCTCAGCCTATTTGGAGGGATGGAATTATGTACGTGCCCTACTGTCCTGCACCCAATCAGTCACGGCCTGGAACTCCTGTTCATACCAGAATAACTCCACAACAACCTAGGCCTGCAGGGTTTCAATAAAGACAGACGTTCGTGCCCCAGCAGCACGGACCGATCAGACCGGTGCCCCTGACCGGTCAGACCGGTGCCCCACAGAGGCCGGCGTTCATGCCCCAACACGGACCGATCAGACCGATCCCGCCAACCGGTCAGACCGGTTTCCAGAGGAGGCCGGGCAAGGAGCCGGCTAAGCAAGAGTATCGCCCCGTGCAGAAGAAGGAAGAGCCTGCCCCTGTTATTCCAAAGCCAGTTGTGAAGAGTGCAATTCAAATTGGCTCCATGGCAGTTAATAATTCAATGGCTGATGGACCCAATGTTATTGGTGCATCGGCCGTAAAAAAGGTTCCTTTGCCTCAGTATACGCAGCCAAAGTGGTGTCCTCCTGGTTTGACTCATTCTCAGAAGAGGAGATTGCAGCGGTTGCGCACTCAAAAGCAAAGGGAGGAAGAATCGGCTAAGAAGAGAGAGGAGTGGTTCAATGAGGCTAAGCCGATGATTCCGCCGTTGGTCAAAGTTACAAAGATGGTTCTGGTGCACAAGATGTTCAGGCTAAGACACCAGAAAAGGCCGAGCCATCTGCAGATTTCGGCTGACATGGCCGAGACCGGTCAGACCGGTGTCCCTGACCGGTCAAACCGGTTGCCCACTGTTCCAGTTTCGGCAACTGGAACCGATCAGACCGGTCAGGAGGAACCGGTCAGACCGGTGTCGCCCAGGGAGTCAGTGGCCGATGCATTTTCGTCTTCGGCTAAAGTTTCGATTCCGCCCACTGCAATTTCAGATACTCAGATGGGCAATGAGGACGAAACTGTTGATTTTGAGCCTTCACTCAGCAAGATAGACATGGACATCAATGTAATTTACATGAATGCCGATTATTGCTTTATCGGAGATGATGAACGAGTGGCTCAAGTTGATTTTGCTCCCAAGAACGCTGTGTTTCAGAGGCCTTCAGAATCGGATAATCACCTAAAAGCTCTTTATGTGAAGGGTCATATTAAGGGAAAGCCGATTTCTAGAATGCTCGTTGATGGTGGTGCTATTTTGAACCTCATGCCATACACCTTGTACAAGAAGTTTGGAGGTTTGGACGGCGAGCTAATCAAGACAAGCATGACGATCAGCGGCGTTGGAGGATGAGAGCCGATGAGCGCCAAGGGAGTTGCATCCTTGGAGCTTACCGTTGGGAGCAAGATGCTGGCAACTGCTTTCTTCGTCACGGAGGTGCAAGGTAACTTTAGTGTTATCTTGGGGCGCGATTGGATTCATGCAAATCAATGTGTGCCTTCTACCTTGCATCAATGCTTAATTCAATGGGTTGGTGACGAAGTTGAGGTTGTTCATGCGGATAATTCGGCATGTGTTGCTATGGCCGATGCATCTATTTTGGGAACTCATGATAATGTCAAGTGCTTGACCGGGATTGATATTTCGGACTTTGAGTTCCTTGCTTTTACTAAGGATGGCTTCGTGTCCGCTGCTCTAAGGCCGGTTCAAAGATCGGTTGATTCAGATAATGAAGAGTAGATGGATACAAGCGAGAAGTGGCTAAAGGAAAGGGTGGAGCATTATCGGTCCAATATGAACGATGCATGTGAAGCCATTAATGATTTTAAAGAAGTAGAGAAGTTAGGACAAGGATTTACGTCGGCTGATCCTTTAGAAAAAATAGACATAGGTGATGGTTCTATACCAAGGCCGACTTTTGTAAATCAAAATTTGAAAGCCGATTATAAAGTGGAATTAATCGAGTTATTGAAAGAATATTCTGATTGCTTTGCTTGGGAGTATCATGAGATGCTTAGTTTAAGTCGTGAATTAGTTGAACATCGTTTACCGATTAAACCTGGTTTTAGGCCATATAAATAGGGCAATAGACGATTTAATCCTTTGTTTTATGATCGCATAAAAGAAGAGGTTAATCGTTTGCTTGAAGCTAAGTTTATTCGGCAATGTCGCTATGCTGAATGGATCTCTAATATTGTGCCTGTTGAGAAGAAATGTTCTAATAAAATTAGAGTGTGCATTGATTTTAGAGATCTTAATAGAGCGACTCCCAAAGATGAATATCCTATGCCTATAGCCGATATGCTTATTAATGATGCTTCTGGACATAAGGTTATTAGCTTTCTTGATGGCAATGCGGGATATAATCAAATCTTTATGGCCAAGGAAGATGTATACAAAACGGCCTTTAAATGTCTCGGCTTTGTTGGTTTATTTGAATGGATTGTGATGACTTTTGGTTTAAAGAATGCCGGCGCTACTTATCAAAGAGCAATGAATTTGATTTTTCATGACTTACTTGGTGTTATCCTAGAAGTCTATATTGATGATATTATTGTCAAATCGGCTGGATTAAATTCTCACTTGGCTGATTTGCGTTTTGCCTTTGAAAGAATGCGTCGGTATGGTCTGAAGATGAATCCATTGAAATGTGCTTTTGGTGTATCGGCTGGAAGATTCTTAGGCTTCATGGTTCATGAAAGAGGCATAGAGATAGATCCTAAGAAAATAGGAGTTATTGAGAAGATCAAAGCGCCTACTTGCAAGCATGATTTACAGAAATTCTTGGGCAAAGTTAATTACTTGAGGAGGTTTATTTCTAACTTGTCCGGGAAAGTTAGTGCTTTTACTCCTATACTTCGGTTAAAGAATGAAGCCGAATTTGCTTGGGGGGCAAAGCAGCAAGAGGCCTTTGAGGAAATCAAAAAATACTTGTCTTCGCCGCCTGTACTTAAAGCGCCTAAGAATGGGGTGCCATTTAGGCTTTATATTTCGGCCGAAGATAATGTTATTGGGGCCGTTTTGACTCAAGAAACAGATGGCAAGGAGTACATCATTACATATTTGAGTCGACGGCTTTTGGATGCGGAAACAAGGTACAAACCTATTGAAAAATTATGCTTGTCTTTATATTATGCTTGTACGAAATTGAGGCATTATTTGTTATCTAGTACTTGCATAGTTGCGTGTCAAGCCGATGTTATTAAGTATATGTTGCATAGACCGATTTTGAGCGGAAGAATCGGTAAGTGGGCATATGCACTTATTGAATATGATTTGGCTTGTGAACCTTTGAAATCTATGAAAGGCCAAATTGTAGCTGATTTTATTGTTGAGCATCGGATTAAGGATGAGCATAATTTAGAAGTTGATTACATGACTTTTACTCCATGGAAATTGCATTTTGATGGATCGGTTTGCAAGAACGGATGTGGAATTGGAATTGTTCTTGTTTCTCCTAATGGAGCTGTTTTTGAAGCTCTTAGCCGATTAGAAATTGAGTGCACAAATAATCAAGCCGAATATGAAGCTTTATTATTCGGACTAGAAATTTTGCATGACATGGGAGTAAAGCATGTTGAAGCTTTTGGTGATTCATTATTGGTTGTGCAGCAAGTATCTAAGGTGTGTCAATGCTTGAAAAGTTCGTTGAATATTTATCTTGACAAGTGCCTTGATATTATACCATATTTTGATGAATTCGCTATTTATCATGTTCCAAGATGTGATAATCCTAGAGCTAATACTTTGGCACAGCAGGCATCAGGCTATAATGTCCAGAAAAGGCACTTTCATAAGAAAAGGCCGTTGATTGCTATTGCCAATGGAGATGCTCTAACGCTCGCTGCAGAGCAGAGCCGAACCGGTCAGACCGGTTCCGAGATCGGTCAGACCGGTCCAGCGTCTCATACAGAGACCGGTCAGACCGATCCGAGAACCGGTCAGACCGGTGCGGTGTCTGCATATTCGAATTCGGCCGCTGAAAATCTTCAAAATGAAAAGGCCGAAGTTGATGATTGGAGAGCGCCCATTATCAGGTATTTAAGGAATCCTAGTTCTGGAACAGACAGGAAAACTCGGCGTTTGGCTTTCAAATACATTTTAGTTGACGATGAGTTGCATCGTTGCACCGCCGATGATTTATTACTTAAATGCTTGGGTGCTGATCAAGCTAGAGTGGCCATGGGTGAAGTTCATGAAGGAATTTGTGGAACGCATCAATCGGCTCCTAAGATGAAGTGGTTACTTAGGAGAGCTGCATTTTATTGGCCTACTATGATGGCCGATTGTTTTCGTTACTACAAGGGATGTGAGGAATGTCAGAAATTTGGAAATATTCAGATGGTACCTGCTGCATTGCTTCATCCTATCATTAAACCATGGCCTTTTCGTGGATGGGGATTGGATTTCATTGGAGAAATACATCCTTCTTCTTCAAAGGGACATCGCTTCGTGTTGGTTGCTACAGATTACTTCACTAAGTGGACCGAAGCTGTTCCTCTCAAGAATATGACCCACAAGGAGGTAATTGAGTTTATTACTGAGCATATTATTCACAGATTCGGCATTCCACAAACTTTAACTACAGATCAAGGCACGTCCTTTATGTTTAAGGAAGTGCGGTCTTTTGCCGATATGTATAAGATCAAATTGCTCAATTCATCTCCATACTATGCTCAGGCCAATGGTCAGGCCGAGTCTAGTAACAAGACTTTGATAAAGTTGATCAAGAAGAAGATAGAGGAGCATCCCGAAGATGGCATGAAGTCTTGTCTGAAGCTTTATGGGCTCATCGCATATCTAGGCATGGTGCCACTAAGGTTACTCCTTTTGAGCTTGTTTATGGACAAGAGGCCGTTTTGCCCATTGAGGTAAATCTGGACGCTTACAGACTTGCTAGACAGAATAAGCTTTCAGTTGGTGAATATTATGACTTGATGATGGACATCATTGATGAAGTGACCGATAAACGTTTACAAGCTCTTAAGAAAATTGAGAAAGACAAGATCCGAGTTGCTAGAGCATACAACAAGAAGGTTAAAGAGAAGATTTTTCAAGTTGGTGATCTAGTATGGAAGACAATTTTGCCACTTGGTACTATAGATAATAAATTCGGCAAGTGGTCTCCAAGTTGGGAAGGTCCTTATCGAGTATTCAAGATCAATGGCGGAAATTCCTATATGGTGGATACATTGCAAGGAGGACGTTTGCCTAAGGCACTGAACGGGAGGTACTTGAAGAAGTACTATCCAAGTGTTTGGCAAGAGGCATGAAGTGGCATATGGCCGATATTTGGATATCGCCCTTAGAAAAATATAATGGCCGATGAATTCTGTTAAAACATCGCCCTTAGGTGACAATTTTGGTGCTGGTGTGCTTTATGGTACGTAAGCTTTACCAAAAAACAGGAGGGCATATGTTGACAACCAAAATTGGCACAGACCACGGCTGACCGGTCAGACCGGTCCGGCTCAGGAAGTTGCGGTGCTGGTGCATGGATCACCGCAATGTTTAGTCCTAGTTTGATATAAGTGATATAGTCTCTGGAATGATCGACTATTGCGGTGCTGGAAGATCTAGAGGACCGCAAGATTTGGTGCAAGGCGTGGAAGATGGCATGTTCTCTGAGATGACAGGATATTGCGGTGCTTGAAGACTTGAAGGATCGCAAGAGTCGGTGGTGGAGCAAAACAAGCAAAAGGGCGACGTTCGGCACCCAGACCGGTCTGACCGGTGTGGGGGACCGGTCAGACCGGTTACCCGAGTTGTAATCCGACTAGGACTCTTATTTTGGGATTCCGAGATTGTAACGAGTTGTAACTTGGTTTCCTTGCGGGACAAGACCTACCCTCCCTATAAATATAAGGGGATTCGGCCGATTGAACACACAACAATCGAATCAATCAAATTTACTACTTTTATCCTTTACTTTTTGCATCTCCAAACCCTAGCTTTTCCAACCCTACTTGCTGTTCTTCCTGCGTCTCCGCGACGTTTGAAGGCGTCCTAGGTGGCCTGCCGATCCTAGGGCACCCCTGACGACGTTCTCCCTGACGGATCCTTCCGGGAGGCGTTTTTAGGGTTTTACCCCGTAGCTCGCCGGCGGTAACCGGTCTGACCGGTGCCTCTGACCGGTCTGACCGGTCGGCGCAGGGCAGCTGCGATCTGGTCCGTTTGCGACCCGCGCGAACTAGCGCTCTCGTGTGTTGACCATATTCTGCGTCAACAAAGAATGGATAGACTTGTTTCCAGGAAACACTTCTGTTGTATGATAAAATCTGTCACATAGATATATATACTTTAACATATATAAACAAACCAGAGCTACATTAGAGACTGTCTATGTGACTAGAGAATATTACATCTCTGTATTCGACTTTTCTTTTTCATTATACGTTGTTTGATGTGTTCCTTTCTTCTTCAGGATCTCACTCAGAACAAAAACGTTCCCGGTAAATTGGGCCGGTAAGGACTCTCGCTCGTTCTAGTGTGGGCAGATTTCAGGATATGCTATTGTATGACTAAGGATTATATCTCACTAAGGATTATATCACATGTCATTAAGACTTAAAACCAAAAGTCAGTTCCTGTTATGGAGAGTCGCATCATGAATTATTTCTGATTTTTAGAGATATAAATGTTTTCATAATAATTAATGTTTTGTCACTTGTATTTGTGATTTCCAGTGCAAAGGTTCGACCCCTTCGAATTGCAGCCGCTGCACTGTTTGGTACCGGTGTTTATATGTGGTATTTGGTGTTTCTGGAACTGGCAGAATTTAGGGACGAACTATTTGCTCTTCGTAGAGAAAATAAAATCCTGATCAAAGCTGCGGAGGAGTGTCAAAGGACACATATTAAAGCCCAAGATTTGTTGGCTGTTTGTTCTCAAGACCAAAGTATGCAAGCCTCAGGTATTATTAGCTTTATACGCCATCAGTTTCTTTCTTTCTTTTTTTATCGATCTGTGCTAACTTTTATTGATCTGTGGATTCTGTGCTACATCCCAGGACAAGTCAATGCGGGTGATGGACAATAGTCTTCTTAGATTAAGATGATCCTTGGAGCAATACAAGAATCGAGCTGAGAGGGCATGCTTTAGTGTTCTTCTTTTTATTCTTTTCAACAAGACTAGACATTGTCATCTTGTCGGCTATGATGTCGATCGTGACATGTTCCTTCATTAGGTTGCTATATGTATCGGTGCTATTATAAGTTGATTGAAGGTTCTGCAGAGTTATGATGTGTCACCGTTTGCTATTTTCCAAGAGGGTGGTGCCTGTGGTTTTGTCGTCAAGAATAATGAGTTCGCATCCTCGATCCTCTTCAGGGAGGAGGCTACTCCGTTGTTACCTCTGCCGGTTGCTAGTCTTTGTGGGTGTTTGGTTTTGAGGTGCTTTATTATAAGCCCCCCAAATAAGCCTCAAATAAGTACTTTTTCATCCAAACACCCATATTTATTTTGGAGTTTATTTGAGGTGTTTATTATAAGCCCATAAGCCCCTCCAAAGGTGCTTATAGGGAGTTATTTGGATTGTCCCCACCCCAAAATAACTCCTTTCCAGCTATTACCCCTCCCCATTCTCTTTTCTCCCACTCTCTCTCTCCTTTGGGTAGGGTTATAAAAGTCATATAAGACCACAAAGACTTATTATAAGTACTTCAACCAAACACTCTTTTGAGTTTATTATAAGTATGTACTTATGAGAGGCTTATGAACTTATATAAGCCCCTTCAAACCAAACAGGGCCTTTGTATTATGGCTTACTGGTGATGACACTTTGTCTGAATGATGTCTTGTCTCTAAAATGGCAAGATTCAGTTCATGGATCCGGATGAACGCAACGTGTGCTCGTTGGCTTACTTGTCTCTGTATTTGTACTAATTATCACTGAACAGTCTCAGGACATTCAGGATTGCGCAGCACAGTACTCTGTTTGTTGACTTGTTCTAAAATGGCACAGCCACGATAGAGTTCCAGTCCAGGTCGAATTTATTGGCGGGCCTGACTATTATTGCTTTGCTTCTACGGTAAAGCTCAGCCCGTGTCGTCCCCGTGATACGCCCAACCGTTTCCGCTGTGCAAGCTTGACTTCTGAAATCGGTGCTCCCACTCTGTTCGTTGTCAACGGCATCTTTGGCGGTGAACCGTTGTTGAAGCTTTGTTGCACCGTTCAAAGCTTCGCCGTGGGCATGGCACCGTCGGGCCTGGCAGTCGAACCCGGCCCACGTCAAGGTCCTCAGGCGTCGCGCCAGGACCGTGTCAACGATGGACAGGCAGACAGCCGATTAATTTTCTTTTTTTATTTATAAAAACAAAACAAGAGACAGCCGCATGCATGGTTCCAGTCGAAGCAGTGGTGCTCCGTCGCTGCTCGAGGAGGCGTATTCCGTCTGGTTGGGAATTGGAAAGCAGAGAGGCGTATTCCGTTGCACGGGCAGCAGAGGCAGAGCAGGCCATCTCTGACTTGTTGCGGCCGAATCCGCCAGCCTTGGTTGGCTTCCACGCACGCGCCGACGTCAACGGCGCAGGCCCATCTTGACCTCTTCTACTCCCTCCGTCCCAATATAAATGTTCCTGTTGACTTTTGGATCTCACGTTTAACCGTTCGTCTTATCTAATTTTTTAATAAAAATATTTTTTATTTTTTGATAACTTATTTTATCATTGGATATATTTTCATCAACACATATTTGTTTTAACATTTGTAACAAAAATTTGAATAAGACGAATGGTCAAACATAAAATTCAAAAGTCAACAGAAACATTTATTTTGAGACGGAGGGAGTAGACCTCCTCCTCCGTGCAGTGCAGCACTCGTCGGTCATCGGCTCTTCGCATTGGACAGTGAATCAAGTCATTAATGGGTAAGCGTAGGTGGATGTTTACCCTCGACGTGACGGCAGCGAGTAAATTGAGGCCTTGTTTAGGGGTGTGTTCATGCAAAATCGGGTCAAAACACACGAGAGCGCTAGATCGCAGCGAGGCGGCGCAAACCGGTTTTACTGGTTAGGCAAACCGGTAATACCGGATTTCTAGGGTTTTGCCGGATCGATCGTTCGAGAGGATAACTATCACGCTTACGTGGTGAAGAACGGCGAGGTTTACGGGCAAACCAGCAAAGAGATAACCAACACACTTACGTAGCGAAGAACGACTAGTTTACGAGCAAACTAGCAAAGGCCGTCGAAACTCTCGTCCGGGAGGGACCCCGTCAGGGCGTGAACGTCGCCAGACGTGCCCTAGGTCGACCAGCAAGCCTTAGGACGCCATCTTGATCGTGGAGATCAGTAGACAAACGGCATGGAGAGGTTGGAAAAAGGATTTAGGGTTTGGAGATAAAAAGTAAAGATATGTTTTGTTTTGATTCGATTGGATTACCCTCAATCGGCCGTGGCCCTTCATAAATATAGGGTGGGGAGGTCTGTACCCGCAAGAAAATCTTTTTACAAGTCGTAATCCACATGGATCTCTAAATCTACTAGGACTCCGCCTAAAACCGCTTATACCGGTTTGACAAACCGGTTCCACCGGTTTGTGTTGCCGTATCAGACATAGTAACCAGAACCGGTTTTACCTATTTCCAAACCGGTTTTACCGGTTTTGTCCAGATAAAGATCTTCCCGAAGTCATAACTCCTTCATCCGAACTCCAAATCAGACTTTCTATATATGCATTTCGATCGTCACGACGCAAGCTACGCAATGGTGCAATAAAAATGCTAATTTGATAATGTTACAAAATCCGGTTCTACCGGCTTGGGAAACCGGTTTAACCTGTTTGCCCAGATTGCAGGAAAACCTCTGTCGTGCCAATTTTGGTCGTCAACATATGCCCCCCTGTTTCTTGGTAAAGCTTGCATACCAAGAAATACTTATCAGCACCAGAACTGCACAGGAATAATGTCTTGCTTATGTCAAAAATCCGATTACTCTTGAAATCACCACCGCTGACCTTGAACTCCTTGCTCTCCTTTCCTATCTTGCCTTGTCCTTTGATATATCTCAGATTATGTAAACAACCAGCAGCAAACTTTCTCCAACTACTAACCTTGGCCTCACCAAGTTCTGAAATTTCAATAACCAAAGTAGTAGCCATACCAATCCTACCGATCTCAATAGCGATTAGACCGGTCTATCAAAGATGTGTACCCTGAAATCTGCTAAACATTGGTCTTTCTCATGTGAATGTCCTTTTAGATATTATAACCTGATGTTTATTGTTCCAAAGTGTCAATCTTGAATTTCTTATGTCTCCAGCAATGAATTACCAAATGCCTCAGCAAAATTCTCAACCAAAGATCATAAAACTTCCTAGCCTGAATAGAAAACTTCATATTCGGCTTGTTCATAGAGGCTAAACGCTCCAACCAGCCAAAGGTCTCAAAACAATAGCATTTGGTGAAATAAGGATATCACAATATTCTGAAACACTTTGCAAGCTGATTGTGTAAATATAAAGCCCATGGTGATAAATCACTCATTTTGCTAATACCTTGCCCCCCGAGCACTTAAGATACCAATAAGGTCAAAAGTGATCTCTCATCAGGAAGCTATCACTTCAGGACGACGATCAAAGAGATCCATCGGCTATATATGTTGCCAAGGACGATAATGAAATATCATCCATAAGAGTATGTATAACCGAAATAAAAGAGTAGAGAGAGATATAAATTCAGAAATTAAACCATCTCAAAGAACTGAATATTTCGGCTTTTGAAAATTAATAGCAACACTTATTGCTATCAATCAATATGCATAATAATTTGGTGATAACCCCCTATGATATAAAGATCCATGTAGAACACAAGGATCAAAATAAGAGTATGAGGAATTTCCAAACATATCTAAGGATGAATTCCAAGACATAAGCATATGTGGCATTTGTAAAGCAAACGGACGATGCAATGGCCAATAATTTTGATAGTTCGGTGCAAACCTCATATTTGAAGGTCGTTTCCCGAATTTTCTCCCTTTTTTCAAACCATCAGAATTCTCATATGCAAACCGGTCAGACCGGTTAGGCAAATCGGTTAAACCGGTTTCTGTCAGATCTGACGTCTTGACTTTTATCTTGATCCCCAAGTGTCGAATTCTTATATGCAACTTCAGGGGTCTTCTTTTTCAGCCACATCTTCTTCTTCTTCAACTGTGTTGCACCTTTTTTTTGAACATCGTCCTTGTGTTGAATTTGAATGCTTACTTTAGGAACCCATGCCATGCCCATCTTTCTCAGTTCTTGAGCACCAAATTTTTGTAACTTCTTCTTCTGCCAATGAGATAAACCAAGTGGGTGACTTGGCTTTGCTTTAGCTTTAGACAGCAGTGCTCTCTTCTTAATTTTTGGCGCTCTCAACTCATTTTGTTCAGATTTGGCACTCGGAGGGTCAACGATGAATTTTCCCTTTTCTTTGCCATCAGTAGCCGAAATGCTTTCAACATTAATCAGCTTTTCAGGAGTTGAATTCAGATCTGAACTTTTATCTTTGCGGCCATCCTTTTTCACTCGATAAATCTGCTTGACAACCTTCTTCTTGCTTTGAACCTTAGACCGATCTTTATGCTCAAAACGGTCGTTTTCAACATACGGTTGCCTCACATATGAAGGTTCTCTTGGAGCTGCATACTCTACATGATATGGTCTAAAGTATGAAGGAATATGTGCCCAAGAATTATTCAACTCCCATGATGAGTAAGGATTAAAACTAGGGGGATGTGGAGCATAGGGAACTAGCATTGATGGTCCAAACGGTGAATATGATGCTGCTGAATAAAAACCTTTCCTTTGCCAATTCCAATTCCCAGAATTATGTTTAGGAGGTGATCTTGAAGATTTAACATTATTTAACCGATTAGCACGCTTGGCCTCATTTTCTTTTTGGTATTTAGCCAGAAGTTCATCAAAACTGAGTTTCGGGTTTTACCATTGCGCTTGACACGGTCTTTTCCTCCATTAGCTACTGGACGCTTAGGTCTTAGCATTTTGGGATTCTTCAGACCAAAACCGGTTTTACCGATTTCATGAACCGGTCGTACCGCTTTTGGAAAACCGGTTTCACCGGTTCCACCGCTTTTGGAAAATCGGTCAAACCTCTTTGCGAAACCGGTCTGACCTCTTTCTCCAATCCAGCAAGAATAATTGAATCTTGCTTTGATTTGGAAAAATTCAGATGCCCCCAGTGCCTCCTGGTATTTTCTTAGACTCATCGCTCTTAGGAGTATGAAAATCTTGAACGATGTCCTCGTTATCACTTGAGGGTATTGAATTTTCCACTTTATCAATTTCTCTTGGATCTTTGCATGAACCGGCTGATGCTAACCGATCTGATGATCCCTTGCCATCAAAACCAATTGGAGTCAACTGGTCATTCTCTGAAATTTCACCAAACCTCAATCGTCCTGCATTAATGGCCGATTGGATGACTTGACGAAAAATATTGCAATGGCTAGTGCTATGACCAAATGGATTATGCCACTTACAATATTCTTGCTCTTTTAGTTCCAGAAGTGATGGCATGACTTTGTGATCAAATATCTTAATAAAATTATGCTCAAGCAAGATATCAAATAAATCATCACACAAAGTCAAATCAAAAGTGTACTTTGTCTTCTTCAGTTGATTCTTTTGTGGAGAATGTTTCAAGGCTAAGCAAACGAACGGTTCAGATTTATCATCGATCCATTCGGCTATACCTTTACTTGTGCTTCCCTTACCCGATGTTTTAGAATTGATCACTATATTATCATCAGGCTTCACAATGTTTATCAACCTTGGTTTCTTGCTTTTAAATCCAGAATGACCACAAGCAAACCATGAAGACAAAAATTTTGACAATGATGATGTAGAAAATTTAAATGCCAAAGTGTTTTTATGATCAGCCTTTCTAATCTTCACAATGCATTGGCTGATAGAATCTAAAGGCATACTATTGCTAGCAAGTAAATTACCATCCTCAATTGATCTTTTAGAATTATGTATGATAGAATCACTAATGGATGAACTAACTGAAAGTACATGATCTGATTGAGAATTACTTGTAATGCATACCTTATCAAATATGTTGGAGAGGCGAGAAATCTTGATGTGGATGATATCGTACTTCCTTTCTTGACGACAACCGGCATTTGCTGCTTCCCGTAGGAACCGGTCAGACCGGTTTTCAGAACCGGTTAAACCGGTTTTTTCAGGGTTGCTGGAAATCACCAAGTCATGACATGCTACAGCCTTCTCCTTATTTCCTTTGTCATGGTTTTCAACAGTTTGATGTATTAAATTTTTCTCAGCCAGAACTTGTCATTCAATGATATGATAATCACTAAAAAACTGTACGACACCTTTGGCTTTAGAGAAATCAAGCGTGGCCTTTTTCTTATGATTGATCTGATTTTGTATAACCAAGCTTGCCTCTTTTGTTTGAATAGATTCAAATCGTTCGATTGCTGTAAAAAACAAACTATTGCTCAAATCTGAATCGTTCTTCTTTTCCTTATTGATCGCCCTTTGAATTTCTGCATGCAGTTGTCTAACAAACACCTCTAATTCTTGGCGATACTCATCAGAGAGGTCCTCATATTTGACTTCTTCATCTAGAAAATCGGATGCTTTGTTTTCAAAGATAGCACATTCCGATTTTGCAATTACTGCATGTTTCTGCACAGGTGGAAATAAATGCATGCTTGCTGAATTTTCATTAATTTGGCTATGGTTATGAATAACACTTGGAGCCAAATTATGATTATTAGCATTTGCATATGGTGCTGAAAAAATAGATGTAACCTCCACTCCAGTAACATGTTGTGCAGCATATGATGATTGAGAATAACTGGCCGGATAACTAAAATTAGCATGGCCAATTTCCTCATTCACCGGCATATATTGTGGTGAAACCAAATATTGTGAATTCACTGCCGATGAATTAAAAGATGAAACACCTTGCTGAATATTACTAGAATTATTAAGACATTGTGCTTCATAAAAATTGGCCGAACTCGCAATGTTAGTTTGGCCTTGATAATTATTAACCGGCATTTGAACTTGTTCCGCTGCCGGTATATGTGAATAATGTTGCATGTTGCTAGTAACACTAAAATCTAAAGTATGCATATTATTTGACAATGGCTTTTGCATGTAACATTCAAAATTATAATTTACATAATTGAAAGCATTATCTGAGTAATGACTAGCCAATGTAATATGCCTACTAGTATCATATCTAGCAACATCAACATGAGGATTTGCGGTACTTGCAAAATAATTATTAGAAAAATCTAACATATTTGCAACTTGTACCTCGGGCTCATTGTAGTAATATTGTTGTGGAGTGTATGGATAGCCCGCCATGTACGTCTTGATGTTTCAAGTCTTCTGACCAATGAATCAAATTGTTCTTGATAACTTGAGCAATCAATAACGAACACTTCGCTTCTCTTTTGATCTTCAATATGCAAGAGCAAGCAAAATACAATGCAAACGGCTTGAGCAGCCTGATGCAAAGTTACAAGTATAGATGCAATCAGTCTAAAAGACCAGATTCAACTATAGTGGCGAATCAAGATAATAGATCAATTAGGTATATGGCTAGGATTTGATAGAACGGTTTGAGCAACCAGATCTTTCTTCCCCAGCGGAGTCGCCAAAAGTATGTTGACGCAAAATCGGGTCAACACACGAGAGCGCTAGATCGCGCGGGTCGCAAACAGACCGAACGGCAGCGAGGCGGCGCAAACCGGTTTTACCGGTTAGGCAAACCGGTAATACCGGATTTCTAGGGTTTTGCCGGATCGATTGTTCGATAGGATAACTATCACGCTTACGTGGTGAAGAACGACGAGGTTTACGAGCAAACCAGCAAAGAGATAACCAACGCACTTACGTAGCGAAGAACGACTAGTTTACGAGCAAACTAGCAAAGGCCGTCGAAGCTCTCGCTCGGGAGGGACCCCGTCAAGGCGTGAACGTCGCCGGACGTGCCCTAGGTCGACCAGCAAGCCTTAGGACGCCATCTTGATCATGGAGATCAGTAGACGAACAGCATGGAGAGGTTGGAAAAAGGATTTAGGGTTTGGAGATAAAAAGTAAAGACATGTTTTGTTTTGATTCGATTGGATTACCCTCAATCGGTCGTGACCCTTCATAAATATAGGGTGGGGAGGTCTGTACCCGCAAGGAAATCCTTTTACAAGTCGTAATCCACATGGATCTCTAAATCTACTAGGACTCTGCCTAAAATCGGTTATACCGGTTTGACAAACCGGTTCCACCGGTTTGTGTTGCCGTATCAGACATAGTAACCAGAACCGGTTTTACCTATTTCCAAACCGGTTTTACCGGTTTTGTCCAGATGAAGATCTTCCCGAAGTCATAACTCCTTCATCCGAACTCTAAGTCAGACTTTCTATACATGAATTTCGATCGTCACGATGCAAGCTACGCAATAGTGCAATAAAATGCTAATTTGACAATGTTACAAAATCCGGTTCTTCCGGCTTGAGAAACCGGTTTAACCTGTTTGCCCAGATTGCAGAAAAACCTCTGTCGTTCCAATTTTGGTCGTCAACAGGGTGTTTAGATGCTGCATTATGCATAGTATTTTTGCGTTATGCATAGTATTTACAGAGAGAAAAAGCGCATTGGGAAACATGCATTATGCAAAACGTTATGCATAGTGCGTGAACTAAACAGGGCCTTAGTTGGGGGAACTTTTCAAACTTTTTTGAATCCGTAATTTTAAATCCAAGATTAGGAGGACCAAACATGATCTAATTATAAAACTAATTACACGGATGGACGGGAAATCGCGAGACGAATCTATTAAGCCTAATTAATCCGTCATTAGAGATTGTTTACTGTAGCACAACGTTGTCTAACCATGGCCTAATTAGGCTCATTAGATTCGTCTCGCAAAGTTATCCGGGGGTTATGGAATGGGTTTTGTCATTAACACACATTTACTACTCCATGCATGTAAGATTCCCTTTGATGAATAGTGAAGTTTGAAGTTTGAGGTGGAAACTAAACATGGCCTGAAACTCCCGGTTTCTGAAGCCTCAATGGAAGTATGGTGGAATTCATCGCTGGCTGGTCTTCCGAAGAAATTGAAACAGCGACTTGCATCGCTGATGATCTACACGGCCTCGAACATCTGGAAGAAGCGCAATAGAAGAATTTTTGAGAACGTCACGGCTCTGCCTACGAGGGTGGTGGCGCTAATCACGGAAGAAATCAAGCTGCGGTCCCTGGCCTGTGGAGGAGGTGAGTTGGGTGTTGTAACTTAATGATTGTGCTGCGTTATGAGTTGAGTTTTATAGTTTATTATGTTATCAAACTATGTATTAACCCGCATGCTTCCTCCTCTTATATGATTTAGCAGTGCTCCTGCTGTTTGTTCAAGAAAAAGAAAAGACGGCAGCGAGGAAAAAAAGACGAGCAGGGTGCGGCACTCTTTCTCCTGCAGAAGCAACGTGACGTCAGCCGGTCGCCGGACCGGACTGAACGGGGGCGGTGACAGTCTGACGGATGCTGATCATGCAGCAAACGGGCGCACGTACTCATTTTTCTTTTTTATTGAGCAGAACGGGCGCACGTGTACTCGTGATCGACGCCACCCCTAATTGGTGGTGATTTTTTTTCTACGCATCATTGTATTTAGTCTATACTATAAAGAGTGAGAGATTTGATGTCAAATCCTACACAACAATAAACCTACCCTCACCTCACAAATCATCTTTTTGGGCCCACATAGCAGGTAGGACGAAGACCAAAAGGGGGGGAGAACGATTCCTTAGTTGTTTCCTAGCTGATTCATCCCATTTTTTCTCACCACGTTTCCTAGCCGTACCCGCCGGACCCACCCCTTCCCCACACTCATCCTTGCCCATAATTATCGCTCATCATTTATCACTGTCAATAATTATCGCTCATCACTTATTTCCGTCCATAATTGTCGCTCACCATTTATCCCCGCCCATAATTATCGCACACATTTACCTCCTCTGTGATTTCCTGGCGCAGATCCTTGGCACGCACGGCAAAAATTGGAACACCGTCGTGCTTCTCGCCCGCAATCTCGCATCCGTGATTAATGGCCTTCGTTCCGGGCGAGCGAAGACACCGCCGTCTTGGCTATAAAAAGATGCTTCGCCTCGGGCCTCCACCTTGCTGCTTCCATCTTCTGATCTCTCTCCAGAATGTTAGCTCCTCCTTCCCTGATCGACGTGGTGCGCGGGGCACTCTGCGGTGGACGCGGCCACGACGCCCATCGCGTCCACATGCATCGCGGTGTCGCCGATGTCCCCCGTCTCCTCCCATGTCCTGCTGCACTCGTCCAGCACGCGCACCACGATCGCTTCCCCTCCCGCAGCCACCACAGGGCGGAGCAGCTCCACCTGCATCAGCTCGCCGCGGGGGACTCCACTAAGAAGCTGCATTGACGCCCGCCGCCCGGGGTGGGAACGGCACGACCTTCTGGTTCAGGGCATCGACGGGGCGCCGCCGCCGCAGCGGTGCCGTGGAGGCCCTCGACTCGGGCGAGGAGTGGGAGCTAGGTGACAGGCGGGAGCGGCCTGTGCCTGCCAATGGCGTGGTCGAGAAGGTGCATATCGCCGTGGTCGTCCACGGCAATGATCATGCCGTGGGGAAGGGTGGCCACGGGGACCTCGCGGTCGCGGCACGCCGTCGTCCGCCTCGACATCTGTGAGGATGAGCAGCCATGGCGGTCGGGTCGGGGCTGAACGCAGCGGGCGGCGAAGGCTGCGGCGGCGGCGCGACAGGAAGCGCAGACGTTGTGGAAGCAGAGGAGGTCGAGGGACGCGACACGCAAAGCGCACGACGACGGGGTCAAGCAGGTCCCCGTGGAGCCCCGTTCAGTCCGCCATGGCGACCGCGTCTGTCTCATGCTGCGAGCTCTTGTGGTAGGGATGGAGGCCCTGCTTCCAATGGCGTGAAGCTCCGACGGCGTGGATGGCAGCCCAGCTATGGGGACCATGCTCGGCTGCCATGGGTGCCGGCGCCGGGGACGACGGGGCAGCGCCTGGGCGCAGCTACAGCGATGCATCGCGTGGGGTTACTGCGTGCGCGCGGAGATGAAGCAACGCAGTGGATCATGACGTCACAGGGAGCAGCGCAGTGGATAAGGATGCGAGAGAGGCGGATCAGGCCATGCAGCTAGAAAAGAACGAGTGGTCACCGAGGAAAAAAAATTGATGCGCTGCCACATTGAACTGGTGGTGGAAAATATTGAGAAAAAAATAAAGAAAAAATAACTTACAGATAAAAAACAGACGAGGAGAAAAGGTCAATTCATCTAAAAATTTAGAAGCCATTATGCCAAACATTTTTTTAACAAAAGGAGAAAAGGTCAATTCATCTAAAAAATTAGAAGCCATTATGCCAAACATTTTTTTAACAAAAGGAGCCAGAGAAAAAAAATTGCTTCACCCAAAAGCTAGAGCTATTTTCAGGAGTTAGAGCCAGGACAAACGAGCCCATTAGGAAGTAACATGGTGGGCCCACCTATTTGCATCATGTCAACTAGGAACGTAAAGTGAGGCCACGAAGAGGTCGTGGCAGTACGGGCTGATGGTGAGCTTGAGCCGGGGCGCGTTGGTGGGGACCTCCTCCATGGCTAGCCTCCGTGCCACCCTGAGTTGCTGACTGCGCGAGCTGCCAGATGCCGAGGCAACGAAAGTCAGTAATCATCGCTAATGACTGCTAAAATAATTGCGGTGTCCCTACCCAAAATCTCGCCCTTAATACTGCACGCGTGATTAATGCCCTTCCTTCCAAGGCAAGAAAAGTCAAGTAATCATCACTAATGACTGCTAAAATAATTGCGGTGTCCCTGCCCAAAATCTCGCCCTTAATACTGCACGCGTGATTAATGCCCTTCCTTCCAAGGCAAGGAAAGTCAAGTCACGCGTGATTAATGCCCTTCCTTCCGAGGCAAGGAAAGTCAAGTAATCATCGCTAATGACTGCTAAAATAATTGGGGTGTCCCTGCCCAAAATCTCGCCTTAATACTGCACGCGTGATTAATGCCCTTCCTTCCGAGGCAAGGAAAGAAAAAATGATCTATTCTCACGCTAGACATTTGCAAATTTTTTTTGTCACAAGGAATAATAAATTTAAGAAAGTTTATATCATTAGCACGAGAAACAAAAATTCAACTGTGACCTGTGTAGTCAGTTCTCAGACATAAACGGGAGGGAGAGAGGGGGAAGGGAGGGAGGAATTATGGTATGGATTAAGCTATTATATTATTGAATAGTTCTAATATATGTAATGATAAATTATATGCTTTATTGTTTTTTAAATATATATACTCTTGTCATAGGTACTATTATTTACTTTATTTTTATGAATTTAAATTTTGATTTGCTAAGTTTTTTTTAAAACACGTGCCTGGGCACGTGCATCTTCACTTCAAAGGAAATGGGAGAAAGATATCATTGGTGGATGGAGTAAATTTGACAAGTAGCAAGTCCTAACAGATGCTTGGCTGAGATGTAATATGCCAAGATTAGGTTTGATTGTTCCTTCCAGATTTAAGGTTGAACCAAACTATGAATAGAAGAATAAATGTCAAATATGTCCTTTTGAGATCAAGGTTTCTGGTGTGGTAGGGATCCAAATAAAAAATATTGATTCCCGTTGACTTCTACAGATATGTATGTAATCAACTTATGGATTCTTTGTGCATATATGGAATATTTGTTCTATTGATTTGTAAATATATGTTTTTTGTTTGCTACATTTCGGACAACATATGCAATTTATTAAATATAATAATTTTGTAATATGATAGGTTCTTTTGTTAATAAATAATAAATAATTTTAATCTATTAGGTACTAACTTGTTCGTTACTTAATATACATTCTTATTTACTGGTTTTTTGAAATAAGTCCTTTGTCACACGTGAATATTTGTTATAATATAAAATAAAATTATTGCTTACTAGACTTCTATAAGTATTTTGAAAATTATACTTGGTTTTTAGAGAATGGATCTAGAGGATGACGAGTGCGGACAACGTGAAGGGATAAGGTTGGACTGTTGGACTTGTTGGGAGAGAGAGAGAGGGAGACTCATCGCAGATAGTCACATGGACATGGGCACAACACGCGGCGTTGACATCTGGTCATCTTCTCTGGTGGCCTTCGTTTGGTATCAAACACTCACACCAAGCAAGTCATTTAACGATAATGTACATACTATTTTTTACTTTATTTGTTTATATGCCGTGTGTTTGTGTGAGCAGATGTTTAATTTTTACTTGTATATTCCTCCATGGAACAATGAGTGATTTTATTCATACATGGCACATTTGGACTGAAGTCTAGATGGTGATGTCTGGCTGTATTCTGCAGAAACAGAGGTGAATGGTGAGTGATTGACTCCTAATACAGATTTTTGTGCTTCTGCAAATTTGGGGCATACATCCCATGAAGCCTTCCATTATGATTGAGTTAAAATGAGTGCTAAGAGGTTATTGTAGAAGATAACTAAAGGTCTATACTATAAATAGCAAAAAATTTGAAATCAATTTCTACACAACCTTAATCCCACCCTCACCTCACTAAAATCCAGGTTGGGCCCATCCACCAGGTGCATATGAAGACGAAAGGGATGTGGGAGAACGGTTTTGGCGACGTTTTCCGTGAAGCCTATCTATATATCAAGGAAAGAACTATTTAAACCCTTACATTTGTAAACAAATTGACAATTTCTATTTGCAAAGACAAATACATGATTATATATGCAATTAATGTGTTTTTTAAGAGATGCAGATAATAAACTATATTTCTTTTCATGCATACGTTTTTCCATAATTACTTGAAAGCCGACCACTTTCAAAGTGAATGCTGGATAGTTCAAATATCCTGGTATTGATGTTATATTTTTAAGACAATGTGACCCACCCACACACTAGGCATTTGAAAAGTTTTTTATCTCAAGGAATAATTATTTTTAAAAAGTTTATATCATTGGCATTAGAAACAAAAATTTAACTATGACATGTGTAGTCAGTCATCAGACATGAACGAGAGAGTGAGGGAGAGAGGGAGGGCAGATCGGGGAGGCGGAGGGAGGGAGGGAGGGCAAGCGGGGGGAGGGAGGAGGAGGGAGGGCAAGCGGGGAGGGAGGGCGAAGCGGAGGAGGGCAGGCTGGGGAGACGG
>CM014270.1:11313597-11327800 GCA_004135705.1 Alloteropsis semialata | reverse complement strand
GAAAACAGTGCAACCACAGTGTCACATGGCTCTGAACTTAGCTAATTAATTAGACTTGGGGTTGGCTAGTGGTCTTACCGTAAGGGCAAGGAGGGGGCCGGTGAGGGGTCATAGCTCGGTCCTTTTGTAGGAGTAGTCTTTGCTAAGGTACGTCCTCTCTTGGGAGGGCTGTGGACCTCACCACTGCCGAAACTCTAGCGGGCTGCTAGTTGGCTTTGTGTCTTTGTAAAGGCTTCGTAGTGAACCCTCGCCACTCACCAAAGGAAGTGTTTAAGGGCCTTGCAAACCCGGGCGACAAGGGGAACACGAGCTGTGGGTAAAGTGTACAACCTCTGCAGAGTGTAAAACTGATATATCAGCCATGCCCACGGTTAAGGGCGGCTTGGACCCTCACATGATAATTGAACTTAAACTTGATCTTAACTTGTGGTTCTTGGTTTTGGTGGTATAATTTTGGGTTATCCTGCTTAATTTTGGGTTGGTATAAACTTACATCTAGTAAATAGGTGCTTGCTAATAAAACTTGACCAACTAAAAGTGCTAACCGCATGAGCCTGAACCCCCTTTTGATGGCCTTGCATATTCCCCCACTTGTTGAGTACCAACCATAAGTGTACTCACCCTTGCTAAACAACTGCTGTTCAGAAAATAACAATGATGTGGAGTACTTCAGCGACTTTGATGAGTTCTAGGCACGTCAACCAGTCAAGTGCCTGTGGATGAAGTCAAGGAACTGTTTTATCGTATTAGGTTGTCGGTGAACGATTAAGACCTTCGAGTCTAATTATCGATGAGTGTAATAAAGTTATGTACTCTCTTTTGTACGCTTTTGAACATTGTCTTTTGATATTTTCACTGATGACGTCAACATATGTGTGATGAACGGATCCTGGCACACATATGCGATGCATTCGATTTTGTCCTTAAAATCGGGTGTGACAATGAGAATATAGATTTATATATGCGATGCGTGTCACAATATTATCTATGTACTATGAGAATATAGATTTATATGTTAATCTCGTAGCTTAAATTTAGATTTCAACTAAACATGTTATAGAGGACGATGCAAAGTGAAAAAAGATCTTTAACAAATAATAAAGCAGAAGGTAAATAATTCTAATTATTAACTATGTGTTCTAATTTTTAATAATTTTTAATACTCATGTCTCCAAAATTATTAGCCCATGCACTGTTGATAGACTAGTTAATTCTAACCACGAGATAATTGAGTTCAGCTATCTCCAGTCCTGACTTTTGTGCTCTGTAACATTACACTACTAGAAAACACCCCTTATAGCTACGTTATTGTTGTAACGGTGGTGTAAAGCGTCTCTACACTGGTGCATAAACACGCTTTTTGACACGATTTTAACAACATGTCATGATGTCACGATATTAGACACGCTTACAACGTTATTAGTCTTATAAAGACAATTTTTATCACGCTATTGAAAGCATCTCAAAATTACGTGTAGTTAGACACGCTTTAAAGTGTCAATATAGTCTAGACACATTGCGAAGCGTATCAGACAATGTCTATAATCATGTAAAGATGCTTTTTGACATGATTTTAAAAACGTTTCAAAATGATACGAAGTTAGACATGCTTTGAATCGTGACTAGTATGTAGGCACGTCATAAAGCGTATCAAATAAGTATACTAAATGGTTCCTCATGGGTGATCTCAAAAGAAAAAAATGTCTCATGTAAGTCATATGCGTTGTGTAAGTGAGATGGTAAGGAAGCTACGTGTGAGGCGAAAGATCTTGGGTTCGAATCTTGTGCACTACACAAACATATTTCACATTAAAAATTGTGTACATATCTCCTTAAGTCTAAAATATTTTTTATTTTTTATAAACAAGTAGACACGTTTTATAAATATATCTAGAAGATTGTCTCAATATTTGTTAACACACAATAAAGCGTTACTATACTACGTAACTACAACACTATAAGCACATTATATATATGTGTCTATAAAATTGTATCAATGTGAGTAGACATGCATCAAATGTGTCTATGAAATGATGTTTTTTTGTCATAGACACACTTAAAGAATTCATCTCTACAAAGTCTGACACGGTCCATACGAAGAGGCTCCAAATACGCTTTTTGAAAGCGTGCCTACAAAGCTATAAAGACGAAATAAAATATGTCTAACTCTACATATGCCGTGTCTTTGCGCACATTATTACACTTGGGCTAACTGAATTGATAACCGGCTTGGGTGCGGCACTGACTTTTGTGCTTTTTAGCATGAACTCACCGGTGCTGAACTTATGAGGCTGGAGGTACATATGTCATTCTTCGTTTCCTGCACAAATGAGTTGGTAAACAAATATGAAAAGAAAAGAAAAGAACACACAAACAAGATGTGAGGCTCACCTTTTGGTGTGAGCCTACATTAATACTAGATGCATGAACACCCACCCAACCAAAACTGGATGAGCTAACTATGCTCGGATGCAGGGGCCATCTTTCAACATATATAAATGGTTAGACTAGCTAAAAATAATTTCCTGGCCGACCTTGTCAAGCTGTCTCCATTGATATAATGTTTCTTCTCAAGTATACTAGTTTGATGTACATGCATGCTTGTTGTGAGACGTTGGAGGGAAACAAGTTGGCTTGGTATTTCCATTGATATAGTGAGGAAGAAGCGCACATGGCTTTAGTAGAGTACTTACCATGTGGTTCACATTTTTGTATCGGTCCCGAGGTTTTGGCTTTGTGTTTCCAGTGAGTTCGGTCAATACGTGGAAGGTGAATGTATATCTGAAAATGGTGTACAGAGTAATGTGCATCCAGCTTGTGAGCTTGTGATATATGGGTCCCAGGCTTTGGCATTGCATTTGCAATGAGTAAGGTTAATCACTTATTGTTTTTGAATAAACAGTAGGGGGAAACCCTACTGATTATATATACATAAAGAAAGTCCACAAGGTTAAAAAAACAAAAAAGAAAACTACATAAGATTCTTGTGTAGCCATAATTATGTATCAGGGATCACATGCCCCAGTCCACGACTCCACTCAGGCTTCCATCCCCGCCAGCACTGGTGAACATCAGGGTGCATGTCCCCTGGATTCTGGACCTCGGCGACTCTAACTTTTACCAATAGCATCGACTTTTCGACAAGTCCACTCTACAACATTGTCTTCGGCAAGATCGGCCTGCACCATCACATCTTCGCCATTGGTCATACTTGCTGCGATGATCCTGACTGGGTCATGGCCAACGAGTGCATCCTCAATTGGCTCCACACCTCCATCTTCCCGCCCTTCATTGACATGATCCTGGACCCGGATCACATTGCCCATGATGTTCAGTGCACCATTTGCGGCATCTTGCACGACAGTGCCAACACTCGGGGGTTTACATGGTGGCCGAATTCCACAATCTTCAACACGGGGTCCTCACCATCATTGAGTAGTACACCCGCCTAAAGAGCCTAGCTGACAACCTTTGTGACATTGGCAAGCGCATCGACAACTCCATCAGGTTCTCAACTTGATCCAATGTCTGAATTCTAAGTTGAGCAACTCCATTTCCTCCATCACATCATAGAATCTGCTCCCCTCATTCATGAAAGTATGCCCCTTCTTCGTCGTGGTGGAATTTCACAAGGAGCAAGAGGTGCGACAAGCTGCAGTGCAGGCCCTGTATCTCGGACGCTCTACAAGTCACCCCACCGCAGTGGCCTCATAAGTTTCCTAGCGCCCACTCCAACACCGGCGATGCCACCGATCCCGGTCATCCAAACAATAAGATGAAGAGGCACGACAATCCTTTGATCACTAGCGGCGCTACCTAGTTCTAGTGGAGGAGGGTGACCAAAAGTTAGCAAATGTGGTTAGCTTCCAGCCCACCACAGGCCCGTCTACTTGTCTTCTATCTTCTTTCCTCATCTACTCTTTCATCCCGACGGCCCAACCCTCGGATCCATCGTCCATAGCCTCGATCGGTAGTTGCCGGACCCGCGCCACCTCAACATGCTCTTCCTAATCCAGCAGGCATCCTCACCCCCGCCGCCCACCATCGACCACCAAGGAATCCAATCTTGCCTAGCTAGTGGCGCTCTCACCTTACCTCGCCTCCGCCGCCAGCCAAACCACCGCCACAGTTCGTTCTCTGATGCCTTTGACCTCCTCTTTCTCTATGGTCGCCAGCCATTAGAGCCCCCACGCCTGGGTAAATGCTAACCCAACACCACATCGATCACCACTTGCGGTCGTTGACGACCTCACTACCGACGACCCCCGCCCCCACCACACCACACTGCTCCGACCTCGGTTTCCATCTCTGGTGGCCACCCTAGCTTTCGCCGGCAACAGGGACCCCAGTGGCAACGGTCGTGCGGAGGGAGATGATGGAGATCATGTGGCACGAATAGTCGTATGAATCTCAAAGAAATGGAAGCCATGTAGCTTTTGGGCATGTGGAAGCTACTCAGGCTCTCTGGGTTCTAGTGGCACTGATGGCTCCCTCCATGCCGGACCATGGGCTACTGACGTCAACCCCTGGACTGGGCCGTCCAACCACTGGGGGCTTCTCCAGGCGCTTCCAACCAGCAGGCCTGTTTGGCCCACGACAGTCGTTCAACCCTTGGTGCACCACTGGCACCATCGCCACCAATACTAAACCTGTGGGATTAGATAGTGCTGCTGAATGCGCTGCATTCTCCTGCTCAGTTGCCAGCTGACGCTCCTCGGAGTGGTTTTTCGACACTAGTGCTCTCTTCCTTATGTTACGCTGGCATACTTTCATGCATCTCCCTATCCTTGTTCCTCCTCTTATTATATTGTTGTCGAAAATGGCACATCCCTTCCAGACCGGTAACAATAGCACTCCCAAACCCTCCATCCCTCTATCTCTGTGCAATGTCTTATTCACCTTCTCTTGGTAAGAATCTTGTTTCTGTACGTGCTCTTATACACGATAATCTTGTCTATGTCGAATTTGATCCGTTTGGATTTTAGATCAAGGATCTTCACACACGGGCCATGATTCATCGCTGTGAGAGCTGCAGTGACCTTTACCCATTCCATCCTTCTCCCACCGTATAACTTGTCATCTACCACCACCTCCATCAAGCTATGGCACCAACGCCTCAGACCAGGGACGGAGACAAGGGGGGGCTGGCAGGGGCCATGCCCCCCCCTATGCTTTGTGTCAAGCCTAACCAAGTAACGAGTATCTCATAATTTATATAGAGTAGTAATTAAGTTATATACTAGATCTTTAGCAATTGAGTGTTAAAATGAAGTATGATTTAATTTTAATACAAAAGTAGATGTTTTTGCAAGCTAATAATCTCTCATGCATCCTGATTGAGCTAAGTCATTTTTATTTTCCTTCCAACAATTTAGTTTTATCCGATACTTCAAGCTAGTACTTGTATTACATAAATACACAACATTTTTCACTTACATATTTAGTCCTCTTTCAACAACTCTCTTCCACACTTTTAGTTTTAATATATATCGCACTCTCAAGCGTCTTGACGAACTAATGTGCAAAATACCATGACAATCACTTTATAGTTTAATTTGAACACGATTATTATGGGCATATCTCGAGAGTGAGTCAAAGGCATCTATCGTATAATGTGTGTATATTTTTGTAGTAGTTCATCAAAAGCAAAGTGCCACACTTAAAAAAACTATTAAGAAATTTGAGAAAACAAACACCTATGTAATTAGCCATCTAAAATAATCTCATAAAAATATATATTTAGTAATTAAAGAGGTCATCAACCTCTATTACAAGACATGTTCAACACTGTTGGCCCCTATATTTCAATCCTGGCTCCGTCCATGTGCATCACGCATCGCCGATGTCTTCCTCCACCTTTCTACATGATGTGATCATGTAGAAAGGAGGTGGAGGAAGCACAAGTCACCCATGGTGTTCGCATGAGTCCAAAGCTCAAATTGGTTATAGACCGAGAGATTTGGGCTGACGGCAAAGGTGAGTTGTGCTGATTTGTCCTTAACCTCGTGAGCTTGTCCTCCTTGATCGACAACAAGAGTAACAATGGTTATCGTATAAATTTGGTCTTTTATTGATATCAGGGCATTATATCTTAGTGGCACAGAATTATCTTGATATCATCCCAACCTCGACATAGCTTATTGAAAGGCTCTCATTTTTTGGAATAATGAGCTGCAAGTGCTTTCCGTTATGACGTGGACCCCCAACTACACTTGTAAAAAGCATCTCGAAGGGGATTGTCAGGGAACAGTACAAGGCTTGCCTAACTGTTATTTTTTTATGTACAATAACACTATGAAACTTAGATCTACAGTGAAACTCGCTTCTTTGAAAATTAGAGCCACCAGGTTTGGGAGGAGCCGCAATGGATTATCACAGTCGAGATCAGGTGGCAGATTTCATTATGGTGTTGTGCTACCCTTGCACGGTTTCTTTACATCAACAACATTGCTAAATAGAAGAATGAGTAAAATGGCAAGTGCGTAAGTGCTACTTAGCTAGTATGCTCCTGGAGGACCCAGCTCTTTTAATTTTAGCCAAAGATTCTTGTTTGTAAAGTGACAAATATATGGAGAAATTGAAAGATTGAAAGGCATGGGGACATTTAATTCGGAATTCCATTTCGGTGATTGAGAACCACATGCTTTTTTTTTGAACTGAACCACATGCTTAATTTAGAATACACAAACACAATTTTGAGTGTTCCTACTTGACACGCCATTTAACATCTTTCTTGCAGTCAATATTTCCATCAATCCATCATCTTGGTAAAACTACAAGCGATTACTAAGTCCAATCTCAATGACATCATCAGAAAACCCTACGTGGCATGCTAATTAATGCGCATGAAACTTCTATGAAACTCTCACTGGAATAGCCTGACACTCAACTGGCACAACACAGTTACCTAGTTCATAATCTTGGTAATAGTCCATTGCAATTGTTCACTGGCCTAAGAAAATCAAGAAACAGAGAAATGCAGATTGGATGATACAGGTACCAACGACATTGCACAGCACCGTCAGAGAGCCGGCGTCTCCTTGCCGCCGTCCCCCGCAACAGCTCCGCACATCACACGGGCCAGCTCCCGCATCGTGCCCACCCCACCTGGGCGCACCGCGGTACAGGCACGTGTTGGACGCGACGAGCCTCAGCTTCTCTGGGTCCCGGCCAGATCACATTACGCGCCATCCTCCTGTCCGGGAGCACCCCAGGAGCGCCATCCACCTGATAATTTGGAATCTGGCATGTGGATCAACAAACAAATAATATGGGCTTAGCTTGGTACCATGTAATAAATCGTGTTGTGAAGGATCAGCACTTCTGCTATAAAAACCTAGCCATAATGTCATGATAAGCTAAGGCACGAGGTTTCATCTTTCCTTCATGCAAAAATTGGTTTGCGAAGGAAACAACACACAAAAAAAAGGATAGATGTCGTCCTAGAAGTGCATGACTACATAAAAAAATTGGATGACCTGTTGGCTGGTTTTTGGATGCAAGCTAGAGCTTCCACTATAAATAGTGCAGCTACTTAATTAGAAACATGGCCTGGCTTGCTATTTGGATTTTTCTATAATGCACTAGTCCTCTCAAGCCATTTCTTGCTAGATGTCATGGATTTAGGACTTGCCATTTGGTTGTTATCTATGAGACGTTGGAGTAAATCAAATGGTTTTGGTATTTTTGTGTGGGACTAATTTATAAGCAAGAGAAGATGATGGTGATGATAGGCAATGGTGGTACATGAAATATTCTACGTTTCCATGTTGAAGATTGAAAATAGGCAACAACATGAGTGAGTAGAATTTGGAGTTGTTGATGTATCGTAGTTCAGTACCTCATTACCATCTCGCATATTGCTACAATGGCTAGCTTATGTGGCTGATGCAACCTCTTTCAAGAACTCTAAAACAATAAGTAGGAGAACATATAGGAGAATGCATCTTCCATTTACATTTTGAAGAATAAATGTGTAAATAATTTTTTTAATCTTGTGTTTTAAGGCATATGAAAAGGAGAATGCCTCTTCCATTTACATTCTGAGTAGTTTATGACCAATACTTGATTAATCAAAAGCAACACACATACCCGCAAATAAAAACAAGGAGAAACACATGAAGCATTGTCACACAATAATTGTCGTGTGACAAGGTTTTGCCCCGGTTCCATCGGCAACCAGCCATGTCAGGCACGAGTACTGCAATCAGCGAGCGGAGTTGGAAATTGGCCGTGTGTCTGCACTTTGTTCTATCCAAAGCATGATATTTTGGCATGATCTAAAACGCACCATGTCGTAATAAATTTTGGACTGTGGCGGTATGGCACGAACTGCCTGTAATTTCGGCATGATAGGCAACACAACATGAATCGGCGTAAGACACGGTGGGTCTAGGCCGGTACGGCACAACTCACAAGCCCCAGCTCTGCTTTTAGTGTTTGAGATCCGTGCTATATAGTTCATGAGGTGGGGAAGAGAAAAGTATATACACCTTGATCCTCTACAAAATGTTGAGTCAGGGTTTGGTGAATATTGAATCAGATATAAGAAAATGTTGAAGCATGTATCAGGTGGAGCATCAACCTAGGCGAGTTAAAGGGAGAAGCCTGTATGCACCATGACCACCCATGAAATGTTGAGTTAACATATCTAAAATGATGAATCGGTGTTTACTGATTGTTGACGAATTAGTGGTATGAAATTGTGGAAAGACATCTGCGGTGAAATGTTTAATAGGCTGCAATGTTTAATAGGTGCCCGCTCTGCCGAGCAGATATGATCTGATTAGACAGACACCAATGAGTTTTTATTCATTGAATGTTAGTTCTGATTTTGGAATGGCCATCGGCTTCAGCATGCCCATTAGTCCAGCCTTGGGATGAAGGCCAATCGCCTTCCTAGAGCCACCAATTTTAACTTCCCCCAAGCCCCTGCATCTCAGCTAGTATTGAAAGAAAGACCAAGCATTGCCACCTGCAAACCATGTTGAAATGATTTCTTCAATAAGATCTGATAACAAAAGTTGCGTCTCCTAATAACTTGCAGCTCAAGCAAAAAGGATCGTTGTCTCCGGCATGGAGCGGTTGTTCAGGCCAAGAACAGGATGCCAGGTGACACTGTGACAAGCCCTGGTGATTGACACGGTCTTGTCAATTGGAACACATTTGTGCGTGCTTATGCATAAACCAATATAGGAAATAGCGGGCTATGAAGTTTAGCGGTAGCCTTCTCTAAAAGCTATAGAAAGCTATAGCGGGCTATAGCGAAAGCTAAATCATTTAGCGGAATGATAAAATAATCAATAATAACATACAAAATTATAAGCATCATTGATGTAAAGCCCAAAAATAGACTCTAACATGTCTCTTAAATGCCCAACGGGGCAATGCTATGTTATCTAGGGTCCACGTACGTTCATTTAGTTGTATCAATTATTTTAACTGCATCTTTGAGAGAATGACACAACTAAAATCTACTTGCCACTTGACATTTAGCGCCGCTAAATCTCGCAAAAGCTTCTTTAGCGGATATTTAGCACCGCTAAATCTCATAAAAACCCCTTTATCGGATATAGCGGACAAATGTTGTATAGCGTAGCGGTAGATCTCCTAAAAAACTAATAGCGGGCTATAGCGAAGCTATAGCGGGCTATTTCCTACATTGGCATAAACCCTTGGCTCGTACAAGAGATCATAAACAAGATGCACAAGTATATTAACGTTTTCATCACTAGAAGGTAAAAACTGGATGAGCTCTGGTGGATGATTATCCATTATATATAAGTAACTTTTCCTAAGTAAGGAAGAAGCGTATTTTTGATTCGTTAAATATCATGAAAGTGAGAATTTCATCCCTTATATTTGAACTAGGCAAATATGCCTGTTCGTTGCTATGGGCGAATATTGGCTATGGTCGGCTTTGCTGTCTTGAGTGAGCAAGCGGCCACACAGGTGACGTCGGCGTGCCGGCCTTCACACATCTCTTTAGCGACAATCTCCCTCCTATCTTGCTACAAGCCAATTTGGTTTTCATTCTTTTATCTCAATCACCTGTCCTTGGCTTCCTATGGGTATTTGATCTAAGTTTTTGTCTTTATCCGGGTTCTTAGGTGAGAGCTTGAAAGTTGGGTTTTTTTTTTACCCTATGGCAAAGGCGGAGCCATGAATTGAAAGGGGGAGGGCGGCAAGACGCGTGGAAAACAGTTCGATAAGAATTTTTTTAGCAATAGAGCATGACTTCAATATAACATGGACAACTACAATGTCGTAGAAATAGGCCTACCATACTATTTAGTTGTGTAAAATATCGGTCTTTCCACGTGGTGGATTATTGATCAAGACAAGTAAAAAAGTTAGACAATAGAGCATAATAACAATGAGTTTGGTGACACAAAAAGGTTAGAAGAAAACTTCATATACATCAATGATATATCTATTTCTCATTTGCTCTCGAATGGTAGTTAAAATTCTAGCTTGTTCAGCGGTTTTTCAGCTTGCACTCTGACCATCTCAGCAGACTACTGCATTTTTCTAGAGCAAAAGAATAGAAGAAATCAACCCACATGAGGAGATTAATTATATTCTTCAATCTAATCCAAAAACAATATGATCACCAATCAGTTGATTATTGATTAATAAATCAAGCCCAATGTCGTAGCCGGGGTTGCTTCTCCTCATCCGATCAATCAATCACGCGGACCAGCTCCTGCATCGTGCCCACCCGCGGCGCGGGTTGGCCGTGATTCACCGCAGCTTCTCCGGGTCCCGGATCGCCTTTCTGCACCAACCTCCTGTCCGGGAGCACCGTCCAGGTGTCGACGAGGGCAAAGAGGAGGCACGCTTCGTCGCTTCGACGCACCTGATAGGAAGCAGGCACATGTGGATCAACAAATATGGGCTTACCGGCTTAGCTCCACGTACCTTGTAATCATGTTGTGAAGGATCAGCACTTCTGCTAGGGCACGAGGTTTCTTCCTTCCTTCATGCAAAAATTGGACTGTGAAGGGAGAAAACACACACAAAAAAATAGATATCCTAGAAGTGCATGACTACAGGATGAAAATTGGATGACCTGTTGGCTGGTTTTGGCATGCACGCTAGAGCTTCCAATATAAATGGTGCAGCTACTTAGAAACATATGGCTTGGCTTGCTATTTGGATTCTTCTGTAATGCCGTACTCCTCTCAAGCCATTTCTTGCTGGATGTCATGGTGACATTTGGTTGTTATTTATGAGATGTTGGAGTAAACCAAATAGTTTTGGTAGTTGTGTGAGAGACTGAGTGATGAGGAAGGGGTGACGATGACGATGATAGGCAATGCTAGTACGTGATTGATTTTACATTTCCACGTTGAAGATTGCATGCAGAGTAACCGAGTGAGATGAGTTTGGAACTGTTGATCTAACACACTTCGATACCTCACATTTGGCTCGGACAATGCTATAGTGTCACTGAAAGTTGTGGATAGAAATATCATTTGTCAACGCATATAGAAATATCTTTTATCAACACATGAATAGCTTTCGGGTCAATTGAATTGCTGGAATATGTTGTTTTAACTACAGGAATCTGGTGGTTTGTAACAAGAGTGTGTCATGTCCTTCCAGTTTGAGCAGTTTAAGCTTTTGCTTTACATGGAGAAAGGTACTTATTTTGTAACTGCACATATATTGTGATAATGATAAATTAAGAAATATATTGTGCATCAAATAATCGATTTTATTCAAAAACCATAACCGTAACAACCCAACTACATGATAAAAAAAGGAAACAACCTGACCACATGATACCAAAAAAGAAAACGGCGAGTGACTGATGAGGGCAACGAATTTCGAACTCTTATAGGATGTCACATCGGTCAACGAAAAAGAAAACGGCAAGTGACTGATGAGCGCAACGAATTTCAAAATGTCACATCGGTCAAGAGAGATATCTAGGTTTCATGATCACATTACATTGGTCGTCCAAAAGATATCCTATTAATCATGGTAACATGGTGAAGGACCGAAACGGGCGACCAGAGGGGGGGTGAATGGGAGCCTTTAAAATTCTTTCACAAGAATAAGGCCTATATCCTCGTCAAACCCCAATGACCCTCTCTTCTAGAGTTGCCAAACCCACATAGCAATTTGAGATGCTATTGGACCTAGGAACAACTCTAGAAGTCTCTGAAATGCAGCGGAAAAACACACAGAAAAGCACCAAGGGAAATGCACCACTTGCAGTGCAAAAACCGGAACCTCCGGATTTGAAACCGGAACCTCCGGATTCCCAAAACCGGAACCTCCTGTTTCCAAAACCGGAACCTCTGGTTTTCACTCAGAACAGCCTATAGGAACTACAAGAAAAAAATCCAAAACCATACCAAACGAACTCCAAAAATCACAATATTACAGACACAACATTTCTAGGCCATTGTGAGTCTGTAGCCAAGAGATCTCCTCAAAAAGAGAAAGATGGAACAAAAAACCGGAACCTCCGGATTTGAAAACCGGAACTTCCTGTTTTTCCTGGGCGCACGAAAAACTTAAGAAAAGATCAAACTCAATCAAACGACATCCAATCTTCGTGAAACTTGGACAGAAACATCACTACTTCGTGGTGAGTCTATTCCCAAAAGATCTTCTCAGAAAGATCACGACTTTCCCACTAATTTCGTGAAATCGCCCAAGAACACAAGAGAGGAAGAAGAAGAGGGGAACTTCAAATCCGAGGCTAATCCATGGGTTTGAGGGTGAAAGATCACGGGGAAAATGGTCACAAGGAACCTATGAGTGATCCCCTCAAAGAAACCCCACAAGAAACGGCCTCAAATCCGAAGAACAAAAAATCCACGAAAAATAGCCCGAAAATGGCTAAAAAGGAAAAACGAGGGAGACAAGCCTTGAATCAACCATGAATGATTAAGGATTGAAATCTTAACAAGATTCGTGGCTAGGAAACCACCCTCATCCTCCCACTTTTGGATTGGAGCACTAAACCTAGAGTAATCACTCTCTAAGCCTAATCCTCTCTCATTTAAGCAAACCCTAGCCTTAAGGAAGAAAACTAAACTAAGAGAAAATGGGAGAGATGCTGAAAATTTCAGCCCCTTCACTACTTATAGCCCTTGGCCTAAAGTCTAAACTACCCCTACTGCAGAAAATAAGATACACACCCGCAGAGGGGCAAAATTGTCCATCTTTTTGCATACTCATCGGACGGACACGGGACCTTCACGACTTCGCTTCGTCTCGACGCAAGCTTCGCGATGGCGCCACGTGCCCTCCATTCCGCCATCCGGCCGCACCGGACGCGCCCCCGGTTTTGAGGCCCAAACCGGCAAACCTGCTTGCCTGGTGGTTTTGAGGCCCAAACCACCCAAACCGTCCATCTCCGCGTAGCCGCTACGCGACCTCCTCGATGTCGACGCGTGTCCGGTCTCCGCCAAGCCTTGACGCCTCCGTCCTGCTTGACTCGACCGACGCCGTCTTCATCACACCGTGAACTCTTGCTCTTCCATGCACCATGCGGATCGCACGTGACTCCGCCGGACTCTTCGGGTCCCTCGGTCCAAGCCTACTCGTCCATCCTTCACCGCCCTTGGTTCATCGGCATGGACCTTTCGCGCCTGACCTTCACCGCACGCCGTCGGCCGCCATGTCGCATCCTGCACCTGCACATCACGAGCCAAGAGACACATCAATCCACTCAACGGTTGTCAATCACTCATCATCTAGGGATGACCACCATTGGTCCTCAATCTCCCCCTTGATGAGTGCATTGACAACACCCAACACAAATGACTTGAAGGTAGAAACAGAACGAGAACAGAAAAGAAACAGAAAGAAAGAACTCATCCAAGTGATCAAAAACCTATCAAAGGCAAAGAACACGATCACTTGAGATGAGAAGTCTCAGTCCCCTAAGACAAGGGCAACGGCTCGACACAACTGAGACAAGAACACATGATCCCTCAAGAAGAGGCAGAACGGGCTCAACACCGATCATGTGACAAGCGAAAGCTCAAAGCAAAAGAGCAAACTCCCTCTGAACAAATGCATGAAAGCAAAGAACTCCCCCTGGCTAAATGCATCCTATCTCACAAAATACATGTAATCTCATGAACATCTCCCCTTTGAGCAATGCAACATGAACTTCTCCCCCTTGTTGGCAATGCAAACATCAAGGATGACATGAGAGAGTACAATGCATGCTATGAAG
>CM014270.1:11294084-11306191 GCA_004135705.1 Alloteropsis semialata | reverse complement strand
TTCCAATTAAACAGGCCCGCCGAGGGGCTTTGGCTTGCAAGCCAAGAAGAAGAGAGGCTCTGCGGGGCCCGCGTGTCAGCGTCTGGAACAAGACAAGGCGCCTTTTGCTGGAAGGCTGAAAAATATGATTGGATTTTGTACTCACCTTTCTGTTTCTGGGGCCTCTGCTGGACCGTTCAAAAGTATCCGAAATACATTTATCTCTTGTGGGTGTTTAAATTCGATAAATTGGTGAAAAGTGACGAAAATTTTTGACACTGCGTGTCCTATAAAAGGGAACGTATCCTATGAAAACTCAATTCCTGTGAGAACTATAAGAACTCAAATCTGGACCACATGATCTTGATCCAAGAGAAACGCGTAGGGAGAGGTGGGAGGGGGGATTTGCAAAATCACCACCCCCTTAATCATACTTTTGTAAATCCCTCATCCCACCTTCCCCTTGGATCAAGATCATGTGACCCAGATTTGAGTTCTCATAGTTCTCACAGGAATTGAGTTCTTATAGGATACGTTGCCCCTATAAAAAAGGGCATGGCTGTCAGTGTGAAATCTTTTGGTGACTTTGAGAATTTAAACACCCATGTTTGTTTGTTTGTTTGTTTCTTTTTGTGCATGCATCTTAATAAAAAGGCTCTTGCTCGAACACAACGACGCTCACAAAATATCAAGAGGGAGGCAAACCGTCTGATGTTCTCCCCTCGGCAAGCAGCGTCTACACCACCTTCCGGCGGTACATGCTTTTTGGGGTGTTCAATTCCTCCAAAAATTTTTCACCAAAATTTTTCACAAGGAATCTTACATGCATATAGTAGTAACCATGTGTTAATGACAAAACTCATTTTATAACCCCCAGGTAACTTTGCGAGACGAATCTAATGAGCCTAATTAGGCCATGATTTGCAACAGTGATGCTACAGTAACTATCCGCTAATCATCCACTAATTATAGATTAATTACTGTCATTAGATTCGTCTCGCGATTTCCTGACGAGATCTGTAATTAGTTTTATTATTAGTCTATATTTAGTACTTCTAAATGGTAAGATTCTCTTGTAAAATTTTTCACCGGAATTAAACATTGTTGTTTGCACGCAACACCGAATTTGGAAAACAAAAAAGAAGCAGAAAGGAAGAAATTCGGAGCTGGCACGTCACATGACAGAACGCAGCGTACAGACACGTGTGTCAACGTACAGAAAAATGCAGTCCAGAGATGCTGCGAGAAGAAACAGAAATCAGAGCAAAATGTTCGTTTCAAGAAAGAAACGATGAAAGACAACGGTATGCAGGGCGCGATTGCTTTGACCCTCTTTATAGTTACATCGAATTCGATCAATTCGATCAAAAGTATTTTTTTGAAAAACATGTCTCTCTCTGTGCTTTTACGCTTTCCAATGCTTTTTGCTACAATCAATTCGATCGAATTCGGGAACTAAACAACCTGATTTCTGAATCAACGCAACCTGATGCAAAAGCGGGGCCGCCGTGCCAGGCGTCCAACCAGCATGCAGAGCGCGATTGCGTTGCGGTGTACTACCACATTTCCGTTTCACGCAACGAGCAACGGTACTCGACCACAACCAATTTGCAACACAACGATCTTTCTCCGGCAGCTTGGACAGCTTCTTCTGCAGATGGTCCATTTTTTTTCCTTTTTTTTTTTGAATGTCAACCTGGGTTTCATTGTGGCCCAACACCGGCCCGCTGAATGAAGCGAAAGTTTGGGCCCGTTTGGATCCCTATTAGTCCATGGACTAATGTTTAGTTAGTGGACTAAAGTTTAGTCCTACATATTTGGATCCAAGTTTTAGTCACTATTAAAACAGCTCAACAAAGATCAAAATGCCCCTAATAAGTGACTATATCTTGTTGTCCCTTGCCCCTAGTAGTTGGCGTGATGGGACCCATCGAGGGTATGGGCGGTCTTTTTAGCCCATTAGTCCCTTTTAGCAACTTCAAATGGACTAATGGGGATTAGCCCCTTTTGAGTCAGTAGTGTTTGAAGCCCAATGGACTAAAAGTGACTAAAAGTGATCTTTAATCCATTGGATCCAAACACCCCCTAAGTTACAACCTTGTTTAGTTCACGAAAGTTGCGAAAGGTAAATTACAAAAGTTGCATTGAGAAACATGTCGCGAGAGAGGAGGCATGTTTTTCAATACGCAACTTTTACCCAACTTTACGGAAACATTGCGAACTAAACAGGGCCGGGCCGTCAGAAACACAAAGGCCTACATACATTGCCAAAGACACTATGGAACACCACGCATCAGTAACAGCGGCGTCAGACTGAACAGTGTGCAGGGGAGCCCTTTCCTGACGGAACACCACGCCGTTCCAGGGGTGTATAGTTCACCCCCCCCCTCTCCTCCATTTTGCATAATATGCGCTTCTCAATGCACTTTTTTTCTTTGTGGCACGTGACCCAATGCATAAAAACACTATGCATAAAAACAGAAACATGAAGGTGTCCACGTGCTTGGCGGGGATGTGGTCGGGGCGGTCGGTCGTACTCAAACTGGCCGTGGTGGTGCCGTCTTCATGGGGGCTGATTGGATGCCTGTATTCCTTGGACCAGGCCGGCCAGATGCAACAGCACATTGATGAGTGAATTCCTTCAGTGCCATAGAAAATAATACGAGTTCCCTCAGTGCCATAAAATTTCGCGAACTTCCCTCAATGCCATGACTTGAAAAAAAAATTCCCTCAGTGCCACATCCGTTAGAAACTTGCTAACTGTTGTTAAAATGATAAGGGAAAAGACCTATTTGCCCTCCTACACAATGACAAATATTTTGACTCTATTTCCTTCACTGCCATATAACAGATAAAGATGACAAAGATAAATTGCACAACGACATTGTAAAATCCAACATGTTACTCATCACAGAGATAAAGATGACAGAGATATCATTGTAAAATCCAACATGTCATAGCTGGCATTTGTCATCAAATAGCATTCACGAGTAGCAAAATAACATGTCACAGCTAACATGATACATGAGTTTCATGTTTCTCATCACACGGATTCATGAGTTTCAAGTTTCTCATCACATACATAATGCCAATATGATGACATATACCAAGCAAAATAAGAGAGATGACATGCAGCTGGAAATTCATTCTAGAATTTTTCTTTTGCTTCTAGTGCTCATTGCAGGGCTCTCAGGATTCTTGCTTCTAGTGCACATTGCAGGGCTTTCGGGTGGCACCAAATATGGCTTCTTCTTTGCCTTGCCTGTAGCTTTTGCCTTCTTTGCCTTTGATTGTATTTTTGCTTTCCCTCATGTCTTGCTCTTCTCTTTCAGCTTGGACATGGTAGGGTACTGGATGGTGACTTGCTCAGGTTGGCTAGAGCCACAAGCAGACCTGCACATGAATGAGAAGGGTTGAAATACTCATAGAATCTGAAACTTAAGTTTAATAAGTTGAAATTTAACTTACTTATTAGTTCTAGAAGAGCTCAAGTTAATTGAACATTCTTGGCTGCTGCTGTACATATTGCAAAGTAGGTTATTTACAATGTAAAATTAGCAACATAAAGGCTCAAGTGTCCAGTAGCTCACCTTGGAGGAAAACACATTGGTGTGGGTCTTGAACTAGATCCAATAGGTACAATACTGTTCTCAGTTTGTGATTCTTGAACAGGTTCACTGTTTTTCTTTTTTTTCTTATTTGGTGGCCCCCTGCAGGAACACAAGTAATAGAAAAAAGGGAATGTTTATCAGCAAAAGGTTGATATTAGTACAAATTGAAATGCTTATAAAGTACACATACTAGTACCTTTCAGCTAGCATGGCTGCTATGTCATTTGGGTCACCATCTTTGCATGTGTGCCAATGGTGACCATATCCTGTGCATTTAGGGCATCTATGCTGCCCTTTCTTGTGTGATGTGCTTCCCGTGCCCTCAGTACACCCTTTGAACCTCTGGTTCTTTCTTCTACCAGCAGTGGACTTGAGAAGTGGTGGATGCATAAAAAAGCCATGGTTTGATGGCTGCCACTATGACTTGTCGGTAAGGGCAGGGATAAGATTCGCATATGCAGCTCTAAATTTCTCTACTGAATAATATGAGTCAACATAATTCTCCAAAGGCTGACCCATCTTAGTGATAAATGCTATAGCATGTAAGTATGGAATGCCTGAGACTTGAAATTTCCTACAAGAACAAGTTTTTTCCTGTAGGTTCACCACACACTTGAAACCATTGCTTCCTTTCACACACACTTCTGCGACTTCATCTGAGCTTACACACATCCATATCCAAATTGAAACTTTGCTCCTTCAATTTCTTCATGATATGTGGCAAAATAAGTCCCCCCAACTTTCTAGAGATTGTCCTTCTTGTATACCATTTCTCCATAAGAAGATGTCTTATCTTATCCATGAAATCATCCAAGTTTAAGCCCTTCCAGCTCTTTACCCAGTTATTGAAACTCTCTACTAGATTATTTGTGACATAATCCACCTTGCAATGAGTTAGGAACTGGCTTCTTGTCCATATCTTTGTGTGCCATTCCCTTAAGTAATTCATTGCATCTGGTCTAGCTTCATCCATTGCTTTCCAATGTTTGTCAAAGAAATAAGGAGACCATGAATAAACCGCTGCCCAAAGATGGTCATCAAACACCTGGCCACTATACTTCTTTTTGAAGTTATACACCAAATGGAACATACACTCTCTATGTTCAGCTGTTGGGAACACTTTTTGCACACCGGTCATGACAGATTGTCCAGCATCAGTACAAATAGCTAGTCCATGTGGTGTTCCTATGGCTTCTCTAAGCCTTTGCATAAACCAGATCCAATTGTCATTTGTCTCTGAGTCAAACACTCCAAAAGCAACTGGGTACATCCAGTTATGTCCATCTACTGCACACGCACATGCTAACTGCCCTCTATACTTTCCTGTCAGAAAAGTACTGTCTATTGCCAAATGGGGCCTACATCCTACAAGGAAACCATCTATGCAAGTTTTAAAGCAAAAAACATTCTATTGAACCTTATCTTTCCTTGGATGTCATGATGATCAATTACTACAACACTACCAGGGCATGACCTTTCCACCTCTGCCTTAAATGTATACAAACTATCAAAGCTGTTGTCCCAATCACCAAAAAGTTCATTGTGTGCAAGCTCCTTACCTGTATACACCCTCTTGTATGGGACATCTACCTTGTACTTGCTCTTAATCTTAGCTTGTAGTTGCTTTGCCCCCCATCGAGAATCTTCAGTAAGCCAGTCCTTTACAACATCACACACCCAAAATTTTGTTGCATGCTTCACCACCTTGCTTCTTCTTGCACTAGTACACGTATGTCCCCGTGAGTTCTTTCTCACCTAACAAGATACACAAGAAAATTACTTACAATAATTTGAATGTCAAAAGAATCAAAAGAATGTCAAAAGAAGCTCACAAAATTACCTGTACAGTTACTTTGTCGGCCATAGTAGATGCATATAACCTCCACTTACATCCATCTTCCAATTTCCTTGAGCAGTACAGAATCATTCTCCCTGGATCACTCTTTTCAGTATCATACTCAAACTCATGTTTAATTGCATAGTAAGAAAGTGCTAGCTTAAATTCAGCCATGTTGGGGTAAGTGCTACCCACAGCCATTGGTGGGTCTTCTTTGTCATAAGCAGCAATAACAGGAGGTACAGGATCCTTCCCCTCTAGCCCATCCTCTTCCTCATAGTCTTTGTCAGAATCAGACTCGGACTCGGAGACAAGATCATCATGAGCAGCCTCAGAATTAGATGGATTGTTTATGTACAGGTTCTCCTCATCCACGCCCACAAATTCATTCTCCGGCTCAGGATTTGCTAGGATATTATCATCATTAGTATGGGGTGTACTAGGTTCATCAGTGGGTTGGCTTGCTGTAGGTTCAGTGGGTTGGCTTGCTGTAGGCTGAGTGGACTGCGTCTCAACAACAGACTCAGATATAGCAGGCCAATTTGGGATTTCTGTTGGGAGGGTGTATGCAATTGCCATCCTCACTATTTTGCTATCAGTGTGTTTGGCAAACATTGCAAGCAACTCTTGGTCTGAACTAATTTCTATGTAGGTCTTGTTAGCAGCATCGCAGTATGCAACAGTGGCACGCTCACGATATCCAGGTGGATACTTATCCCCAATTTCATCCACAAGATCCTTGAAATTGCAGATGTCGGAGTCTACAACCATATCAATAGTAAAGCAAGAAACATCCTTTCTACTTCTAGCATTCTGAGCAAATCTTATTTCCAACAGAAAGCTCGAATTAGGGTCCATCCTGTAAACCAAGATGGCATGAAAAACCACTGCATGGTTGTGCTAAACTACTAGGCAAAGAGAAGAACGAGGTCACTTACCCCTCAAGAAGCCAAGAAGGATATGCACCTCCCATCTCGTGCTCGCCGTCATGCACCATCGCCAAACCCTAGCCCGAAGCCCCTGGAGTGAATCAGCAACTCGTGTGATTCCGTGTCCAATTTTTGCCACCGAGAGCTCTTCCCAAGTCCCAACCAATCCCGTTCCTGCCTCCTTTCTCTCTCAAATCTCTCTCTCTCTCCTGTGCCCGGCAAGCAGAGCATGAGCAAGCGTGCAGCAGCACCAGCAAGTGAAGCAGCAACAGGAGGCGGTGTGCAGTGGAGCAGATCAGAGGCGGCGGCGTGCGTGACTCACCCTGGCCGCGCGGGGACTCGCCCTGGCCGCGCCGGCCCTTGCTCCGGCCCCGCGCAGGGCCCCCTCGGCCTCGCCGCGCAAGGCAGCGGCCTGCCTAGGCGGGTGCTGCTTCACGCGCAGAGGAGAAGGAGAGGAGATCAAGCGCGCCTCCCTGCTCCCGCGCCCCCTTCTCCTGCGCTGCCCTCTCCTGTGCCTCCGTCTCCCTCTCCAATCTCGCGTGCGGGAGGAGAACGAGAGGATAAGGAGAGCTGGAGAGGGAAGGACTTGTTGGGAGAGGATAAGTACTTCCAGGTGGGCCCTTTTGTCAGTAGGGGCACAAATGGTATTTTCTCATCCCATTGCTTCTCCCAGCGACATGTCCGTTAAAAACAAACGGATTCCTAACGGATCTGGCACTGAGGGGAAAAAATTTTGAAGCCATGGCACTGAGGAAAGTTCGCGAAATTTTATGGCACTGAAGGAACTCCTATTATTTTCTATGGCACTGAAGGAATTCTCTCTAGAAATAATGGCAGTGAAGGGAGAAGAAGAATTTCGATGGCATTGAAGAAATCAGTATAAATTTTGATGGCATTGAAGGAATTAGCTCCACACTACTACAAAACATGGATATTGGAACACATTCTTGTAACATATTTATCGATGCGTTACAAAGGAGTTTCATAGGAACACAAAGTATGTGTTACAGTTTGTACGTTGTAACACATAGTGTTTGTTTCGTAAAACTGTGTTACAAAAAACTATTCTAGTAACACAAAATTAGTGTTACGACAAAAATGTTACAAAAATGGTAATCTGTTGTGACACATAAAAAATAATGTTACAACCAAATGTTACAAAGAAACATACATACACCGTGGTTGGTTTATGAAACAATTAGTTTATCAAGAAAGATGATAAAGCTAAAGTGTACAAAATTCTTATGTGCAGATAAGTGGTAGAGGCGTGTCTTTCCACTTTCCAGTGCCAAAGGTTAAGTATCGAGACCTGCCTTTGCTTTAAATTTTTGCAAAGAGATTTCCCTTCCCAATAATATAAATATTTATTTTTTTAAAAAGTAAAATGAGAGCGTAAGCTAGGTTTCGAACTGAAGCCACTGTTAAGCTCAAATATTTTTATTTGGCCAAATTTAAGAAATATTAGACTGAAAAAAAATCCCAAACTCGGTGATTTTAACGGAGACGGAAGAATTTGAACAAAAAAATTGAAATCGAGGATAAACATTCCCTCACGTACCATATGGCCCTTCCCAATAATTTCAATATTATTTAAAAAAGTAAAATAAGATTGCAAGCTAGGTTTGGAACTGAGGCCCATATATAGAGCAAAATAGCTACCAAACCACTGAACTAAGAAGCAAAGTGTTAACTTTCAAATGTGTATCATATTTATAATGTCAAATATTGTTATTTGGCCAAATTTAAGCAAATATTTGACACAAGCCATTCTATGGACCTTTGCACAATTGCTAGGTGGGGCCTGCTTAGCTATAAGTGACGGCATCGTACAACCCCTACACATCACTGCCAGGTGGGCCATACATCGACTACAAATAGCCACATTTGACACCCCTCCATGCCACTACCAAGTGAGCCCGTCCGATTAAGAGTGGTTACATCACACCCCTTTCTCCTCGCTACCATACGTGTATGGTGTCGACACGTATTGATCACGTCTCATGACCCATCCACTAGATTGCCAGGTGCACCCGCATTCATGGTCAATGCTTGCATCACTCCTGACGGCTAATCATCCTCGCCCACCCCTTGAGCATGGCAACTCTGATTGTGCCAACATCCTTTCCCAATGCTCACTGTGCAAAATCATTGCCCGCACTCTCTTAACGTCTTGCTCGGCTAGGCCATGTCCCAAATGGACGAGTCTATCTGCTCGTTTTGGACGAATGAGCTAGTCACACAACTGAGGCAAATATTTGTAATCCCTCGGTTTCAAATTATAATTTGTTTGATTTTTTTGACCCCAAGTTTGACCGCTCGTCTTATTCAAATATTTTTTTTGCAAATATAGTCAAATTAAACATAATTTTGAAGAAATTTTATTAATAAAGCAAGCCACAACAAAAAGATGTGATATTTTGCACAACTTTCTAAATAAGACGAGTAGTCAAACTTGATGTCAGAAAGTCAAACGAATTATAATTTAGAATGTAGGGATTATGTAGGATCCATTAGTCCCACCTCGTTTCTCAAGAAAAACACGCAAAAAATAGGATTAGAACTATTTCAATACATTCCAGATCGAGTAGGATAGGCATGATATATTTTGATCTAAGTCTGGCCTATCTTTTGCAACGTTGATTCCAATAGAAAAACCGAATTAGAAAAGGCCCCGATGCCAATTTTCGACCGTTTCCATCAAACGCCGAGCATTATTCGGTGCAAATAGTCAAACAGAAACCGATCTCGTCCTGCTCCCCTGTGTCTCCAAAGCCCCGCAATCTCGCTGCCCTCCATGCACGATCTACTCGCCGGCCATCCCCGCCGGCCCGTCGTCACCTGGCCCCTCGCTCCCGTATCCTCGCGCATTACTCCCTACCCAACTCTATCGTGACTTCTCTCTCTCGCGAACAAGATGGCGCGGCATCTCCTGGCCCCGTAACCGCCACCCAGTTCCGACCGCTCTGAGGTCTCAAGCGCCGCTAGATCGGAGCGCGACGGACTGCTCGACTTCTGTGGCCTCAAATTCTCGAGTCTGAGCGACACGGCACTCCATTGACGCCCAACCATGGTCAAGCTCTGCCGATCATGAATCTCCTGGAGGCGTCTCTCTCTCCATCGTCATGGGCCATTCTCCACCAAGTAAGGGCTGTTGCTTCGATTCCGGTCAGGATGCTGCCAGTACAAGAGGTAAAAAAATTTGTTGCAACCACCATCTCAGATCCGTACCACTTGTATTTGTTTTTCCCCTTTTCTCGTATGTGCAGATGTGTTTATTAATTCTTGAAGCAATCAGTTGATGCAATATTTGATAGCCTATCTTAGCACTAAATACATGGTGGGGTGGTAGAAATAGCAGATTTAACACTGTTGAAACTCTCAAGTCTCAAACACTATCATTTATCTTTTCCATTTGTGCTTCCTTTACCTTTGAAATGTTGACACATATGTTGGATACAAGTGCTAATTCATTCTCATATTAGGATGGAGACAAACTATTTTAGAAATTGCCAGAGTTTTTATACCGAGTTAGTTGCAACATGATTATTGCCGGTGGAATTGTCCTTTTTTTTTTCTCAAACATACAGGGCATTTGCCTTTTATTTAGTCATCATTGTAAACTATTTCAAATCATTAAATGTTCCTCTATTTGTTGAGTTTGAAGCTGTTTACACAAAAATGTTTATTTATCTGAATTTCATGATATATATAGTTCCGTCAACATCTTTCTAGTCTATACCAAGCTAGCAATACTGATTTAGGGAGTAGCCAGACACGACCTAGGTGTGATTTTGTTTATCACCCATATTATTTGGTTAACTTAATTAGCTAATTGAATTATGTATAGTTGCATGGTCTACAATGAACTCAAATTAGTCAATTTTGGGCATTAATTCATGCATATTCTTTTGGAGTCATTGGTGCAATGCAAAATTGTAGCAAACCCTGGAATCTTTTTTTAATGCAAAATTAGTTGATCTTTTTTATTTTAGGACTTTACTTTCTCTAATTTGACCCAATGTATATAGAAGCCCATTTTTTTCAGTGCATCAAATATGCAAAAGATTATCATATTTTTAGTGAGCTCATGTTGGATTTTTTTTATTGCTTACATGCAGGTGCCACAATGCAAAATTTCACTCATGTTTTAGTTGTTTGCTGTATGAGGGTATCAAGAGGCAAAGAAATTCAAGGAATGGACAGTAATGATTTTATATATTTCTGATTTTGGTACTATGAAACCCTACCGTTGTACAAGAAATTTGTTTATACATGAATGGAGTAATATTCAATTATGGAGTGATATGAATCAATTATGTGTATTGACACAATTCAGTGTATACCTGAAATACTATTCCTCATTGTTTGAATTTCGATATTGTGTAATATGGGATGCTTCTCCAAATTTTATTCATGAATAGAAGGAATTATTTTTCTCTAATAAGTATTATATTTATCTAACTATATTGCCAAAGGTGAAACAATTGTGTTACTAGGAGCTACTGCAATTATGTTAATATATATATAAAACAAGTGTTACTAGGTCTACCTGATCTGTGTGACTATAACCAAAGAAAGTGTTGCTAGGTACATGATATGTAACACATCTTTTTACACACAGGAACACATTGGTAAGTGTTACAAAATGGCTGTAACACATTTTCTTATATACAAGAACACATGTACGGTGTTACTAAATCTTGGTTGTAACACTCCTTTAATTTTCACAAACAAGAACACACATTTTGTGTTACAACAGACTTTACTATTGTAACACTGAAAATAAAAACACACATCAATTGTGTTACTGTTAGTCCCAGTAACACTTTTGTTGACATATAGTAACACATATTGGTGTTACAATATGTGTGTTCTGTAGTAGTGCCAATTATTGTGTGACAGTGCCTCACGTGAAGCTCCTGCTTAATTAATTATTGGTTATAAATTTACTTCCAGCAATTTTGGACTTGCGTGAGTAAACGATGTGACCATGTGAGGACCAATGGTGGTCATCCCTAGATGATGAGTGATTGACAACCGTTGAGTGGATTGATGTGTCTCTTGGCTCGTGATGTGCAGGTGCAGGATGCGACATGGCGGCCGACGGCGTGCGGTGAAGGTCAGGCGCGAAAGGTCCATGCCGATGAACCAAAGGCGGTGAAGGATGGACGAGTAGGCTTGGACCGAGGGACCCGAAGAGTCCGGCGGAGTCACGTGCGATCCGCATGGTGCATGGAAGAGCAAGAGTTCACGGTGTGATGAAGACGGCGTCGGTCGAGTCAAGCAGGACGGAGGCGTCAAGGCTTGGCGGAGACCGGACACGCGTCGACATCGAGGAGGTCGCGTAGCGGCTACGCGGAGATGGACGGTTTGGGTGGTTTGGGCCTCAAAACCACCAGGCAAGCAGGTTTGCCGGTTTGGGCCTCAAAACCGGGGGCGCGTCCGGTGCGGCCGGATGGCGGAATGGAGGGCACGTGGCGCCATCGCGAAGCTTGCGTCGAGACGAAGCGAAGTCGTGAAGGTCCCGTGTCCGTCCGATGAGTATGCAAAAAGATGGACAATTTTGCCCCTCTGCGGGTGTGTATCTTATTTTCTGCAGTAGGGGTAGTTTAGACTTTAGGCCAAGGGCTATAAGTAGTGAAGGGGCTGAAATTTTCAGCATCTCTCCCATTTTCTCTTAGTTTAGTTTTCTTCCTTAAGGCTAGGGTTTGCTTAAATGAGAGAGGATTAGGCTTAGAGAGTGATTACTCT
>CM014270.1:11236266-11273983 GCA_004135705.1 Alloteropsis semialata | reverse complement strand
CTAAACAGAAAATATAAGGGCATATGTATGAATATTTTCTACTGTGATAGGACTGCGGGTTAATTTGCAAAGAGTTCAAGGACTCTTAACAAAAATGGCCAAGGGCGCCGGTCTGACTCAGGTTTGACAGGTATCAAGGTTTTGATCTCTGCCGTTGATCGAGAAATGAACGGTGCAGAATTAAAAGGGCGGCCGGCGACCACTGGGTGCGGTGGCACCGCCACGACCGCGGCGAGGGATCGCCGGCGTGATGGCCATAGGGCGCTACGGTGCACGGGGACGTGAACAAATGACATGGGAAGGTTCGGGAGGACATGGCGAGCTCACCAGAGGGGGTTTCGTCGATGATTGCTGGACGGTGATGGGTCGACGACGAAAGGGAGGCGGCGCCGGCGGTCTGCACATGTCCGGCGAGCAATTAGAGCTCGGATACGGTGAAAGGAAGAGAACAAACGGTGCTGGGAGCTTGGTTGGACCTAGGCAAACTCACCAGAGGGGTTTTTTGGCGTGGATTGATGGACGGAAAAGATTCGTCGGCGAACAGGGGTGGCGACGGCCTCGGTCGGACGGCGAAGATGGTCGTCCGGTGATTGCTTCGGCTCCGAAGCTCCGCGGGCGTGCTCCAAGTGACCCATGCGGACTGAGTGAAAGAGGAGAGGGGGTCAAAGGAGAGCGGGACACAATGAGCCGAGCCGGCGGCGGAATTCTACCTCGGCGACGACGATGGTGCGCTCCGACGGCGATCCAAAGCTCAGGTGGGGTGGTTTGAGTGTGTGAAGCGTGTGTGCGTGAGAAGAACTTGGGTGGGGTTTATATAGAGTCCAAGAGAGAACGGGAAGGACTCGGCCGAGAGGAAATTGAAGACGGGCGGAGCTCACGGCCATTGATGGCCTTGATGTTGATTCGGCCGTTGCGGGGGAGGAAAGGGAGAGAGGGCCGAGGGAAGGGGAGTGATGCCGGGTTGATGGCGCAGTGAATAGGAGGAACGAGGGAGAGGGAATCGCGGACGTGAGGTCGTGGGGCGGCGATCGCGGACGCGGGGAGGCGGCTCGGGCGGGCGTCCAGGGCAGCGTGAGGATGAAGATGACATGTGGGGCCTGTAGGTCAGTGACCGGATGAGAGGGAGAGCGTGTGGGGGAGGAGGAGGCCGGATGGGCCGTCTGCTGGGCCAGGCGGGGAAAAGGGAGGAGGAGTGGTGGCTTGGGCCGGGCCAGATTATGGAAAAGGAAAGGGAGGGAAAGTTTTGGGGGTTTGAACTTTGTTTGAATGGAAATTGAGAGATTTGAGAGGATTTTGAGTGGAGTTTGAACTGGAGAGAGAGATTTGAGATACACACAAGCAAACAAAAATAAATGCAAGGCATGATATGCAACAAACACTTATTGTACTAAAATTAATTATTTAATGTTTAAGTGTTTAGGGCCACAAATTAAATAAAGGAAAGAAATTCATTTAACCTAAGATCAACCTATACAAAACAAAGTTGCTATAATTTATTAAATGATGGAATTTGGGTGTTACACATACATATATACCTTAATAAGTTAGTATTTTCTATATTAACAATGACATAAATAGGTAATTTATAATTATATACCTGTGGTAAGCTAGATGCATGCAATTTTAGTGTTTGGGCTATGCGGTTAATTAGCATGGAGAATCTCTGTTCTTCTTTTTTTTTGTACATGTATATACAATTTACATGGTGAGATACATCACGCAATACCTTGAGTTAATATTTTCTTTATTAATAACTAATGGAAGAATTAGGTAATTTAGAATCATATATTGGTGTAATTTGACACATTTTTATGAAAATATATATGTTATTTTTAATAATAGTCGATGCTGTTACCATATCTTGATTCATCATTCATATATGATTCACATGGTGAGATCCATCATGGATAACACCTTAAGTTACTATTTTCTATTAAACTAATGATAGATATAATAATTTAGAAATCATATAGCAATGTACTTTGGGATGGTATAGTGACATATGTAGTTTGTTTTTAATGATACATGTAATTTAGATAGTTATAATATTTTTATAAAGTCATAGTTGGGTAATTTAGATAAATATATACTTGGGGGTTACTTAATGTTATTTTATAATGGCAGAGGTGGTTAATTAAGCTATAGACTTAGGGGGTTACTTTAGTGTATTACATAGTGATAAAGCGGGTAATTTTTTGGAAAATATAATAGATTCAATGGCTATGATGATCACAGTTAACGGATTGATGGCTACATGTTTATGATTTTTGTGGGAATTTTGAGGATTTTTTTCTAATGTGTCTCCTGATAATTAACCTAAATGCCTTAAAAGAAGTCTCTAGTTAGTAATAGTAAGATTATTTGACCCGTGTCTTTTCTAATTTCTCAGCATCACTTTATATGTAAAAATAATTGACCATGTTTCACATTGTAAAGCAATAGTTGAAATTGGTGTGACAGAATAGACTCTTGTTACAACCAGCACATTCCTTTGCTCTTTAGTACAATACAATTATCTGTACATTTTTGATGAGTTTTAAAATCATGTAATAACAAATAAAGTAAGTGGGTAGGCGGAAGAACAACAATGGTTGAGTTACTTCCGTATTTATTAAGAGGATGAAACTACTGTTGGCAATATGTCGAGAGATTCGTGTTGACAGAACGAAAGAAAAACTATCTGTGAACGCTGTAGTTGAAACTAGTTTACTACTGACACTATAGCAGAGACACAATCACACAAGTAATCTGTAATCATACAGGTTGATGTATGAAGGAAGTAAATCTTTTTAGGTACTACTCAAAACACACAATTCATGATTCCAAAAATACATTTATACCATTATTATTCAAAATGCAATATAAGAGATATTCCGCTATTTATGTTCCCCCATTTGCATTTCTGGACGACCTAGAACCAGTACTTTATCAACTACATAAGCTAGCCTTGTAGCATTTCTTCAAACTGCCGGTAAGGTAATAAACTACATTCCACAGCTCCAACACTCACATTTTCAGATAGCCTACATGTGTACACATTGCCTCGTCGTACAAACTGTAATGAGTGTCGAAAACAAGAATAAGAATTGGGATCAGCCTCATTTCTGTTCCCAACAAATGGAAACATGTATGTGCTGTTACAAGCGTTACAAATAAAAGGATAGGAAGAAACCAAAGAAAAACTCCCCAAAAAAAATCAAAGTCCCTTATGGCCTTATCTAATTTAGACCAAGAGACATCTTGCTCTTATTGACAAACAAAGTCTAAAAGCACAAGCACACTACTACTACATACAAGCCATGGATGACTCTACACTAAAAGTAGATTGGACAAGTATCTGATTTTCCATCAACATCTATAATTCCAATCGCACAACTATTATACACCTTAGGTATAATAGTTATTCTACACCGAGCTGTTAAATTACTGACAAAATTGACCAGAAATTACTAAACTGAATTACTGTATTACTGCACATGGTTCAGTAGAAGAGTATTCAGTATTCTTGCAGTAGTTATTACTGAAAATTTGTTCAGTAACTATTTGAGTGTAGCTGCACCAAAGGTGTAGAATAGCATGTCAGAAATTTCAAATGCTAGCCTCATCTTTTGCCCTTGCTTTATCTTCATTCCCTATTGGCAGGCCTGAAAGTAGCTTCATCAAGTTTGGTGGTTCAGCCATCACTATTAATTTTTATGGATTCTGGGACAAAGAAAGGTTTGGCATTTCTAAGGGGTGCAAAATCTATAGCAATAAGATCATAAGTCTTCCTTTTGACCCTCCATAGTCAGATGGTAAAACAAACTTTTTTGTTTTCCTCCAATATCTCAAGACAACCATCAATAAGTTTTCAACTCCATGGCAACAGAAGACTCATAAAGGAAACGGGTTGGCAAGCCTCTAGCAGCTGCTTTATTTATATAGAAAGATGACTATTCGAACAGAGAGAGATCATACATTTTTTTTCCTTATAGTCATGAAAACAGTAATATACTTGTACATGCATCTTGTCCATAGTCTTCTCCTGACCAGCTAGTGTTCATGCATGAACCAAGCACACTATGGTCATGTTTGGTTGTAGGGATGGGTTGGGTCCATTAGACATTATGTAGTGTTTGGTTGGAGATACGAGAACGTAGTCATCCCACATAGAGGAATATTTCTCTTAGATGCAGGATGAACTCATCCAGCAAAAACAGTCGGACCAACTCTTCCCATCTACGCCGTCTCTCTCTCTCTCTCTCGCGCGTGCACGGGGCTTACCCCGCTCTCTCTCCATCCCTAACCATGGTGGCAGGGGTGGACGGGGCCGGTGCGGGGCGATTGGTGAGCCCGTGCGACTGCGGGACAATGCCAGGGGCAACACGGGACGAGCCTCGGTGGTCACGAGGGAAGGCCGGGAGCGGTTTAGGATGAGCTTCAATGGACACGTGAGAAGGCCGGGAGCGGTTTAGGATGAGCCTCAATGGACACGTGAGAAGGCGGATCCCGAGCTCCACCTCCATGGCCAACCTTTGCTCTTACCAACTGACACGCGAGCCCCGCAGCCCAATGCGGATGACACATGGGTGCCATGCCTAATGGAAGGAAAACGCTGTTATCCAGTCTCGTCCCCACAACCTAACAATAAATGGGGACCATTCCATCTCTCTAACTAAACGGGATCATGAGGGATGACGCTATCCCATTCCACCTTGACTCCCAACCAAACACACCATGTGTCCTCTTTATCAGCTGTTGTTGCTGCATCTATGTGCGAAGTTCTTATCGAGCGCGATTCCTAGCGTCGCGCAAATCACCGCGAGGGTTGCAGTTTCTTCTGGATGTGGGAATCACATGACCTGTGACACATGGCACAGTCTGACGAGCCCTCGACATGAACTGGCACAACTTTTTTTTTTAAAGGACGGTAGATGTTTTACCCTAAATTTTATTATATGACAGAAAGCAAAAAAAAAACACTTTTACAACTCTTTTAGATGTATCTCCCCTGATCTAATGAAAACCACACTGACAAAAAAAACACTCAGAAACCTGCAAGACATGCATTTTGTATCCATACCATGAGACCAGTGATGCTTATAGAAGTTAGAACCTATCCACCAAATCCGGAGTCCGTGTCTGTCTTCTCAAGTGATAAATACAGTTCTTCTTATAATGGAGGGGCAACGTACCCTGGCCATGTATTTTGCATTGAAAAAATTCAAAATCTGAGAAAAATTGAAAACACTCCACTGCTTGTTCCTTATGAAAAAATGTGACTTCTGATTTCGCCCGTGTGTAAAACAATCTTATCTTGCAGTTACTTGGAACGACGACCATGACAAAAGTAGCACCTCTAATCTTGCACGACAAACACAAGTAGCCAATCACACATAGACAAAAGTATCCATTCAGCCACTCCCACTCGCCCCGAGTTTGTTTGTCATGTCATCGGCCAGTGGCGCAGCCATCGCCGGCGCCCCCGACCGGGCGCCGCACTTCGTGCTGGTGCCGATGATGGCCGCGGGCCACGCCGGCCCGAAGCTCGACATGGCGCGCGCCCTGGCCGGCCGAGGCGCGCTCGTCACGTTCGTCACCACCCCCCTCAACCTGCCCCGCCTCGGCCGCGCCCCCGGCGACGACGCGCTCCCCATCCGATTCCTTCCTCTCCGCTTCCCCTGCGCCGAGGCCGGCCTCCCCGAGGGCTGCGAGAGCCTCGACGCGCTCCCGGGCCTCGATCTCCTGGGCAACTTCAACGACGCCTGCGCCATGCTCCGCGCGCCCCTCGTCGCGCGCCTCAGGGAGAGCAACGAAGGTCCTCCGCCGAGCTGCGTCGTCTCCGACGCCTGCCACCCGTGGACCGGCGCGGTGGCCCGGGAACTCGGCGTGCCGCGGCTCGCGTTCGACGGGTTCTGCGCCTTCTCCTCCTTCTGCATGCGCCAGATGAATCTCCACAGGATCTTCGACGGCGTCGACGATGACGCGCGCCCCGTGCGCGTCCCTGGGTTCCCCATCGACGTCGAGATATCGCGGTCGCGGTCGCCGGGGAACTTCACGGGCCCCGGCATGAAGGAGTTCTGCGAGGAGATCATGGACGAGAGCGAGAGAGCCGACGGCCTGGTGGTCAACAGCTTCGCGGAGCTCGAGCCCCTCTTTGTCGATGCCTACGAGGCGGCCATCGGCAAGAAGGTATGGACCATCGGGCCTCTGTTCCTGTTCCTGAGCACGATGCCGTCGACGGCGACAGCCGAGGACGCGAACGCAGTCCGGTGCGCGAGTTGGCTCGAGTCCAAGACGCCCCGGTCCGTGGTGTTCGTGAGCTTCGGCAGCCTGGTGCGCTCGTCGGTGGCGCAGCTCGCCGAGATAGCGCACGGGTTGGAGGCGAGCAACCGGCCGTTCATCTGGGCGGTCAAGCCCAGCAACCTCGCCGAGTTCGAGCGGTGGCTGTCCGACGACGGCTTCGTGTCCCGCGTTAGGGGGAGGGGACTCGTGCTCACGGGCTGGGCGCCGCAGAGGGCGATCCTGTCGCACCCGGCTACGGGCGCCTTCGTGACGCACTGCGGGTGGAACTCCGTGCTGGAGTGCGTCGCGGCGGGGCTGCCCATGGCGACGTGGCCGCACTTCGCGGAGCAGTTCATCAACGAGAAGCTCGTGGTGGACGTGCTCCGGGTCGGATTGCCCGTGGGCGTCAAGGACGCGGCGCAGTGGGGCGTGGAGACGGAGGCCGTGGTGGCGACGAAGCAAGACGTGGAGAGGGCGGTGGCCGCCGTGATGGACGGCGGGGAGGAGGGCTCCGCGCGGCGGGCGAGAGCCGGCGATCTCGGCAGGAAGGCTCGGGAGGCCGTGGCGCTCGGCGGCTCGTCGTACCGGAACTTGGAGCTTCTCATGGAACACGTCGGGCACAAAAAGTCCATGGCATGAGAAGATCAATAAGCCGAGCCACATTAGCAAGCATATATCTGGATTGGATTGTTGGATGTTGGATGTTGCAAGTATACCGGTGTTCAATTCACCAAAATTTTTCACCAAAGGGAATCTTACATGCATGGAGTAGTAAACTGTGTTAATGACAAAACCCATTCCATAACCCCGGGTAAATTTGCGAGACGAATCTAATGAGCCTAATTAGGCCATGATTTGCAACAGTGATGCTACAGTAACCATCAACTAATTATGGATTAATTACCGTCATTAGATTTGTCTCGCGATTTCCAGACGAGATCTATAATTAGTTTTATTATTAGTCTACATTTAGTACTCCTAAATGGTAAGATTCTATTTGCAAAATTTTTCACCAAAATTTTTCACTGGAATTAAACACCAAGATGATGTAAACGGGCTGAGAGACTTGCCATGTCATATTTTGCTGAGGTGGAGCAGAAAAGAGAAACGAGCTGCAAGCTTGAAACCAACTGAGACATAAGTCTTTGATACTTGCGAGAGGATGAGGTGTGCCATGTATTAGTTATATATAGCCTATATCAACAACCGGCTATTATACGAGTGGGCTATTACATGGGTTGTAAATGACGTGACACTAACATACAGCCAACAGAAGGCTAACTTATTAGCCATGCTCTTATGTTGCCGGCCAGGGCGCACGGCGCAGAGATGCATGCGAGGGACGGGAAAGAGAGGACAGAGGAGACAATATAGATGGCCAAATGGGCGGGCCAATTTAGGCGGCCCGAGGCACGGCCCGCTTTGGCACGGCACGGCCCGATCCAGTTTGGGCCGGGCCGGCATGATATGACATACCGGGATGGGCCTGGGTCGAGGGAGAGGCACGTGGCACGGCACGAGGCACGGCCCGTTTAAACATGCTGCCCGATTCGGTCCGATGTTCCTAGGTGTATATTGAAATCTATGATATGTGATAACATTTCGAAATAATATATAATGAACTCTTCAATATTTGAAGTTAGAATATATGACTATGAAGTTATAATTTGGTAAGTTATAATCTAACAATTTATAAAACTTTGAATTTACATTTTTTAAAATATTTATTTGGTCAGTGGGCCAATGGACGGCCCACGGCACGATGGGCCGACGGGCCAACGGGCCAACCTGGCCCGTTTAAATAGGTTATGGGCCGGGCCTGGCCGCGGAAGAGGCACGATGGCCGGCACGGCACGGCATGGCCCACACTTGTGTTCGGGCCGCCCCGGGCCTAGGCCGGGCCGGGCCGGGCCGGGCCGCCCATTTGACCATCTATAGGAGACAAGAGAGTAAGAGAGATTATACGGTCAAACGAGCCTGGCGTGAGACATCCGACATAGGAGGAATCGGGTGTGGAAGGGATAAGGTTGAGGGGTGTACTGTGGTCAATCATCCATTTCTTTTTTATTTTTCCACTATTTAATTTTGTTTTTAATTTGTGTAGTCCAACACCATCACATGAAGTACATACGGCACACGCAGGACATTTTTTTAAACAAGCAATAAAATGTTACACAAAGATCAAATCTATACTGGATCACTAAAAGTCCATTTATCCATGCATGAATTAAAACAGAAAATTTAATAGACAAACCATTGTACACGTTGTGTATTTCATGATTTGTGTGCGACTCTCAAAAGACTCAAGCTTCGTTTGGATGTAGATATTGGAAGGCAATGTCAAATCAGAGTAGTATTGGTAATGGGTTCCAATACCAAATCCATTGTTTGGATGTAGATGAATTTGTTAGATGGAATCCAATGAGCTGATAGATTTCAATTCATGTTTGGATGTCCATACCTTGGCATTGAGAATTAGACCATCTTCTTCTCTTCCTCTCCACCCTGGCTATGCCTGCGCCACCCATACCTCGCCGACGAAGGCCATGGTGGAGAAGGTAGCGCCGTTGTCTTCATCCAAGCGGAACTCACCCGCGCCGCCCGCCTCCATGGGGCACAGGAAGAGGAGGAGGGGCGCCGGGCGGGAGGAAGAAGAGGAAGGACGCCGGCAGTGATGAAGAGGAGGGGCGTTGGCCGCGAGGAAGAGGAGGAGTGGCGTCGACCGCGAGGAAGAGGAGGACTGGAGGAGGAGGAGTAGGAGGAGGAGGAGGCGGGGCGTTGGTCGCGGAGGGAGGAGGAGCCGCTGACGGAAGGAAGGAGAGGGAGGGCGGCGTGGCCCATCGGCGAAGGGAAGGAGTGGGAGGGCGGCGCGGCCCGCCAACGAAGGGAGAGGGAGGGTGGCGCAGCCCGTTAGTGAAGGGAAGGAGTGGGAGGACGGCGTGATCCGCCGGCGAAGGAAGAGGGAAGGTGGCGTGCCAGTGGAGGGAAAGGGAGGGTGGCGCGCCGGTGAAGGAGACGAGGCGATGAATGCATCGTAATACCGAGGTGCGGGGCTCTGATTTGGGGGAGGGTGCGGGCAAGTGAAGCGAATGCCTCACGGTATTCGCTCACGTTTCCGATTCGCAATTCCATGACATCCAAACGACGGTATTGGTGCCAGCGAATTTCAATTCCTGATTCCAAGCTCCAATGCCAACATCCAAACGGGGCCTCACAGACACCAGCCTTCTGTACCGTTGAACATGCCCTTACAAAATGTGTGCGGCCAGGTGCTTTTAAGTCATTCTTTTGTGCAATCTGACACTCCAGGTGTCAATTTTATATCCGAATTCGGAAGGGGATGTGATCGCATCTGAGTACTAATGCAATATTAATGTACTCCACATCAAAAGTTGAGCCTTCATATCTCTTTAGACTCAGCCCCTCTAGTTTACGGGCGCCCGATGGGAGTGCTCCCACCGGCCGATTCCCCGACAGTTCTCGTACCTTCCTTTTCTAGATACTGCTCCATTCTCGTTACCTTTATGGTATATGAGAAAAACAAAAAGAAAACTAGACAAAAAGTTTCAGAACAAATACTTAGGGAAACAAAATTTATACATAAAAACTAAGAAAAAAATTGAGAAAAAAGTTAAACACAAAATTTTCAAAAAACTTTAACAAAAGATAAAAAAGGAAAACTGGACACAAAGTTTTAGAACTAATATTTAGAGAAACAAAAGTTATACATAAAAAAATTAGAAAACAATTTTGAGAAAAAAAAGTTAAACAAAAGAGTTACACAAAAAAGTTATATACAAATTTTGAAAAATCATGAGACAAAATTTTTGTAACAAAAAATATGAGAAAAATGAACAAAAAATAAAAAGACAAAAACATAAAACATAGAAAAAAGAAGTTAAACTAAAAAAGAAGGTGATAATTACTATGTGGGCCCGCTCATTGGAAAGCACGTGGGAGCCTAACAGATCAACCGCTGAACACAAAGAAAAAAAAAGACAAAACACAAAAAAGGAAGTTAAACAGAAAAGTAAGGAGATAATTACTAGGTGGTCCACCTCCTAAAAAGCGCGGAGGAGCCGGTCAGATCGACCGCTGGCCCGAGAAGTTACGGGTGACAGTAAGATTAACATAGGGCTTTAGATTAAAGATATGCCTCCTCATTAGTTCAACACCAGACGGTGCAATCTAAATAATCATGTCGAAACAAACACTTCCCAAGGTGTATGTTTTTCAGTTTGCAAAACAAAGATATCTATTATCTTAGTATTTGGCCAATAAACAAACAAAGCCTCTACATTTGTTCTCAGTGCCTAAAAATTTTCACGTTAATCGGAGAAAAAAATTAAAATTACCCACCGCTGCCATTATATAAAATTTAGCCAAAAATATCCTCTCAACTATTTAAAAATTACCACCACTGCCATTACACAAAAAATAGCCTAAAACGTTCATATATATTTTTAAAAATTATCCACCAATATCATTAGAAAAGTAACACTCACTCTTAAGACATAGAAATTCCCACGTTAATCAAAAGAAAAAAATTACAACTGATGTTACATAAAAAATATCCTAAAATTATAACAGCCGTTACGTAAAAAATAGCCTAAAATATCCATGTAACTATTTAAAAATTATCCACAATTATCATTACATAAAAATTAGCCTAAAACATTCTTATATATTTATCCTTTTAAAAATCATCCAACAATGTCATTACATTAAAATTAACCTAAACTCAATACTATTTAAAATAAAAAATAAAATAAAATATTTGCTTACGTAAAGAAAGAATTAACCAATATACTCATGCTGTATTGTCTAAAAAGTATATACTTTTTACTATGAAATTGGTCCAGTCATTAATTATACCGTCATTGTCACTATATAAACATAAATATGAAATTCTTTTAGGTGATAAAACTACCAATTTATACCATTAACTAATAATAACTCCAATCAACGTTATTTAGTCAAAATAAAAATAAACAAGATGTACATATAGAGTATACCTATAAGAGATTGCGCAACAAAGATAATAGTGGTCTTAACAAAGAAAAATATTATGACAATGCCTGAACTTATATTTTGTCAACAATTTGGCTTAATGTGTAACAATAGGATCCGGCAAGAAAAAAGAAGTTAGAGAAAAACAAAAAAAATACAAAAATAGATATATAAAGATATTCAAATTCTATATACTAGCCGCGCAAATACGCGGGCCATCTCTCTAGTTTATATAATTCTTTGAGCTCTTGGTTTTTTTGAAGATCTTTTTGAATCAATTGATAGTATCAACGCAGACACGCCTATATATTACACAAGAACTTAGCTATCTTATATCTAGTTTTCTACCCTTATCTCGTCCGGCAGCAGTGGATCAGAGTTGCCCTGTTGAGATCCTTTTCGCTTCGGGTCGTAATGTTGCTGCTCCTTTCCAGGATGTAATCGAGAGCCTTCTTGTTGTTTCTCTTTGTATGATATCTGCATGATAGGGGTACTAGTTGTGCTTGCAAGTGGTGAACAAGGGCTGGACATGGGTCAAGTGTACAGTGTGCGGTACGATAAACTGATTCAAAGTTAGGTTACCCATTGAACCCCTGCTCCAGACTTCAACAGATTAAGTTCAGTAGTCAATTTGTTTCACTCCAAAATCTCGTGGCAATTATAAATAGGCAATGGAAGAATGAAGAATCAAAGAGCAAGCAGAGTAGCACGCTTCCTTCTGGCTTCAACGTTCACTTATATAGAGAGATGATTCACATACCAACAGAACAGCTCATCGTTTTTCTCGTATAGTCATGCATACATATCATACATGAATCATGAATGTACTTCTACAGGTTGTTCGCCAGTTTGGCACAAGCCATGCATGATGCATCTTGTAGGTTGTATGTTCAAATAATAATAGATGTGACACATCATTTCTTGAGTCAACGGTCCAGAGGCCGTTGGTATGTAGCCGTGGAATCACGTGGCTACAACAAGATGGGGCCTGCAACTGCAATCACGTTTGGGCTGGACAGATTCTTCACTTCTAATGCTTAGGGCCTGTTTAATTCATGTGAAAGAGTGAAAAGTGTATGCATTGGGTTGCGTGCACAGAGAGAAAAAATGAACTGACACGGTTCTCGATGTAGTACGAGGTAGAAAAGTGACGTGAATTAAACAGGGCCTTATATTGAAATGATTGTTGCACATGATTTATTTTCGAAATTGTGAAATGTAAAGTACCTTTCATTGTTGGTAAGAGCAAGACAAGCTACATAGGACATGGTGCTGGAGTGCGTCGCGGCTGAGCTGCCAATGGTGACGTGGCCTCGCTCCGCGGAGCAGTTCTGAATGAGAAGCAAGTCGTGGACATGGTGCGGCCTGTGGGTCGGGCAGGCAGCACAGGGTTCGCGCGGTACACAGCGGCATGTCCATGTGGTGATTTCCATGTGGCCGCAGGGAAAGGACCCGGCACCGGGGAAGAGGTAAGGAGCCACCGCCGGCAGGCTCGGCGTGGCATGTCGCCGGCAACGGCGCATTGAGGCGCAAGGAAGCGGCGCAGGTGGATGCCCAGCACCAGGAAAGCGGAGTTCATACCCGAGCCCCGAGGCGGCTAGCTCACACGGTGATGATAACCGGCGCGCAACTTTCGTGCGGTGGAGGGGCAGCTCAGCCGCTGTCGCGGCGGCGGGCGGGAGCGCGGCTTGCGCGTGCATCATTGAATCTAGTCACATGGTACAATAAAACCCTAATCAAGCGATTAATCAGATGACAAGCCTGACTAATCGGGGTTTTATCCGATCACCTCGGTACCGACTTGCAGACTAAGGCCAGTCTCAGTGCAAATTTTATTGTACACTTAGCTAGACTCAGAAAGTAGGTAACCGTGCTGAGAGAGTTTCCTGGGGATGAAACTCCTCTCACATCTCATAAAACTTCCTCTTTCTCTCTTCTCGCCATATCAACAAATCTGATGATTTGACATAGAACTTAATGCCATGAAACTCTTCATGAAACCCCATTGAGACTAGCCGAATGGTGATTAGTCAGAAGACTTTCATAACATTGGCGCGCACAGAGTGGGAGGCGGCGGCGGGGATCTCGCGAGGAATGAAACGGGTAGGCAACAGAACCACGCAGAATTCCTTTTAACTAGGCTATGGTGGCGGCCTTATTTATGGATTCGGATCGGATACGCATGGAATCGAATCCGGATATCACTTTTTACCATATTTAAATTCGAATACGGATTGAATGTAAATATTGTCGGATACGAATACAAATGCAAATCTTGTCCATTCTTATCGGATACGAATGCAAAACAAATAGTTCAAATACGGATTCGTATTCAGATAGATGGTTTCATTGAGTCTATATTTTTCATGGATACGGATAATATCGAATATTTCACATTTGATTCGAATACGAATATGGTTTCGGATAGAGAAAATGATGAAAAGTGAATTCAGATATTTCCATTTAACATCCATATTAAAATCTGCGAATATAGATATCCATATTGACGTTTTAATCGAATACGAATACGGATAATTCGAATATCTGAACATCCATATCCATCATCCGTGGCCTTAAACACGAGCGCGGGGCATAGGGGTTAGCCAGATACACTCTTGATGCCCTGAGCATGACTGGACTACTGGAGGCGCTTTACAGCCAGTACAACTTCCAATGGTGTTCAAAACTAAAGGCGTAGTTTGAGATATTAGAGGGAAACAAATTAGCATAATTTGTATATATATCAACATTAAGGAGTGAAATGATATTTATGATTTTTGGGAAAAATTCTAGAATTTATCTTTTTCTAATACAATCCATGAGGATTAACATGGAGGATTTAAAGAAGCCTTCAATTAGTAATAGTAAGATTGGAGTGAGAAAAAGACATGTTACCCAACTGTTCTAAAAAGATCGATAAATGGGCCCGCCACAACAACCAGCGGCGGTCTATGTCTCTCTTTACTCCTTACTCAAGTGCATCTTGGCATTCTTCCTTCCTGACCGACCTGAAAACTCAAAGCTGCCTCTCATTGGTCCTTGGTACCATATTCACACTAGACATGCAAGATAATGACACATCTGAGAAAACAAATCTTTTGAACCTTCTCTTAGGGTGCATTTGTGCTAGCGATCGCTTACGTGGTCCACAGCCTCGTTTCCACACCCCACAGCCTCCGTTTCCACACCCCACTCCATGTCCTGCCTCGTCGCCACCACGGGTCCACATCCACATTTCCACACCCCCACTGCGTCGCGTCCTTCACGCCCACACGGGCACCCGACCCGCAGGCAGCAATACTTCCACATCACAATTGGCAGCTCAGCCACGACGGACTCCAGGACGGAGTCTCCGTCCATGCATGTGCTATGTAGCTTGTCTTGCCATCCATGAAAAGTACTTCACATTTCACAATTTCAAAGATAAATCATGTGCAACAACGGGCTGAATCATGTGTCTAAAAAAAAGCTCCAAGCATATATAAAAATTTATTCCAATTTCTATCTAGATGTGCTTTAGATTTTCTATGTGTTGCTATCTCTACTGTAAAAGGGTTTTGCATCTAGGATTCCAATCCTACCAACTACACAAGGCAATTTTAGGAAGGAAAATTTTGCTAGAAGACACGTAAAGTGATGTCTGTTTGCTGTGGGACACTCGAAAAATTCCAATTGGCTGGTGAACACTCCGGATTCGTGTTACTTTGCCAAAAGACACTGGCTCTATCAAAATGTTTATTTTCGATTGAGTATGAGGGAAATTGAGTGAAAGGACAAAAATGCCCCTACCACGTGCACAACCGCGGATGCGTTGTCACACTTGGCTAACGACCACGCTACCAATGCTGCTCCATATGCGTCACCTCCATAGTACGCGTTGGAGAGTGAGCATGGCATAGGTGAGAGAGTGAGAGAAACGAGAGGTAGGGTTGAAGGAAGACGATAGATCTAGCCAATGGTCCAACCGTCCAAGGGCATTTCTATGTTTTCGCTCCATTCCTCTCTCCTACTCTATCAAAAATTAATATTTTAATAGAGTTTTTAGTATCTTTTAAAATTAACATGAAATCAGAGTGTCCACCAACCAGTTGCACTCTTTTCAGTGTCCCACATAAAAAAGACATCACTTTGTGTGTCCCATAGAAAATTTTTCCTTTTAGCAAAGGTAAAAGCGGAGTGTAAAGTGCACAATGTAAATACGGAAGTGTAAAGGGTAAAGAACACAAACTCTTGGCATGATGATTTTTCTCAATGTATTGGAAAGTTTTCTAACTTCCCTCTAATCCTCGTTGGAGCCCCTTCTTGGGAAATGTCTTTTCAATACGGCAAAACTCTGTGATGGGCAATTTTCGTGATAGCTAACGGGATTACCCACAACATGAGTGAGTCTCTGTTTGGCCTCTCGCTGGTGACCTTTGCCGTCCACTTGGTAGAGCTTCGCCAAACCGCCAAGGCCCTCACCTCCCTTGCACAAATACCGGTGGCCTCTCCACAAAACTTTGTCGGAGGTTCTCGCCAAACTACAACGTTCTAGATGTACAACACTTGGTTCGTGCAAGCATAGATAGCAAAGAGATATGCAGACCTCACTGAAATCTGGACTAATGCCTAAAGTGAAGCACTAAGAGGCATAAACTAGCATAATCAAAGCCTAAACTTTGTTGCTAATTGTCTAATCTTCTCTTAAGCACTTTGGCGGACAAAACACGTGAATTGGTAAACTTGAACACCCAATAACTTCCCAAGTATTAACACCTCTCAAATGGTCGGGTGGGGCGTATTTGTAGCCCCAACATAAAGAACTAGCGGTTAGGTAACCGTTGGACACTTTCTGCGTAGCACCGACTATTGCAGTGCTGTGATTTGTGGACGATCGCAACAATCTGTCATTTCAGAGTCGAATCTTCAACTTCTTTAGAACCAACAACTATTGCGCTGCCCCACCGCAATAGTTGGTGATTGTACCACCGCAACAATCCGTCGTCCCAAAGCCAAACCTTCATTTTCACAAATACCATCGACTACTGATGTTTCCATCGCAACAATCAGTGGCCGTACTACCGCAACAATCGGTGCCCAAGTTTCTTACCTGTCTCAGTGCTGCCGACTATTGTTGTGCCCCACCTCAACAATGGAATAACTACTGTTGTGCTACCGTATTTTTCTTTTACTTCGATTCTTCACTGTTTCTTCTTTTGGGGCTTGACTTCTATGATTTCTTGGATTTCTTTTTAAGGTATTTTAGTGTTTTGACCATGTATTCTTGACCTTGTTTAAGGTGTTTGATCACCCAATTTCATGAACATGTATCTATGCGATTATGTCCTTATATACTAGCAAACTTGTTAGTTTGTATTGCATGCAATCACCAAAATCATAAATGACCTATTATTAGGTCCATTTTTCTAACGATAAGCATTACAAGTGAGGAACTGTCCAGCCTAAACGTGATTGCAGGCCCATCTTGTTGTAGGCACATGATTCCACGGCTGCACACCAATGGCCTCTAGACCCTTGACTGAACAAACGATGTGTCACATCTAATATTATTTCATACAACCTACAAGATGCATGGCTTGTGCAAAAATGGAACAACCTCTAGAAGTACATTCATGATTTCTGTGTGATATATGCATGACTATACGAGCAAAAACTGAATGAGCTGTTCTATTGGTATGTGAATTATACCTATATAAGTGAACGTTGAAGCCAGAAGGAAGCATTCTAATCTGCTTGCTCTTTGATTCTTCAATCATTCGTTGCCTGTTTATAATTGCCATGAGATTTTGGAGTGAAACAAATTCACTGCTGAACCAAATCTGTTGAAGCGTGGAGAAGTGGTCCAATAAGTTGAATCAGTTTTACCGTGTCACACACTGCACACTTGGCCCATGTCCAGCCTTTGTTCACATCTTGCGAGCACAACTAGCACCCCTAGACATCCTGCAAGGCGCACCAACATGATGATTCGAAGTGAAAATGATCTCAACAAGAAAACTCTGTACACTGTCCAGATGAAAAAGGTGCAGAAAACTTTATATACCATTTAAATGTGGAGAGCTAAAATAGATAAGCAGAAAGCTAAGTTGTTGCGCAATATATATATTGGCATGCTTGCACTGATACTATCAATTGATTCAAAAGATCTTTGAAAAAATCAAGCGCTCAAAGAATCCTATAAAATATCTTTACTTTGCAAACTAAAAAACATACAAATACGAAGTGTTTTTCCAACATGCGTGATCTATAAGAGCATCTACAAAAGTGACTAAAAAATAGACTCCCAAAAACCTTATTTGGGACCTTGCCAAAAGCTATTAGGAGAAGAAAAATAATCTCATCCAATAGTTCCTAAAAAATGACCCTAAAAAACTACCACATTATACATTTGTGGGTCCAACACCGAGTTTTTTTTTTTCTGTGTGAACAGTAATCGGGAGAGGAAAAAAGAGGTGTAAATTTGACCCAAAGTAAGTAGAGTCAATATTGGGAGCGCAAAAAATTGAGACCCGAGGTGGACACATATTGGGCACTTTTGATATGCTCTAATGCACTGGCTGGTGTTGAACTAACGAAACATATCTCGAGTGTAAAGAGACATGAGGCTCAACTTTTGACGTGGAGTACATTAATATTGCATTGGAATTGGAATGACAACTAGTCATCAAATGCGATCACTTGTGGAACTAAGCGTAGTTTAGTTGGTTATTTTTCTTGTGGTGAAACCTGTTCACCTAGGTTCGAGTCTCCGACTCGACACGGGTGTCATATTTATCTAGATTTAACCGGCGCTATTCTTTTTAGTGGTAGGCGACGTGCCCGTCCATAGCTCAAAGATCAGAACAGACGCGAGGGGTAGGGTGCGTTGTACTGGTCTCGATAGCTCTTGATCAGAACAGACGCGAGGGGTAGGTTGCGTTGTACTGGTCTTTCGCAAAAACAAAATGAAATGCGATCACATCATTTTCCGAATTCGGATATAAAATGGACACCAGGAATGTCAGATAGCACAAAGGAACTTCCTCGAAAAAAAAAGAAAAGGGAAAATAGCACAAAGGAGCGACTGGAAAGCACCTCGCCGCACACATCTTCGAATTCTCCGAGCTGATGCCACTTAATCCCCCAACCAAGAACATCCAACATCTAACAATCCAATCCAAAATACATATATGCTTACTAATGTGGCTCGGCTTATTGATCTTCTCATGCCATGGACTTCTTGTGCCCGACATGGTCCATGAGAAGCTCCAAGTTCCGGTACGACGAGCCGCCGAGCGCCACGGCCTCCCGAGCCTTCCTGCCGAGATCGCTGGCCCTCTCCCGCCGCGCGGAGCCCTCCTCCCCGTCGTCCATCACGGCGGCCACCGCCCTCTCCACGTCTTGCTTCGTCGCCACCACGGCCTCCGTCTCCACGCCCCACTGCGCCGCGTCCTTGACGCCCACGGGCACCCCGACCTGCAGCACGTCCACCACGAGCTTCTCGTTGATGAACTGCTCCGCGAAGTGCGGCCACGTCGCCATGGGCAGCCCCGCCGAGACGCACTCCAGCACCGAGTTCCAGCCGCAGTGCGTCACGAAGGCGCCCGTCGCCGGGTGCGAAAGGATCGCCCTCTGCGGCACCCAGCCCGTGAGCACGAGCCCCATCTCCCCGACGCGAGACACGAAGCCGTCGTCGGACAGCCACCGCTCGAACTCGGCGAGGTTGCTGGGCTTGACCGCCCAGATGAACGGCCGGTGGCTCGCCTCCAGCCCGTGCGCTATCTCGGCGAGCTGCGCCACCGACGAGCGCACCAGGCTGCCGAAGCTCACGAACACCACGGACCGGGGCTTCTTGGACCCGAGCCAACTCGCGCACCGGACGGCGTTCGCGTCTTCGGCGGTCGCCGTCGACGGCGTGGTGCTCAGGAACAGAGGCCCGACGGTCCATATCTTCTTGCCGAGGGCCGCCTCGTAGGCATCGACGAAGAGGGGCTCAAGCTCCGCGAAGCTATTGACCACCAAGCCGTCGGCTCTCGCGTTCTCCGCCATCCATTGGTCGGCGAACACCTTGCCGAAACCCGAGAAGTTTCCCGGCGACCGCGCCCTCGACATCTCGATGTGGATGGGGAAGCCAGGCACGGGCACGGGCAGCTTGTCGTCCTCGACCCCATCAAAGATCCCGTGGATGCTCATCAGGCGCATGCAGAACGAGGAGAAGGCGGAGGAGGTCTCCATCGCGAGCCGCGGCACGCCGAGCTCGCGCGCCAGTCCGCCAGTCCACGGTTGGAAGGCGTCGGAGACGATGCAGCTCGCCGGGGGCTCGGCCTCCCTGAGGTGCGCGGCGAGCGGCGCGCGGAGCATGGCGCAGGCGTCGTGGAAGTTCTTGACGTAGGCGAGGCCCGGGAGCGCGTCGGGGTTCTCGCAGCCGTCGGGAAGGCCGGCCTCGGCGCAGGGGAAGCGGAGAGGCAGGAACCGGATTGCGAGCGCGTCGTCGCCGGCGGCGCTGCCGAGGCGGGGCAGGTTGAGGGGCGTGGTGACGAACGTGACGAGCGCGCCTCGGCCTGCCAGGGCGCGGGCCAAGTCGAGCATCGGGCCGGCGTGGCCCGCGGCGAACATCGGCACCAGCACGAAGTGCGGCGCCGAGTCGGCGCGGAGGACGGGCGCGCCACTGGCCGGCGACATGCCGGGCCACGGGAGTGGCGAGGCAGAGTCTTGGTTCGGATCTGACGACACGGAAAGTGGAATGGTGAGGTTGGATTATGATGGTGTCGTGGTCCCGTGCGTGGCTGGTCTGCTGCTAGTCGTCGTGCTGATTCAACTGCTTGCGCCAGGGGGTCCGCACTGCAGTAGTTGAAGGTGACGGTGCGGAGTCTTCCTGATTAAAGGTGAGTTGATTTTGCAGTCCCCAAATTGGGCTACCATATTTCGCGATAATCAGCTAATGAGTGTCCTGATAACTTTTTTGTGATTATTAATTAGGAGAGTTAATTTCTTTAATAATTGTGTAATAATCCAACTACCATACTGGGACACAACTCTGTCTATATTCGGGGAGAATTGAAATAGATTATTGTTTTGTCCCAATAATCTCTATCTATGGCCTTGTTTAGTTCGTGGAAGTTGGTTGATTTTTTTTAGAAAAAATGCATTGAAAAACGTGTTACAGAGAGAGGGACACATTTTTCAATGCGTTACATTTGGTTGAATTGCAGAAACTCGCGGGAACTAAACAAGGCCTATATATAAAATACTAAAGTGAAGCAATGTTTCGTTCTATCGCCCTCACAATTCTGACATGTCGGGCTCCAGCGCCTTTTACACAATCACATAAAAAATTGAGAAAAATAAAAGAAAATACCCACACTCCTACCTCCCTTAAGATGATGATTAGTATTATTAGATAAAGATAATCAAGATAAGATCCAGTTACTTTACAAAGTTGTTTGGACCAAATAGATCGGACAACTTCTACAAATCAGATGGAACGAGTAGCCATAACTAAAGCATATCGAGCTGCAAAATGATTCACATGTGAATCCTTCTAATCCTTGAAGTATCAATCTGACCTCCAATCTTCCTTCAACTGTCCAAACGAGATTTACAAGCACCACCACACATTGCAAACATTAGTGAAGCACCCCTGTATACACATCATATTACCCTGCAGCAGCCGCGAAGGTGGAGACAGCAAGGATTCGGCAGTGCCCTCCATGGACCTCGTAGTAGGTGCAGGCGAAGACGCTTCGCCAATCATCACCACCAGAGAGAACGGACGAGCGCTCATGAGTTTCCGAGAGAGAAAAAGAACCCTTGCCAACATCAGTTAAAAAAAATATAAATGCCATCCTTGAACGCTGGCCAATATCAATTAAAAAATATAAATGCCTTCCTTTACGCTGGCCAACATCAGTTAAAGAATATAAATGCCTTCCTGGATCGCCTCCTCTGATTACTTTTATCTTCGGTACGAGCTCAAGTGCCGCGTGCAGAGTAGTTGCCTGAGCATAGGATACTGAGACGTGCAAAGCAGTTCCTTTTTAAAAAATATATATATATGCATATCAACTAAATGAGTCATCTAGCTGGGAAAGGATACGATACGATACGATACGTATCAAAATTCTAAAATTCTATTGCAGAAAATCTCTACGTTCTAGATGCAAACGGATGCCAACAACCGTCACCAAAAGAAGACATGTCTTGCTGGCCACCTTTACGACAACGCGGGACCAAGCACATGCGTGGAGCAGAAAAAATAGAGACCAAGGTCACCCCTAGAGATCAGTGTCATCAATTGCACAGTAATATTCCCTCGAGGCATTACTAACGGCGAGAAATCTGGTTGTATTGCTAGGATTTTTAGTTCAGTCTCAGTGCAAGTTTTATTGTATAGTTATCTAAATTCAGAAACTCTCATATAATCTACTTCTCTCTTCGTCACGTTAGTAAAATTATTATTTGACATAAAATTTAATTTCATAAAAGTCTTCATTAAATCTCTATTGAGACTGGGCCTTACTACGACGTATGAACAAATGGCGTTGCAGAGGAACACATATAAAATCAGATCGGGAACGACAGCCGGCGAGCCACACATTTCTGACTGCCACAACCACGTAGCCACACTGCACCAACGATAATACACCAGATTTGTTACGGAGAATTTACCACCACTATATCTGGTTATTGAGAAAAGGGAAAAATAAAAGAAATATGATGGAGCACTATTTTGTAACAACTCTTCTAATATGATAGTTGGATTGAGGACGGGAAACTGTTGGATATGCTTACAGTTAGTCAAATCATACGTTGTGTAGCGTAGGTCTTGTTTAGATCGGCAAGTTTCCACTGTTCACGAGATGAATCCATTGAGCCTAATTAGATCATGATTAGACAACATCGTGTTACAGTAAACAATCTCTAATGACGAATTAATTAGACTTAGGGAAAATTGGTCTCATACCACTGAAAGATCACAAAAACCGGAAATTAACATTGAAAGATTGACGCCCCGTAAAATACCACCGAAAGAGTGAACTATTAGCTAAAACTACCATTCTGTCACGGTAGCCGTCGACCTGTCCTTCTAGCTCACGGAGTCACGATTCCTCTTTCCCCGTATGTACTTATCTCCTCCCCAAATTCCTCGTCTCCAACTCTCCATGGCGTGTAGATGTTCGGGCTCCACGCCGGCCTCCAGAGTCCATAATGGGTGTGCTTGGTTCGTTGCATTTGGCCTAGCCTGGCTGGTGGGATGCAGGTTTTAGAAATTTGGTTGCCTCATATGCTGCTGGGCCTGGTCCAACGCGTGCAAATTGGCCCGTCGAGCCTGGTTGAGCGGATACAAAAATGAAACTCGTTTCTCGGCGGCCTGACTTGCGTGAGCAGAAAGCGAGCGCGCGAGCCAGGAATCATGGCTCGCGGGATGCAGCGCGCAACCGCGGGAAAGCCTAGGGTTACCGCTTTCATTTCGCGCCATCCTATCGGGCTATATCTTCACCCCCCCCTCCCCATTCTCACGGTCGCCCTCGTTCTCTCTGCTCCCTTCTTCCTTCCGCCTCCACTCCGACCATTCCACTCCTGGTTCGAGAAGGTGATGAATCGCCCCCTCCCCTTCTTCCTTTTCCTGTTGATGAGATCCATGGTGCCAAATTGTTGGTGTTCCTAATCGCCTCCTCCCCTTTTCCTTTTCCTGTTGCGCAGGTTTGGGCGCGATTTGTTGGGGATTCGTGGTCAGGAAAGCAGGTAATCCCAAATCCTTTGTAGGTCTGGTATTGCTCCTTGTTCCCATGGCGATTTTTGCAAGTGCTCAGTGTTTTCCTCCTTTGTAGGCTTGGGTCTATGTTGCTGCTTCGGTTGGAGGTAAAAAGGTTAGTTTTTCCCCTAGATTTTTCATCTGTGCATGTCTTTGAGACTAACATGGCACTAACTAAGCTTTATGATGTGTAGATCTACTGCTCTCCTTCATTGTTTGGTGAAGTTCAGAATCCCCTCAGTCTTTGTTGCTACAGATCTTGCGGTAACGAGGAATATTTTCCCCTTTCCCTCTCGAGCCACTGTTTTCTTGCTCTGTTGTGCGATGTTTATATGTTCTGCGCATGTCTGATTGATTGCGGCTATGATGAACTTGAGCTATGTTAACTGAGCACATATCTTTGGCCCATGATGTCTGTTTGCAACTCATGAAAATGTGACATCTGAGCATATGTCCTTAACTGATGATGTTTGTTTACAATATGCTTAAAATTGTGATAACAGAGCACATGTCCTTAGCCAATAATGATTGTTAATATACTAAAAATGTGATATCTGAGCACAGATCTTGACTGTATTTTTTTGGGTACTATTATTGAGCATCAGTCCCTTCTTCATGGTGTTTTGATTTAATTCTGAGCAAAGCTTTTCATTTCTTTTCACTGCACTAGATGGACTTCATCGAGCAGAGACATATGCTTGTGATAAAAGCAGCTGCTTTTGTTGCTTCTATTTATGCATACTTCATGAGTAGGCTTAGGTTGGCACACAGTTCACGGCCTCAGATAACATATGCCCCAATGAGTGCCATGGATGAGGAGCGTCAAGCCAATCTGAACAAAATCTACAATTGTAATGATATAGAATGTGTGAATATGCTGCGCATGCGTAGAGCTCCCTTTTTCAACTTATGTAACCTTCTAAGGGAAAGAAACTTGCTAAGGGACACCATAAACACTAGTGTAGAGGAGCAAGTTGCAATGTTTCTTCATGTTGTCGGCCACAACCAAAGATTTTGGGTTATCCACCAATCATTTAGGAGGTCCATGGAGACAGTGAGTAGGTACTTTAGGGAGGTACTGTATGCTGTTGGTGAGCTTAGGGAGGAGATGATAAGGCCACCATCAAATGAGACAGCACTTAAAATCAGAACCAGCCCAAGGTGGTATCCATATTTTAAGGTAAAATGGAAATTAGGATGAACTCTAGTTTAATTTATGTGTCAACAAAAATTTAATGATAATTCTTGACACAATGTAGGATTGTATTGGTGCAATAGATGGAACTCATGTTCATACTAGAGTTCCAACAAAGATTCAAGTGGCTTTTAGGGGAAAGAAGCATTATCCTACCCAAAATGTGCCTGCTGCAGTAGACTTTGATCTGAAGTTCACATATCTGCCCATGACGCTTTTATCCTAGCTGATGCCTTAGAGAGGGACGACGGGTTAAGGGTTCCTCCAGGTAAGCTATAAAACATTAGAACTAATTGTTGGCCATACATAGTTTGCCATTCCATATAAACATTAGAACTAATTGTTACCTACCAATTTTTAGAAAAATTCTACCTAGTTGATGCTGGATATGCATGTCGGCCTGGATTCCTCCCCCCTTATAGAGCCACTAGATATCACTTGAAAGAATATGGTGGAAGGAATTATCCAACAAATGCTAGGGAGTTGTTCAACTTAAGACATTCAAGTCTAAGGGTGACTGTAGAGAGAGCTTTTGGGGCTTTAAAGAATCGATTTCGTATTCTAGACAACAAGCCCTTTCATCCTTACAAGACACAAGTGAAATTAGTTCTTGCATGTTGTATTCTTCATAATTGGATTTTTGGCCATGGTCAAGATGAGGTGTTTCCTGATGAAGCAACCTGGAGGCTAATTCTAGTAGCAACCCACAGAATTCTGATGTTCCTGTGGTTGACAATGTAGCATGGGGTAATAAGAGGGATGAGATTGCCACTCTTATGTGGTCCAGTAGGGGCACCTCTCATGTTTAGGCTTCTATTTCTGCTGTGTTATCTCCTGTTATTTGTGCAATGATGATGTTCCTAAGTTTTAGCAACAATATAATGAGGCTAAGGACATGTGCATTGATGATGTTATCTTTTTATTGTTAACTGAGGCCAATGACATGTGCAATGATGATTTCATTCTTTCTATTCTGTTACTGTACTGAGGCAATGGAGTTGTGCAATGATGATTTCATTCTTTCTATTCTGTTACTGTACTGAGGCAATGAAGTAGTGCAATAATGATTTCATTCTTTCTATTCTGTTATTTCATCCTACTTTCATTCTGTTACTATACTGAGGCAATGGGGCTGTGCATTGCATTTTTATCATCCCTTCTGTTCTTTCTATTCTGTTATTGTACTGAGGCAATGGGACTTATGCAATGATTAGCATCCATGTTTTTCTATCACTGAGGCAATGGTTGACACACATAATTAGGGGATGGCTGAGGAGGATGTTCAAGTTCTTGATGACCTGGCTCAGGGAGTTCAGGGTGTGCAGGGAGTTGAGGGTGTGCAGGAGGTGCTTGCTAGTCCTGAGCAGCGTGGCAGGGGTGCCATGTGCTGGACTAGTGTGATGTCTGGCTTTATCCTTCGCCGTATGTGCCAGCTGATCTCCACTGGGGTTAGAGCTGACAAAGTCTTTAAGGAGGTGCATCTGAACCAAGTTGCAAAGGCTCTTCATGAGTTCACTGGTAACGAGGTCACTGGTACTCATGTGCACAACCACTTACGCAAGTGGAGATAGAGGTGGATGAGGGTGTCCAAACTTAGAGAGTTGAGTGGTGCCCTCTGGAATGAGGACTTGTGCATGATAAGCCTCAAGGAGGAGCACTACAAGGGCCACATCAAGGTGTGTGATTAGCTGATTTCTTTCTTGATTCATATTATTTTGTCATTTTGTCTTATCCATTCATTGCTCAATATGTCATTGCTCATTCTGTGTCATGCATGATCTGTAGGCACACCCTAAGGATGCTGAGTTTTTAAACAAGCCCATTGAGAACTACAAGGAGATGATGACCATCTTTGAGACTGGTTTGGCCACTGGCAAGTATGCTGTGGTTTCCAATGAGGCTTTGGGGTCCCCATCTGATTGTGGTGGTAGCTCAGTGAAGGTAGAACCATTTGATGTTGAAGAGAAGGCTTTCAAGGCAATGGATGATGTTGGCAAGCTCTTCGGCGATGCAGCCAAGGATGCCAAGGAGGCCAATAGTGGTTCTGGGCCTAGCAACAAGAGGAAGAGGACTGTTCTCACTGAGGAGGACACAGTGGTCCTGTCCAACATGACAGAAGCAGTGAAAGATGTGGCAGCTGCTATTCGCGAGACCAAAGTTGAGGTGATTCATACTGAGCTCTATGGTGCAGTGATGTACATGCCTGGCTTCAGTGAGGAGTCTTTGATCTGTGCATTCTCTCATTTGGTGGACAACAAGGCTCAAGGTGATGCGTTTGTGAAGATGACCGACTCTTACCGTGTCCTGTGGCTTAGGACTTGGCTTTCCAAGCACTACTACATGTAGATCTGCTCACATGCTTGTTGACTGATCTTTCTTTTGTGGAGTTGAGCTGCTGGGCTGCTTACTCCTTTTGTGCAGTTCGTGGCTTATTTTGTGCAGGACAGAGCTGACTGGAGCTGGAAACACTAGGCTCCTTTCTTTTGGTTTTCAGACAAGGTTGATTTAGGTTAGGTATCTTATTGCTGCCTGGCATGGTTTGCCTAGCATGGTGTGGCATAAACTAGGGATGTTGGTCATGTGCCATTGATGAAAGCATTAGCTTTGTGAGTCTAGGATCAGTCATATGCATTGCCTATGATGTGATGAACATTTGGTCTTGAATGCTGTGATGAACATCAGCTTATATTTCTCAGCATTTCTCCATTGCCATTGGTGTTTCCATTTTCTTGATGATTCTGAGCAATGGTCCATTGCCTGTGATGTTAAGCATTCATGATCTGAGCATTTTTTCATTGCCTGTTAATTCTGGTACTGAGCACTACTCCATTGCCTATGATGTCAAACATTCACAATCTGAGCATTTTTGCATTGCCTGTTTCATCTGGTACTGAGCACTACTCCATTGCCTGTGATGTCAAACATTCACAATCTGAGCATTTTTGCATTGCCTGTTTCATCTAGTACTGAGCACTACTCCATTGACTGTGATGTTAACCATTCATGATCTTAGCATTTTTCCATTGACTGTTCAATTTGGTTCTGAGCACTACTCCATTGCCTGTGATGTTTTCATATTCTTACATGCTTATTCTGTTATGTCTCTTATTAAGATGTGGCTTTATCACTTACATTTGTTTGTGTTAAACATTTTAACTATTAGGGCTGCAATTATGACTTGGTATGTTGTTTACTGTGGTCGCCAAACTGGAGTTTTCTCCACCTGGAAAGAGTGTCATGCACAGGTCGATAGCTTCAAAGGAGCTTGCTACAAAGGTTACAAGACAAAAGATGAAGCTTTTGCAGCTTACCACAAGGATCAAGGTGGTGATCAAGTTAGCAGAAAGGAACAGCAGCCTGACTACCGTGAAGGAAAATAAAATGCTCATCTCATGGAAAGATGTGGTTATCATTGCTCAGTTTATTATCATCATCATTTTAGTTTGTAACCATGTGTAATCAGCTGTAAAATGAAGCCTATGGGATGTTGTGTAAACTGGGTGGTAACCTCACCAAACTTAGACTGGTGGTGTTCAAACTCTTTTGGGTGCAGCCAACCAAACATCTGCATTTGTATCTCTGTTGCATGCCTTGAAGCTGATACAGGCAACCAATCAACCAATGCTTTTTTCTTGCATGTGCTGATGCAGTGAACTAAATGCTGGCCTCTTGGCTCTCCACAGCAACGAACCAAACGCGCCCAATGTTGACGCACAGGTGCAGCATGGCCTCCGCCCTCCGGGTTTGCGGCCGCCATCGACGTGACCGTGAATCAAGGGTGTTGAACTCGAAGATGGACGCAGGTGGCCCAGGCAAGCACGGCGGGGTCCTGGGCACGTGGCGTCATGCGAGCGGCCCCCCTCGCGCGGCCTTGGGCGAGCACGCCGCCGAGCGTCGGCGAGCGGCCCCTCCCCTCGCGCCGCACAAATCGAGTCCTCGGCGTCGTGTGCGAGCCAAGGAGAGCGCGCACGGCGATTGCGGCGCCGGCCGTGGCGACCTGGGCGCGCAGCATGGAAGCGGCGGCGGCCGGGGTGCGAGAGGACGTCGGCGGTCTCGGGGGACGTGCAGGAAGGGAGGGAGGAGATGGGCGCGTGCGAGCGTCACGGCTTCGACCTCGAGCGGGTGGTCGCACTCGCCGTCCCCGATGTCGTCCGCAACGCCGCATGCAGGACTTCTAAACAACCGGAGGAAGTGGCTTCACTGATTAAGGAAGTAGTTCAACAACACCGACTAGCCTTCGCGCCTCAAGCTGGAGGGGATCCTGGAAATGCTTCATAGCTGGCCTTTGCTTTCTTTTGTTGTTTTTTGTTTAGTTGTTTCAGCGGTGGTGGAGCCGGTTTTCTTAGCTGTTTTTCTTTGGAACTCTGGTTTTGGTCAGAGGAGAGGACTGTAGTTGGTACTCTGGTCATGACTGGGTATGAGTTGTAACTTTTTTAATCTGTTTCTCTTTTTTTCGTCTAATAAAACTAGCGGCAAAGCTCTTGCCGTTCTTTAAAAAAAACGCCTTGTCTGCAGCGCTCGATGACGACGGATGGACGGACATGATGGCTCCTTTCGGTGGTATTTTATGGGCATCAATCTTTCAATGGTATTTTTCAGTTTTGGTGACCTTTCGGTGGTACGAGACCAATTTTCTCTAGGCTTAGTAGATTCGAAATTCAATTTACAGGCGAGTTGTGTAATTAGTTTTTTTATTAGTATCCGAATACCCTTCCGACATCGTATTTTTACGATTCAGCGAGTTTTCCATTTCTGAACTGAACAACGCCGTAATAAAAAGTTACACCAATAGGTTCATACTCGAATCATTTATAAGATCAAAGCACACGTGGCTTGCAGGAATGGGACAACTTGCCCTAAGCAGCAGTTTTTTTATAGGCAGCCGTTTTTTTATAGGCAGTAGTTGTGCGAGAGGACAGAGGAGCATATTTATATTCCCCGTGCGTGCTGCGTGAACATTAAGAAATATTTGCTTTACATTATTTATTTATGGAAAAGGAGAGAAATGTTTCTATAAATTATTTTATGGAGAAAAGGAGACCACGTTAAAAGGAAGCTACTTTGTTTTGGATATTCTTAAAGGAAACACAACAGCGCCCAGGTTTCTCCCGTCCGTTCCAATCAATCCTCTCGGCTGGTGCCCTTCCATCAGCCGTGATTAGGGATGGAAACGGATCGTATACGCATGGAAACAGATTCAAATAGCACTTTTTACCATATTTTTACTCGAATACGAATATGAATTCGAATACGAATACAAAACGAATGGTCGGATGTGGATACGCATTCGGATATTTACTCGATTTAGAAGACAACATTTACTTATTTTATTCATTGATGGTTTTTAAATAACAAAATCATTATACAAGTAAATACTAAAGTATAATTACATAACAAGTGTAGACAAAGATCGCTCGTTAATAATGTCACATTTATCTATAATTATTTTAATAATTAATCATATAAAAATTAAATAAAATTGTAAATAAATATATATTTAATAAATAAATATATACATTTATCATGAAATAATAAAAAAGTATATAAAAATATTTTCATCAGTAAATAAATAAACTATAGTATTAAATTAAATTTAATATTCATATATCTTTATTATTTTAAATTAATTACATTAGTTATTACAAATAGAGATAAGTTTTAAATAATTATATGGGTATAATAATAGTAATATTAAAATTGATATTATAATCATTAGTAATGGAGATAATATTTTTTAAATAATTTTAATTATACACTATCATTACTAACATTCAAATAAACACTTTGAATGTTATCTTCATATGGTCGGATACGAATAGTGTCGGATATTACCGAATATGAATGTGAAACCGGATAGAGAAAATCGACGAAAAATGAATTTGGATGTATTCATTTTAGTACCACGTTAAATTCGAATACAGATACAGATACGAATATCTATATTTGCATTTTAACGGATATGGATATCGGATAATTCGGATTCCACTTTCGTATTTCCATCGCTAGCAGTGATCGAATCTCCCCCGCGGCTGGACAAAGACCGGCCAGGAAAGCTGCTCCCGTCGGCTCATCACCGTCACGGAGAACTGTGGTGCGAATCTCCAGCTCCAGCCGGTGGGCAGGTCCATGGTTGTGTTCAGATGGGGTGATAAATTTTTTGCATCCTATTTTGACCACTAATTAGGGGTATTAAATAAAGTCAGATTACAAAACTACTTCCACAACCCCTGGCAAATTCGCGAGACGAATCTAATGAGACCTTTGTCCGCATGATTTGAGGATGATTACTGTAGCATTACTGTAGCCAAACATGGATTAATTAGACTCGTTAGATTCGTCACGTAAAGTTGCACTTATCTCTGAAAAAGTTTTATAAATAGACTTCATTTAGTACTTCATGCACGCAAGATTCCTTGTGACAATTTTTTTTGTCCCGAGGCATCCGAACACGGCCCATGTAACAGACACGGGGGCTCAGCCACGCAAAAAAAGGGGCGTGGCCACGCGAAGAGAAAGGGCGCAGAAGGCACACGCGGTGAAAATTTCCCCACCGGCTGTGATTTATCTCTTCCTGTCTTCCCCCAGGTCCGCTGCCTCCCAGTTTACATCTCGTCTTCCTCCACACGCCGAATCCCAGTCCGCCGCCGCTAGCCACCCACCGCTGAATCGCAGTACTTGCGCTCCCGCTACTCCAGGTGCTTGCGCTGCCGCTAATCCCTTGCCTTTGTGCCTTCTGCCGCCGCAGCGACTAGTCAAGGAACCCACCTCTCCTCCTCTCCCTACAAACTCGTCCCCACCTCTTAATCAAGATCTGTGTGACATGAGTGTAGGGTAGTGGAGGCCTTGTTTGTTGACCACGCGGCAGTTGTTTACTACAACTGTATGCCACCCTAAGGTTCTGCGACATTAAGGTCTAGCATTTGCTCGTGTTCTTGCTTGTATGATGAAATTCCTTTTTTTCTTGAAGCAAATTGTGATAAGTAATGTACTCCAGTGGGAGAGGGGAAGCATGGTTACAGAGTGGAAGGTCTTCCCTGTCGGTTACAACCGTCACGGATACTTCCCTATCAGTTTTCCGTCAGGGAAGACCGAGTTTTCCTGACAGTCTGTCCCTGACGGCCAATCTGTGACGGTAACCATCAGGGGACAACATCCATGACAGTTCAGGGTACTTTCCTTGTCGAAATCAGCCGTCGGGAAAAAAAATTTCTGGGGTAGTGAAAAGGTTGGATCTATAGTATAATAATGAAGGGTTAGCTAGCTAAAGCTTGTTGAAACCTGAATGATCCTCAGTTAATTACAATTAGGAACTGAGCCTGGAAGGTAAGCTAATTGATTTGCATCAACTTGTAGAGACAATGGATATATGCTTTTGTACAATTCTTAGCTTTCTCCCTCTCGTGGATAGGTGTTGACATTGTACCTAAACAAAGATAATTTAATTAAGAGAACAAAAAACACCATGTGAAATTGGTTAAAAGAACACTTGAGGAACCGTATGAAAAACATAGTACTATGTGAAAGAGGCATATGGTAGTTTTGCCTTGTAATAAAAATAGCTCTCAAGGGGGCGAAAATCTAGGCGCGTAGCGTAGTAAATTTTTTGAAAGGATAGATATGCAAGATATATTGACATCATCAATGTATCCCAAATATGGAGTTTGCGCCAACCACCTAACATCGCATAATAAGTAGATATACATGCCAAGAAAATAGGAGATATTATTGCACAACTGTCTGATTAAAGATTTGGCCAACTTTATTTTTCTTTTGCAGCAAACCTGGCCACGATGCTCGATGTGAATACCAAACTTTTCCTTGCACATGCATATCACCATCTTCAAGTCAAACTGCTGGTAGAGAAGCATGGTAGCCAAACACATAGGCTAATCTGATGGAACAAATGTACTTCAGTCTTCAGATACAATCACACAATTAATTTCATATTAGTCTCACCTCAGTCTAAAACATCTAGAAACCAGGTAATGTAAGAGGGGAAATTCAGAGAGAAGGATGGAGACAACCTCTGCTGTCCTGCAGGATTTGATCAGGACCGTGCAGATACAATGTGATTTGGAGAGATGGACGGGGCTGCAGATTACTTCCCTCGAGGCTCCGACAGAGACAATTTGGCTCTAGAAATATTGCCTCGCCTGTTCACAGGCATCCAAAACAGACCATTGATGTGAAGGGATCGGAACCGCAGTTCCTGCGAGGCTACAACAACCTAACTGAGGATGATAAAAAACGACGAATGTAGATGTGCATAGATGTATAATCACGAAGCACCAGGTGATTAGATGTGCATGTATAGGAGGTGATTTCCCTGGGAGGGAATCGATCAGTCGGACGAACGATGATGAATCATTTCCCGCTGATCATAGAGGGAGAGACGGCTTAGTGGAAGTCAATTTGCCGTTTGTGCGCAACCACATAGGTGAGGAGCCAGTTCCATTGCCTTGTGAGCATAAACGTGGTCGGTTGTATGGACGGCTAGATTAGATGTGTTAGTGAAGATCAGATGGCTCATAATTTTAGATGACGTGGATCACTGAGGGCTGAGTTTTAGAAATATTTAATGCTTAGTGGGTATGAACTTTATAGATATACTAGTATATAGGAGGTGATTTCCGTGGGAGGGAATCGATCAGTCGGATGAACGATGATGAATCATTTCCCGCTGATCATAGAGGGAGAGACGGCTTAGTGGAAGTCAATTTGCCGTTTGTGCGCAACCACATAGGTGAGGAGCCTGTTCCATTGCCTTGTAAGCATAAACGTGGTTGGTTGTATGGACGGCTAGATTAGATATGCTAGTGAAGATCAGATGGCTCATAATTTTAGATGATGTGGATCGCTGAGGGCTGAGTTTTAGAAATATTTAATGCTTAGTGGGTATGAACTTTATAGATATACTAGTATATAGGAGGTGATTTCCGTGGGAGGGAATCGATCAGTTGGACGAACGATGATGAATCATTTCCCGCTGATCATAGAGGGAGAGACGGCTTAGTGGAAGTCAATTTGCCGTTTGTGCGCAACCACATAGGTGAGGAGCCTGTTCCATTGCCTTGTGAGCATAAACGTGGTTGGTTGTATGGACGGCTAGATTAGATGTGTTAGTGAAGATCAAATGGCTCATAATTTTAGATGACGTGGATCGCTGAGGGCTGAGTTTTAGAAATATTTAATGCTTAGTGGGTATGAACTTTATAGATATACTAGTATATAGGAGGTGATTTCCGTGGGAGGGAATCAATCAGTCGGACGAACGATGATGAATCATTTCCCGCTGATCATAGAGGGAGAGACGGCTTAGTGGAAGTCAATTTGCCGTTTGTGCGCAAAAACATAGGTGAGGAGCCTGTTCCATTGTCTTGTGAGCATAAACATGGTTGGTTGTATGGACGTCTAGATTAGATGTGTTAGTGAAGATCAGATGGCTCATAATTTTAGATGACGTGGATCGCTGAGGGCTGAGTTTTAGAAATATTTAAGAGGCTTTTACTTGTATGCCATTAAAAAAGATGGTGCTTACGCACAAGCCACTAAAAAGTTGAAACTTACACGAGTGCCACCGTTGTGAACTTCTTTGCTCTCCAAGCCATTCCGTCCGCATTCTGGTAGTTTTTCGCCGTTTGGGAGTCCTGACAAGTGGGACCGGGCTTGCAAAATGACCTTAGTACCCTTGTCGCTTCTTCCTCCCTCTCCCCTCCCTCTCCCCCGCATCTCCGGCCCCTGTCGCTGGCTCGCTGCCCGTCTCGCCGCCCGCTAGTCCGTCCGTTCCCCCAGCCCAGCAGCGGCTCGTGCACGCGCGCGACAGGCACGGTCGCGTAGGCTGGCAGCCCGGCGCATCGGACTCCGCCGCCCGGTCCTGCTCCCGCCCTGGCACGACAGCCCGGAGGGCTGGGCGCCGCCGTGCTGCTCGGGCCGCGGCCCAGCGCGAGGCCGCACGACAGCACGTGGGCGCGGCCAGGTCTGCACTATGCCCCGAGCCGAGGTGTGGGTGGGGGTCAGAAGATGTCGAGGACGTCGACGATGGCGGCGTTGCAGAGCGGACAGTGGCCTCGGCCGGCGAGGAGCTCGCGGCCGCTGACCCGGCGGCGAGGTCCCCGGCGAAGGGAACACCCCGAGCAGCTTCGCCTCGATCCCCTGATCTCGCGGGTGTGCCCAGCCCTTACCCCTAGTGACCCTATGACGGTGACAGCGGCGGCGGCGGCCATGGCACGACGGCGCTCTGCGGCGGCGCAGGCGTTCCGGCCGGTGAGGGCACGGACTTGGGACATGGACACCATGGTGAGCTTCGCCGGAGTATTGGGATCACGGCCACGTGGTTGATTGACGGCTAAGACTACGGGAAGGCGCGCGGCTCGCGGCACCAGGTCGAAGCACAGCATGAGCGCCACGGCCCAGCACCTGGTCCGTCCTGCCCGACGCGCGAGCGCCCACATGCGCGGCTGCAGCGCTGGCGGCGACGCGCGGCCCAGCGCGAACACCCGCGTCGCGCTGCCGTAGTCCACGGACTGCTCGTCGTGGCTGGGTCACGGCCGCCTCCAGGCTGGGGCTCCGCAGCGCCGCGGCCACACCGAAGCCCGCCGGCCGCATCGCCGCCATGCGCGTCAGGCTCCTCCTGTCCTTGACGGCCGCCGCCGCGCGCCGCCACCACTGTCGCGCGCTCGTCATCCCCTGCTGGCCACCGGCGCAGACCCACCACCTGGCGTCGCCGCCGTCCCCAGAGCCGGCGCCGAGCTCGACACGGCGTGGGAAGATGAAATCAGAACTGCGACGACTGCAGCATCTGCAGGCACTGGACAACTTCAGCTTCAAGAGCTCTTCTTGAGGGTAGTTAGAGTCTTTTTCCACCTCCGTTAGCCACAGTTAACGCTGCATATGGACGGAATGGCTTGGAGAGCAAAAAAGTTGAGTACAATGGCACTCATGAGAGTTTCAACTTTTTAATGGCTTGTACGTATGTACCATCTTTTTTAATGGCATACAGGTAAAAGCCTCAATATTTAATGCTTAGTGGGTATGAACTTTATAGATATACTAGTATATAGGAGGTGATTTCCGTGGGAGGGAATCGATCAGTAGGACGAACGATGATGAATTATTTCCCGCTGATCATAGAGGGAGAGACGGCTTAGTGGAAGTCAATTTGCCGTTTGTGCGCAAAAACGTAGGTGAGGAGCCTGTTCCATTGCCTTGTAAGCATAAACATGGTCGGTTGTATGGACAGCTAGATTAGATGTGTTAGTGAAGATCAGATGGCTCATAATTTTAGATGACGTGGATCGCTGAGGGCTGAGTTTTAGAAATATTTAATGCTTAGTGGGTATGAATTTTATAGATATACTAGTATATAGGAGGTGATTTCCGTGGGAGGGAATCGATCAGTCGGACGAACGATGATGAATCATTTCCCGCTGATCATAGAGGGAGAGACGGCTTAGTGGAAGTCAATTTGCCGTTTGTGCGCAACCACATAGGTGAGGAGCCTATTCCATTGCCTTGTGAGCATAAACGTGGTCGGTTGTCTGGACGGCTAGATTAGATGTGTTAGTGAAGATCAGATGGCTCAATTTTAGATGACGTGGATCGCTGAGGGCTGAGTTTTAGAAATATTTAATGCTTAGTGGGTATGAACTTTATAGATATACTAGTATATAGGAGGTTATTTCCGTGGGAGGGAATCGATCAGTCGGACGAACAATGATGAATCATTTCCCGCTGATCATAGAGGGAGAGACGGCTTAGTGGAAGTCAATTTGCCGTTTGTGCGCAACCACATAAGTGAGGAGCCCGTTCCATTGCCTTGTGAGCATAAACGTGGTCGGTTGTATGGACGGCTAGATTAGATGTGTTAGTGAAGATCAGATGGCTCATAATTTTAGATGACATGGATCGCTGAGAGCTGAGTTTTAGAAATATTTAATGCTTAGTGGGTATGAACTTTATAGATATACTTGTTAAATTCCCCGCGCGTTGCTGCGGTAGTAGAAAGAATAAATTAATAAGGATGTGGATAAATGATTGAAATTCTCAATTTGCAAGTAAAAGACCCCCTTATAGCTAAAATGGCCTATAAGCCGAAACAGAGGAAACTATAAATGATTGAGGGACAACTATAAAGGTCAGAGGAACAACGTACGGTGAGCAATCTTGACTCACGGAGACCACACAATATAGTAGTGGACAAATCAAGATGTTTCCAAGTCGTAACTTCTAGTTAAAAATTAAATTGTTACGGCAATCCACAATGTGTGAAATGATAAGAATTTCTTGATTAAATAAAACTTACTGACTCATATAAAAAAACAATGAAAAGGTTTATGTGTGTGTGCACGCGCAATCAGAAAATATTCACGTCGCTACGTAGACAGGACAATACACACTGTGACAACTGTGTCATTCATAGAGGCACAAAATGCACGGCAATGGCTGCTACCTGCTTGATTGAAGGTGAAGCAGAGAGCCGGGGATGAGATTGTGAAGGGGTAATTGAAGCTGCACAGCACTCCAAATAGACCCAAGAAGCTGAAAAAAGAGAGAACATAATGGCGAGATAGTGGCATCAGAAACCTGCAAGGCTGATGGTGTGCTGGTTTGAGATGGTGCTTTGGTGTTGCTCCATTTGAAGGGAATGCATGGCAGCCTGGACTAATTATACAGGCTTTTGTAGCATAGGAGGAAGGTGGAATGAATAGGGAATGCCAAGAGCCCCTCGCATGAGAAGTGCTCATCAGTTACAGAGCAGAGGGAGGCTAACCATTCCAAAATGTTAAGAGCAATCGCCCATAGTCAATAGAGAACTCGAGAATGAGAGAAAAAATGACATTACGCTCGGATGTAAGCTGCCATTGTGCGCCTCTTGGATTGATTGTCCCTTTGGATTGAATCTGAAGAAAGATATGAAGTCTGTAAGGCAATGCATTCAGGGAAGAATGGTTATAGGATGGGGGAAGCCATGAAGCAGGCCAATGATGCATTTTTTTTAATTTTATGTATAAGGTGCTGTGTTGGCCACAGAAGCAATTGCTCTGTGTTAACACAGTGATTGGAAGAAGAACCACTCATTGTGAAGAGGCGGCGGCAGTTTTCGGCTGGGGAAGATACAGGGCTGCCACAAAGTTGCACGGCAGTTTCAGGCCTGTGATGTGGAAAATGAAGGGCAGCTGACATGGATAGGCTGAGAGGCAAGCTTTAGAAACAGTGGATTGTTAGTGGATATGAATTTTATAGAAATATAGGATATAGGATAAGATATAAGATATGTCCCCTTGTCGCTGAACTATGCTTTTATTTACCTATTTGCTTGGTTCTTAGTATTTATGCTATATTAATGTATTCTGACATAAAAAGAAAGGTTTGGCCCTTAGGTCTATTTACGCTGATCTACATGTATAATGTAAAGATTTCCAACTTCTATATTATTTCATTCATGCAACAACTTAAAGATATATATGGCACAAAAATTGAACTGGAACCTGATCAATATTGAACTTGAACCAGAT
>CM014270.1:11197395-11231957 GCA_004135705.1 Alloteropsis semialata | reverse complement strand
TTCGTGGAGCTCCAACATGGAGTAGGCATTAGCGGAACCACGGGATAAATCTTCATGTCAAGTTTGCATCCTTCTAATCCTCTTAAGCTTCCGCATTTCATACTTGCAACTTGTGTGCCTTCACTTTTCTAGAGTAGTATCTTGATAGGATTGGCTCTAGGCTGCAAAACTCTTTGGGTGGGTGCAATCACTAGAAGAAAATCTTAGTTGCACATTTAGATAGCTTGCCTTAGTTTTAATTTGTGCAATTAGAGTCATATGGTAGGTTAAGTTTTTAGAAAGCCTAATTCACCCCATCCCCTCTTAGGCTGTCACGAGCATCGATTACTTTCATACCCTTCCTCTGAACCCGCTTCCCAAGTGAAGCAGACATATATCTGACTGAAAGGTATACGTGCTCGATGTTCAATATATATTCATGGACGTAGCCTGGTTCATAGACACGCCAATTTTCTCCAGCATAATTCTTTATAGGCACTCTGTTAATTAATAAAGTGTGTGCTACTCCTGGCAAGCCAAAAGAAGGCGTATAAGGCTATCTCCAACAGCAGCGACGCAAAAAGGAGACCCATTTGTGGTTTTGCGTCGTGTACAGTAAAATGCCCACGCACCCATACCTTTCCCTCTCCAACAGCCACCGCAAAAGCAGAGACCCATTCCAGAACTCGCGGCCAAGGCCAGCCATCTCGCGGCGGACAGGCCACCCACTAGCGGCGGCGGCGACGGCGGCCGGCAAGCTCGCGGTTGCTAGGCCAACCGCTCGCAGCCTGGGGGCCAGGCCTGAGCGCGGCGTGGATGACCTGAGCACGGCGTACGACGACTTTGTGGCCGCGGCGGCGGTGCTGGAGGTCCGCGCGCAGTCGGGCGGGGAGAAGACAGCGGCCACCTGGCTCGACGCCGCCGTTCCTCCTGTGCGCGTCTCCGCGCCCGCCTCGTCCCCCTCCCCTCCCCGCGTCCGGCTCCACCGCCTCCTCGCGGCCGAAGCCCGGCGGGATCTCCAGCTCGCCACGGAGGTCCGCGCAGGACCTAGGTCGTCCTCCGTGTCCGGGACGGGTCCCGCCGCCACTCCGGCGCCGGGCGGCGCGAGGTGGCCGGAGGTGGCCGGGCGGCGCGAGGTGGCCGGGGGACCCCCGAGATTAGAAGAAGGCGGAGGGAGCCGAGCTTTTGCGTCTGTAGAGAGAGAACGACGCTTTTTTGCGTCCCGCCTCGTCGCCCACGCAAAATGCGTCGCCCGTTTGCCTGCTCTGTTGGAGCGTCATTTTGCCCCCTAAAAACACTGTGCCGAACGCATTTTCGGTATGGGTCACCATATGCGTCCGCTGCTGGAGACAGCCTGAACTATGCTTTTATTTACCTATTTGCTTGGTTCTTAGTATTTATGCTATATTAATGTATTCTGACATAAAAAGAAAGGTTTGGCCCTTAGGTCTATTTACGCTGATCTACATGTATAATGTAAAGATTTCCAACTTCTATATTATTTCATTCATGCAACAACTTAAAGATATATATGGCACAAAAATTGAACTGGAACCTGATCAATATTGAACTTGAACCAGATTGTATCTACTCCAAGAAATATTGAATAGTGTAATTTTCCAGTTTACAAAATGAAAATAATATAGAGAACTTTAACCTTTCTACTAGGTTTACATTGTTCTGCAAATTCATGCACTCCGCTTGTGTATGAAGCTTTACTAATTCATTTTCTGCTCAGCAAGCATACTATTTTGTTCCTGAAAAGTTGCTTGGTTTAGATCATGTTCTTTCTGCTCCTCTGCATGCTGCTAAATTGTTTATTACTCTTGCTCGGTAGATGGAAGTGTGCTCTAAGAGCTATATAATTACATGGTTGTCCAGCACTTCACCCAAATAATTGCGCTAACCTGTTCGTTCACTCCAAAGTGTCATGATAAAAAGGTTCTTTTTGCTCAAACACAACGGAATTCAGAGAGGAAATGAGTTTGCAGGAGGGGTTGCCTATAAGAGTTACAGTTCGTTTATATATAGACCTGTAGTATTCATGCGTATATATGAGTGTACTTCTAAGCTCATTTATCATTTATGCACCCCATAATCTCTTCATATAGGATAAATATGTATGTATATGAGTGCTATAATATTTGACAAATGAGAGAAAGCATATAAGAAAATTTGGTTATTAGATATAGATTCTTTCTAATACCTATGTCTTAAATTTAGTTACCGCCTACTCCAAATCCCCGTCTCCAAAGCCAGAAACCCGAGCCTCTTGCCCCGACACTCCTTAGGCCCTCCCAACCCAAGATACTAGCCATAATTTCTATAAACTCAACGTCATAAAAAACCTAGTGCTAAATTCAACCACTATTGTTCCATATGTAAATTTAATACCATTCATCTCACACTGTGTCTTGGATATTGTGTAGAAATGTCTCATGCAAGACCCAATTAATTTTTTTTCTTCATTTACTCAGGACCTGTTTAGGTGCCAATTAGATAGTACACTAAGCTAATTTTAAAACTAATTGTATAAGTCATGTCTATTGATGACTAATTAAGACTAATAGATTCTACTCATCAATTATACATGACTTATGCAATTAGTTTTAAAATTAGCCCATATTTAGTTCATCTAATTGGAACCTAAACAAGGTGCTAATTTTTTCGAATACCAGTACAGACGCATACACTCACACACGCACGCACACTCACCTCTATGAATACACGCACGCAAACCCTACCCCTATGAGCACCTCCGAGAGACTGGTGTCGGTTTTTTATGCCGTCTAGCCTACTATGGGGGGTCCCCAAGGTAGTGAGTTGTTCGGTGGGGGATCGCCAGACCTGGAACTTGAAGGTAAACGCGGGACACAAGACACGATTTAGACAGGTTCGGGCCGCCAAGGCAGCGGACCCTACGTCCTGTATGGGGTGTATAGTATTGCGCCCTGCGCTGGTTTGTTTTTCGATCTGCCCATCTAGGTACCCGGCCCTCCTTTATATAGTCCAGGGGACGGGTTCCTAGTCGGCTACAAGGTAGGAGTCCTAGTAGAATTACACGGTATGAGTCCTAGTAGGATTAGGGGAGAATTCTAATAGGATTCTGCCTTCCTTGCGGATACTGGGGATTCTATCTCTGACAAGCCCCCGAGCGCTTCATAGCCGTATGTAGCAGTCTCCGAGTACTTTTTAGATCCTCGCCGAGTATTTTTGGTGCTCTTCGAGTACTTCGCTGGCTGAATCTTCAAAGTTAATCAAGGCTACCATGAGGGTATGGTGTGCTCAAAGTCTTCACGCCTGCCGAGTTGTTTTCCAACAAATTTAGCATCAGCCGAGTTGTTCCTCGCCCTACTGCGCCTTCGTTGAAAACCTCCAGTAGTGTACATCTTGATATATGGGGTGCGGCGAAAGTCGCACTCCATATGGAGTAGCCCCCGAGCCTTAGGTTGAATCGAAGAATCAGGCTGAGGGTCAAATCTTGAATCTTCTTCTTCCGTCTTGAAAAAAGCAATTGATGGGTGTAGCTTATCAGCCCCCGAGCCTTGAATGGTTGAATAATCAATCCAAGGGTCTTTGAACAGCAATCTTCTTTGAACCTACGACCTTCTGCTTTAGGAAATAGACTTCTCGTCCGAGTTCTTGAAACTTCATCCGAGTTCTTTTTTGTGTTCGCCGAGTTGTTCTCTGTGTTCGCTGAGTTGTTTTTTAACACATGTAGCATCAGCCAAGTTGTTTTGCGGCGTCCAGCCCCCGAGCTTATGCGCCAGGTGAGCAGCTGGAGCCACGCCGGGTAGTTTTGCAGCGTCCAGCCCCCGAGCTTGACCTGAAAGAAAAGATGCATACATTATGTAGCATATTTGTAAAATGTTCAATTTACTGAAATTTATTCAGCGATAAACATAATACAAATGTAAGTGTCATGCTCTTGTTAGGCCATATTTTTTTCCCGAGTAGTTAGCCTATTACGTTTAAACACCTGGTCCCTGCATTAGCCGTTGCTCGCAGCATGTATTTTACGCTTGCAGAGACGTTAGGCGTGACAGAAAAAGCCGAGGTTTCACGAATTATGGCGTGTTCTGCTCAAAGAAAATAGTGACCGCCAAGAGAAGACAATAAGTAGTCGGCTTTGCGACAGGGAGCGCGGATTACGCGCAAAGTAGTTGGCATTGCGACAGAGAGCGCGGATTGCGCGTAAAGTAGTCGGCGAATGTATCCATAGGGTGTAGCCACTACGGTGCCTCCAGTACTCAGTACACAAAACTTCGTGGCAAAGCCTCCTAATTCGGTGTACCAAGCATGTGGCGACGCCCTACGAACTCGATGTACCAAGCGTGTGGGCAATCCGTTTAGCAGACCCCAGGAGTAGTCGATCACAGAGTAGCCCCCGAGGGTAATTCCCGTCGAAGAGCATATCCGAAGTAGTCGGCACATGGCCAAACATGTAGAAAACATGTTAGAAAAATATTATCGAAAGAAATAAGCGACTTAGCTTGATTCATGTCCGAGAAGGAGAATCAGCGCGCCATTGTTGATGAAGCCGACTAGTCGGAGTCGATTCTGACTAGTTGTTGGCGGAGTTGTGTCTGCTCTCGACTAGTTGCTTAGTCGAGATGAGTAGTCGAAGTGGTCGGCCGAGTAGTCGAAGTAGTCGACCGAGTAGTCGGTCGTCGTAGCCGAGTTGTTCTGAGTTGAACCGAGTAATTTGTCATCGGATCTGAGATGTTGAAGATATTGCTTCGTGTTGAATCCGATCTTCTCTCTGATTCGAATCTGCTCCGGACTCGGCAACGGTGCAATCTGCGCCTCGAACTCGACTAGGAAAATCCACACGCGAGTTGTCGAATAGGAATCCACCGCGGATTGGTGACCAACACCCGCCGAGACAACATGCAGCTGCCTCACGCTGGCTAGATCGAAGTTGATGACGAGGTCCTTCAAGCTCGCCAGATGATCTCAACGATCACCCCTACCTGGCGCGCCAGCTGTCGGTTTTTTATGCCGTCTAGCCTACTATAGGGGGTCCCCAAGGTAGTGAGTTGTTCGGTGGGGGATCGCCAGACCTGGAACTTGAAGGTAAACGCGGGACACAAGACACGATTTAGACAGGTTCGGGCCGCCAAGGCAGCGGACCCTACGTCCTGTATGGGGTGTATAGTATTGCGCCCTGTGCTGGTTTGTTTTTCGATCTGCCCATCTAGGTACCCGGCCCTCCTTTATATAGTCCAGGGGACGGGTTCCTAGTCGGCTACAAGGTAGGAGTCCTAGTAGAATTACATGGTATGAGTCCTAGTAGGATTACAGGAGAATTCTAATAGGATTCTGCCTTCCTTGCGGATACTGGGGATTCTATCTCCGACAACTGGGCCGGCTGTTCCGATCTTGAGATTGACGAAGTCACCACAGATGCCTCACTATCGACGGGCACGTCGCTTACCACTGAATGAAAAGTGTCGATTAAATCATAGAATAAATTCAGGAAAATGTGACACCCGTTGAGTCGGAGACTCGAATCCGGGTGGGCAGGTTCCGTCACAAGGAACCCTAATTTTTAGCATCTGGGATCCAAACAGGCCCTCACTTGCAACATCATCTTTTATTTTAGATGATAGCTCATTTAATTCTATGAAAACCATCCTAGTCATTAGATTGAGGATGACCTCAATATATCCTTAATCCAATCCTTCAATTCTTTTTCATCTCAGGCCCAAACCCAAACTTTGTAGCAAAAGGTGGAGCATGTGTGGGAGGAATATGAAGGAGGCGGTGCATCAGAGCTTATGAAGGAGGCGGAGGGCCGCGGTTGGAAGCACGGGCGGCTGTAGATGGAGTGCTGGTGGTGGCAACGCACCGCCCAGGGTGGCCGCATGGTGGAACTCACCCATACGGCGGAGCTCGAGCAGGTAGGGGACGCTGCTGCGGCGAAGAGGATGTGGATGCGGAGGGCAGCGAGAGTGCGGGAGTGACAGTTAGCTGATGTGGACATATTTTGGCTATTTTGCTGGGTTGGATTCGTATACTTGGGTCTTGGAGGAAGAAATTTAGGTTGTAGCCTAAAAATTTTAGGTATAGCAATCCATATAACAATGTTGTTAGAGCAATTTTTTTAGACTTTTGGTAGTTTTCAGATATAGCAATCTGTTGGCGATAAAAAATGGCACAGGGCAGTTCTGTCAGCGAAACCGGTGGGACCGGATTCCAGAACGGTGGAACCAGATTTGTCCGACTGTTGCCCATCTGGCAATCAAATCGGTGGCACCGGATTATGAAACCGGTAGTACCGGTTTTCCCCGAGTCCTAGTAGAATTGGATTCTTTTGTGGGTCCGAGTTGTAATAGGGCTTTCCTTGCGGGGCAAGACCTCCCCACCCTATAAATATGAAGGGTTGCGGCCGATTGAGGGTTTATCCAATCGATTAAATCAATATACCTTTACTTTTTTGTCATCTTCAAGCTCTAGCTTTTCCAACCCTAATTTCTGTTCGTGCTTCGTCTCTACGGCGTTGACGGCATTCTGAGTGGCCTTGCCGACCTCAGAATAACCCTAGGCGCGCCTGCCCTGACAGGGTCCCTCCCGGGCCGGCGAATTTAGGCTCACGCAGCAAACCCTAGGAAACCGGTACCACCGGATTCCTAAATCGGTGCCACCGGTTTCGCTCGGCTTGCTGTCGGTGTTCGATCCGTTGCAGATCCGCGCGTGCTAGCGCAACTCAGTGTGTTGACCGTAAAAAGCGTCAACACATTTTTGGCGACTCCGCTAGGGAATTTGGAGATCTTGGTTTCTATAACCGATCTATCAAGCCCTAGCCAGATGGGATCTACTGCAGAGCTTGACAAGGATAACATCATCGTGCCTTCCATGGAGGAGATCGGTGATGAGGAGCGTCAGAGATTTGAAGCTGCCCAAGAATTCTTCAAAAGTCAATTCTTGATGGGGCTGAAGAAGGATCGCCACGGCAAGGTGATAAGGACTCATGACTTTATGATGCCGGCGTTCATGATGAAAGATCAGAAGGTGAAAGAAATACCTCCGGTAACTGCACATCCACTTGAACCTTCTACTTCTAATCTTGATGATAAGCTTGGTGCTGCGCTTTTACATACCGATGAAGTAGTCAGCAATCTTATGGACAGGATAGATAAAATTGAAAAGGATAGGATGGTAGAGCTTTCTTATTATTCACAAAATTTACCACCTATGCAACATGAGAATATGCGTGCGAATATGTCGGCTACATCAGGAAAAATACAAGAAAATCCTTTATATGGTATGCCAGCTAATTTTTATCCAGGGCAGATGCAGCCGCCAGCACATGTTTCACCAACCATGGTGAAACCGGTGGCACCGGTTCCAGAAACCGGTAGTACCGGTTTTGTCGCCCAGGCTGCGCAGCAGTCAGCACCACCCACTACAGCTCCTATTTCGGTAGTCCCTAACCGAAATACGGAAATAGTTAATGGATCTACATATATTGGAACAAGTGCATACACATCACCCCCTTTGCCTAACCAAAACATTAATTCTAGTGGGGTTCCTAATGATGTTTATGATCAGTATTTGCGGCAAAGTCCTAATCGTGCGCCTCATGTTGTTCAAGTTCAAAGTACAGCCACAGGGCAATCTGATCTAGCTCATTCAAATTTATATGCTGAGTTCTATAAGATGAAGGACGGGTTAGCTAGTATGATGCAGGATAAGCTTGGTATTGATATGGGTAATTCTAGATTATATCAAAAACCATACTCTGCTAGTTTTGATGCTGTAACTTATCCCAATAATTGGTGTGTTCCTGATTTTGTGAAATTTAATGGTGAAGATAATAAGACTACTTGGGAACACATTAGCCAATATATTGCTCAACTAGGAGAAGCTAGTTCTAATAATGCTTTAAAAGTTCGCTTGTTTTCATTGTCTTTAACTGGAACTGCTTTTTCTTGGTTTTCTTCATTAACTCCTGGCTCAATTAATTCGTGGAATCAATTAGAGCAAAAATTTCATGATCACTTTTATAGCGGGAGTACTCAATTAAAGTTGATAGATTTGACATCGGTTAAGCAACAAAGAGATGAATCTGTTACAGATTATTTTAAACGATTCAAAGAAACTAGAAACCGATGCTTTAATTTGTCACTTTCTGAAAGGGATCTTGCTGATGTTGCTTTTAATGGTTTAAGATCCTTTATTAGAGAGAAATTAGAAGGTTTTGAACATTTTTCGGTTAAGTTCTTGACAGGTTTAGATCTTTCTGATTATGAGATGATCAGTTGTACTAGAGATGGCTTTGTACCTGCTGTTCTAAAGTCGGTTGATTATTGGCTAAACCATCTATTGTGAATTGATGAATAGTTCAGAATGGTTGCAGCAGAGACTTGAGCACTATCGGGCACAAAAGAACGATATGTGTGAGGCATTGAAGATTTTGATGACATGAGTAAATTAGGACAAGGTTTTGTCGGCTGATCCTTTAGAGGAGATTGATATTGGTGATGGCACTGTACCTAGGCCGACGTTTGTAAACAAAAATTTGAAAGCTGATTATAAAGCTGAATTAATCGAGCTGTTGAAAGAATATGTTGATTGTTTTGCATGGAATTATCAAGAGATGCCTGGTTTAAGCCGCGAGTTAGTTGAACATCGGTTGCCTATTAAGCCTGGTTTTAGGCCTTTTAAACAAAGTGCTAGGTGTTTCAATCCTAATATGTATGACCGGATTAAAGAAGAAATTAATCGGTTATTGGATGCAAATTTCATTAGACCTTGTTGTTATGCTGAATGGTTATCTAATATTATGCCAGTTGAGAAAAAGGATTCTGGTAAGTTCAGAGTTTGCATTGATTTTAGAAATTTAAATAGAGCTACTCCTAAAGATGAATATCCTATGTCTATAGCCGACATGCTTATTAATGATGCTTCTGGACATAAAGTTATTAGTTTTCTTGATGGTAATGCTGATTACAATCAAATATTCATGGCCGAAGAGGATATATCCAAAACGGCTTTCATATGTCTAGGTTTTGTTGGCTTGTTTGAGTGGGTAGTCACGACCTTTGGTTTAAAAAATGCTGGTGCTACATACCAAAGGGCAATGAATTTAATTTTTCATGACTTGGTTGGCTTAATCATAGAAGTTTATATTGATGATATTGTTGTTAAATCGGCTGGTCTAAAATCCCATTTAGCTGATTTAAGAATTGCTTTTGAGAGAATGCGTCGATATGGTTTAAAAATGAACCCACTTAAATGTGCATTTGGCGTGTCGGCTGGAAAGTTTTTAGGTTTTATTATTCATGAGAATAGCATAGAGATAGATCCTAAAAAGATTGATATTATTAAGAAGATTAAAGCTCCTACATGCAAGAAAGATTTGCAAAAATTCCTAGCCAAGGTGAATTACTTGAGGAGATTTATCTGCAACTTGTCTGGGAAGGTTAATGCTTTTACTCCTATTCTTCGGTTGAAAGATGAAGCCGAGTTTACTTGGAGGGCAAAATAGCAAGAAACCTTTGAGAAGATTAAACATTACTTGTCTTCACCGCCGGTTATGAAAGCTCCTAGAAGAGGGATTCCATTTAAATTATATGTGGCAGCTGAAGATCAAGTAATTGGGGCTGTTTTGACTGAAGAAACCGAAGGGAAGGAACATATTATTACCTATGCAAGTCGTCGACTATTGGATGCCGAAACGAGAGATGAGAATCCAAGAGCAAATACTCTGGCTCATCAAGCATCTGGCTGTGATGTTCAAAAAAGAATTTTCATGAAAGAAAGCCGACGCTTTGCATAGCCGAGCTCTCTGCCCTGGAGAAACCGGTGACACCGGGATCTGAAACCGGTGGGACCGAAATTTCCGGTGGAACCGGATCCGAAACCGGTGGCACCGGTTTATCCGCTGACAGTAGCACTTCGGCCAATGAGCAATCAAAAATTAATAAGGACGAAGTTGCTGATTGGAGGATACCTATTGTTGAATATTTACAGAATCCTAGCCATAAAGTTGACAGAAAAGTCCGGTGGTGGGCATTTAAATTTACTTTGGTTGATGGTGAGTTGTATCATCGGACAGCTGAAGATTTATTGTTGAAGTGTTTGGATTCTGATCAAGCCAAAGTAGCAATGGGTGAAGTTCATGAAGGAATTTGTGGTACACATCAATCGGCTCCTAAGATGAAGTGGCTTCTAAGAAGAGCTTGTTTTTATTGGCCTAATATGATAGCTGATTGTTTTCGGTACTACAAAGGTTGTGAAGAGTGCCAAAGGTTTGGGAATATTCAGATGGTCCCAGCAGCTTTATTACATCCTATTATCAAGCCTTGGCCTTTTCGAGGATGGGGATTGGACTTTGTTTGGCAGATTCATCCTCCTTCATCAAAGGGACATCGCTTCGTGTTAGTGGCTACTGATTACTTTACAAAGTGGACCGAAGCTGTACCTTTGAAGAACATGACACATCGGGAGATAATTGAGTTTATTACTGAGCATATTATCCATCGATTTGGCATTCCACAAATTTTGACTATTGATCAAGGTACTTCATTTATATCAAAGGAAGTTTGTGAGTTTGTTGATATGTATGGTATTAAATTGCTCAATTCATCCCCATACTATGCTCAGGCTAATGGTCAAGCTGAGTCTAGTAATAAGATTTTAATTAAGCTTATTAAAAAAAATAGAGGAGAATCCTAGGAGGTGGCATGAGGTTTTATCTGAAGCTTTATGGGCTCATCGCATATCTAGACATGGTGCTACTAAGGTTACTCCTTTTGAGCTTGTGTATGGCCAGGAAGCTGTTTTGCCTGTTGAAGTGAATTTAAATGCTTATCGGTTGGCTAAACAAAATGATCTTAATGCTGTTGATTATCATGACTTGATGATGGATAATATTGATGAGGTAACCGATAAGCGATTAAAGGCCTTGAGGGAAATTGAGAAGGATAAGATTCGAGTTGCTAAGGCTTACAATAAAAAGGTGAAACAAAAGTCTTTTCAGGTTGGTGATCTGATTTGGAAGACAATTCTACCTATAGGATCGAAGAGCAACAGTAAATGGTCTCCAAGTTGGGAAGGTCCATATAAGGTGATTAAAGTAATCTTTGGTAATTCTTATATGGTAGAGACTTTGCAAGGTCAGCGGTTGCCAAGAGCTCTCAATGGAAGGTATTTGAAGAAGTATTATCTGAGTGTTTGGCAGGAAGCTTGATTTATATGGCCGATAGCATTAATATCGCCCTTAGAATAAAAAGGCCGGTGGATTTTGTTTAAACATCGCCCTCAGGAGTATTTTCTTGTGTTAAATATTTTCTGGTACGCAAGCTTTACCAAAAAACAGGGGGGGCATATGTTGGCGATCAAAAATGGCACAGGGAAGTTCTGTCAGCGAAACCGGTGGGACCGGATTCCAGAACCGGTGGAACTGGATTTGTCCGACTGTTGCCCATCTGGCAATCAAATCCGGTGGCGCCGGATTATGAAACCGGTAGTACCGGTTTTCCCCGAGTCCTAGTAGAATTGGATTCTTTTGTGGGTCCGAGTTGTAATAGGGCTTTCCTTGCGGGGCAAGACCTCCCCACCCTATAAATATGAAGGATTGCGGCCGATTGAGGGTTTATCCAATCGATCAAATCAATATACCTTTACTTTTTTGTCATCTTCAAACTCTAGCTTTTCTAACCCTAATTTCTGTTCGTGCTTCGTCTCTACGGCGTTGACGGCGTTCTGAGTGGCCTTGCCGACCTCAGAACAACCCTAGGCGCGCCTGCCCTGACGGGGTCCCTCCCGGGCCGGCGAATTTAGGCTCACTCCGCAAACCCTAGGAAACCGGTACCAGCGGATTCCTAAACCGATGCCACTGGTTTTGCTCGGCTTGCTGTCAGTGTTCGATCTGTTGCGGATCCGCGCGTGCTAGCGCAACTCAGTGTGTTGACCGTAAAAAACATCAACACAATCCAATATATCAGTGCTCTTAGAGATGCTGGGACCTATTTGGCAGTGCTTCTTGAGCAGCTTCAGCTCCAGCTCATTGGATTCTTTTGTCAAACTGTAAAAATGAAAATGGCTCATGCAACGAAGCTGTTAGAAGCCCCATATTTTGCGCTCTGTGCTTTTCAAAGGAAGCTGTTCTACTAAATATTTTTCTAACACAAAAAGTCAGAGCTAGAAATATATGTTAGAAGCCATAGCCAGATCATTTTTATATGAAGTAGAGCCGTGTCAAATGGACCCTTAATCCATTCCATGCGGTTTGCAGTACGTTTCTGTACCGCCCTCGTTCACTCCGGTACCAAGAAAAATTCAGTTGAGGGGTGTTCAATTCCCCCAAAAGTTTCTCACCAAAATTTTTCCCAAGAAATCTTATATGTATGGAGTAGTAAATGTGTGTTAATGACAAAACTCATTCCATAACCCCAACATCCACTAATCATGGATTAATTATCATCATTAGATTCGTCTCGCGATTTCTATAACTAGTTTACATTTAGTACTCTTAAATGGTAAGATTCTCTTTGCAAAATTTTTCACCAAAACTTGTCACTGGAATTAAACAGGGCCTCTCGTGTGACCGTGTCCTTGACTCCTTGCCCGGCTTGTCATTATCAGCTCCAAGATATTTTTTGGCCCATCTCAACCTCACAGTTTTATTGCAAGAACTAGTCAATATTCAATAAGTGGAGCTGATGAACCCATGTTGTCACAGGAAGTGAAGCAGATGCAAGAACTGCAAAGCATTCTGCATTTTCTGCTCTTGTGTCGACCTCATCTTCTCTGAGCAGATGCCTCTGAATCTGGCACAATCAGAACATCTATCCAAGCGGCCGTGTGCGGTTCCTCTGGGCCAAAAAATTGTCGCATGCAATCTTGCATGCATAGAGTATTAAATAAAGTCTATTTACAAAATTTTTTTACAAATAAGTGTAACTCTGCGCGACAAATCTAACGAGCCTAATTAATTCATGATTTGCTACAGTAATTATCCTCTAATTGTGCGGTCAAAGGACTCATTAGATTCGTTTCACGAATTTGCCATGGGTTGTGGAGGTAGTTTTGTAAACTGATTTTATTTAATACCTCTAATTAATGGTAAAAAAATAGAGATCAAAAACATTGATCCCTAAACACGGCCATGCGATCGGAATCGAATACGTGTTGTTTACTTCATTGGGCCAGGATCTGATTTTGGCTCACTCGTTTGTTCGATCTTCGATCGCCTTGTTGTCTCCCTCACGCCGCGGGCTGCTTCTGCTCGATCACGTGTCGCACGAGACGCGCCACGTTCCGGTCCGACGAGCCGCCACGCGCCACGGCTTCCCGCGCCTTCCTGCCGAGCGGCCTCCTCCTCCGTCTCCACGCCCCACTGCGCCGCGTCCATGGCGCCCACGGGCACCCCGACCCGCAGCACGTCCACCACTAGCTTCTCGTTCATGAACTGCTCCGCGAAGTGCGGCCAGGTAGCCATGGGCAGCCCCGCCGCGAGGCACTCCAGCACCGAGTTCCAGCCGCAGTGCGTCACGAAGGCGCCCGTCGCCGGATGCGACAGGATCGCCTTCTGCGGCGCCCAGGCCGTGACCACAAGCCCCCTCTCCCAGACGCGGGACTCGAAGCCGTCGTCGGACAGCCACCGCTCGAACTCGGCAAGGTTGCCGGGCTTGACCGCCCAGATGAACGGCCGGTTGCTCGCCTCCAGCCCGCGCGCGATCTCCACGAGCTGCGGCAGCGACGTGCGCGCCAGGCTGCCGAAGCTCACGAGCACCACGGACCGGGGCGTCTTGGAGTCGAGCCAGCTCGCGCAACGGATCGCGTTGGCGTCGTCGGCGGTCGCCGTCGACGGCATGGTGTGCAGGAAGAGAGGCCCGACGGTCCATATCTTCTTGCCGAGGGCCGCCTCGTAGGCATCGACGAAGAGGGGCTCAAGCTCCGCGAAGCTATTGACCACCAAGCCGTCGGCTCTCGCGTTCTCAGCCATCACCTCGTCGGCGAACACCTTGCCGAAACCAGAGAAATTTCCCGGCGACCGCGCCCTCGACATCTCGATGTCGATGGGGAAGCCAGGCACGCGCACTGGCAGCTTGTCATCCTCGATTCCCTCGAATATTTCGTGGATGCTCATCAGGCGCATGCAGAACGAGGAGAAGGCGCAGAAGGTCTCCAGCGCGAGCCGCAGCACGTCGAGCTCGCGCGTCACTCCGCCAGTCCACGGGTGGCAAGCGTCGGAGATGACGCAGCTCGCCGGGGGCTCGGCCTCCCTGAGGTGCGTGGCGAGCGGCGCGCGGAGCATGGCGCAGGCGTCGTGGAAGTTCTTGAGGTAGGCGAGGCCCGGGAGCGCGTCGAGGGTCTCGCAGCCGTCGGGAAGGCCGGCCTCGGCGCAGGGGAAGCGGAGAGGGAGGAATCGGATGCCGAGCGCGTCGTCGCCGGGGGCTTGGTCGATGCGGTGCAGGTTCAGCGGCGTGGTGACGAACGTCACGACCGCACCATGGGCGGCCAGGGCGCGGGCCATGTCGAGCATCGGGCCGGCGTGGCCCGCGGCGAACATCGGCACCAGCACGAAGTGCGGGGCTACGGCCGCGCCACTGCCCGGCGACATGCGGGGCCCGGCGAGCGGCTGGACAGAGTCTTCCTTCGGAGCTGACGACATGGGAAATTGGAACGGTGAGATGGTTGGATGACGCTGGGGTCGTGGTCCGTCCTGGTGGATGCTCAGCCGCTGGTAGTCGTCGTGCTGATTTGAACTGCTTGCCCTGCAGTACCTGAAGGGTGCGGTGAGGAGTGAGGAGTTCGCTTTCAGAGAGAGGGTTCAAGTTCAAAGTTTGACAAATCTGACAGAAAAGATCAAGTCATGTAGGCATACTGTTTGGCTCACAGCCACGCAACATGCCAAGCCACAAGTTCGGCTGCCACGTCTGGTTGGGTTCTTCTATCTTGAACTGTGTGTACTACAGAAAAGTATTCTCGCATAGCTTGTACTACACAAACAGCTTCTGTCTCATTGATGCGCATAGCTTTGGTTTCTGTGGCCACGACCCAAACAACCCCACCACAGAACAAAATCTCCCGGGCATATGATGGGGATGCCTACTCAGCCTGAATGATGAGAAGCTTCATACAAGTACAAGGTTGCATGCCCTTTTTTTACTCCGTTCTTTCATAAGTGCAAGTCGTATTTTATATTGAAAATATCAAACTTTGCTGATCTTGAAAACAGTAGATCAAACTATACATGTGTGCTTGGCTACTGTACAAAACTCACATCAATATGTACATATAATGAAATTATTTATAACACGACGGCATATGTACCTTGTAGGAGTTGGGCAACTTTCCAGTAACGGCGGCAATTGTGTGAGTGGACATGTAGATGTCCCCTCATCACCGAAGTATTGCTTGGTACATTCATGTTCTGTTAATGTATGCTCACATAAAAAAAGTTTGGCCCTTACATTTGTTTACACTTTACACTCATCTACATGTATTTTTATTAATAATGTAAAGATTTCGGCCTTTTGGATCGTCTCATTGATGCAGCCAACTTAAATATATGGCATAATTAAATATGTCTAATCCAAAAAAATATTGAATACGTAATTTTCTAGTTTGCAAAATGAAAATAATATAGAATTATAAGTTTTCTGCAGGTGTTACACTCTTCCCACTTAAATATATGTAGGGCATAATTAAATATGTCTACTCCAAGAAATATTGAATATTGTAATTTTCTGGTTTGCAAATAAAAATAATATACAGAACTTTCTGTTTTCTATAGGTTTTACACTCTTACCAAAATATGTACAGTCCCCACTTGTGTATGAAGATATTCTTCACTCTATCTGGCAGTTTAGCTTGTTCATTTCTGAAAAGCTGCTTGTTTTAGATCATACTCTGGATTCTCTTGTGCATGCTGCTGATTTGTTTATTTCTCTTGCTCCGTAAATGGAAGTGTAGCTTGTTATGTTCCAAGAGTTGTATATGGAGCAAATGTTGGAACATGGTAAGTATGTACAAATTCATGTATCCATATGAAATAATTGTCCAACACTTCACCCAAATAATTGTGCTGATCTGTTTGTTTCACTCCAAAGTGTCATGCTAATTGTAAATAAGTTCTATTTGCTCCATCGCAACAGAAGACTCAGAGAGGAAATGGATTGGCACTTGGCAGGCTTCGGTCAGTTTGTTTTTTATATAGACAAATGACTCGCATACACATACACTACAGAAGGTCATCTAATTGTGGACCTGTAGTCATGCGAATATGAGAGCACTTCTAAGCTCGTTCATCATTTATGCGCCATACCAGCAACTTGTTCCGAGGATGCGTCTATGGTGGTGTTACGCATTGATATGCATGCTTTTCAGAAACGAACTAGCTAAACTGCCAGTGTGACTTTTGAACCACAGATTCCACTTGGGCACATTGATATGCATAGGCAAGTAGTTTACGTGTGAGCGTCAATGTTTATCTGGCAGTTTAGTGTGTTTAGTGTACAAAAGTCACATTGATAGGTTCATACTCAAACTTTTCCAAGATAATGGTGGTTTTGTATCAACTAGTTTAATGTAAAAGAAATCGATGGTCAAAAACTACTTTTTGAAACTTATTTCAAAATATACATTAAATTGATGATCCGAGAGAGTAATTTTCTGTATCGATATAATGATGTCTGATGTGTAGACCTCCTACAGATTTGGATTCTATTGACATGACTAAAACATAGGCCCTGTTTAGTTCAGCCAATTCGATCGAATTTCCGGTAGAAAAAGTACATTGGGAAGCGTAAAAGTAGAGAGATGGCACGTTTTTCAATACGTTGCTTTTGGTCGAATTGGTGCCCTTTTGGTGTAACTAAACAAGGCCTATATCGAATTCGACCAATTCGACCAAAAGTATCTTCTTGAAAAACGTGTTCCCCTCTCTACTTTTACGCTTCCCAATGCATTTTGCTACAGTCAATTCGATCGAATTCGCGCGAACTAAACAAGGCCATAAGTGGGAAATCTGACATCAAAGTCCAAGTTCACGAGATCATACTTAGGGCCTATTTAGTTCCCGGAAAATGCAAAACGATTTTGCGTTTTGGGCCTCATTCTGCGTTTTGGAACTAAACGGGCCGGCCCGGCGGAATGGCATTTCACGGCCTTGCCCACCTGCGGCAGGGCAGGGGTGCGGCGGCTCGCGGCGGCCAATTATTGCCCCGTACCCCGCGGTCGGGACAGACGCCGCAATCCCCAATCTGCCCAATCCTAGCGCCGCGCTCTCGCCTGCTCCCCCGGCCAGCCCCGCCGCTCTCGCCTTCTCCCCCGGCCAGCCCCGCCGCCCACACCACACGCCTCATGGGGCGGCATCGCCCGGATCTGCCGGCCTAGCCTGCTGGCCGGCTCGCCTCCCCCGTCGTGCGTTCCCCCGCATCCTCCAAGCCCGGCCCCTTGCAAAGCCGCCGCCGTGAAGGTCCCCCCCGCCGCTGTGGGCTCCTTCCCCGGCCTCCACCGTCCTCCCTAGGCAGCTGCGGCGTGGATCCGTGCGGAGGAGGCCGGCAGACGTCTCGGAGTCTCCCCCAGGTTTCCGCCAGATCCGGTGCCGGGCGGGAATCCCCTGGTCATGGCCAGCTTCAACGGCGGCGGCTACGGCGATGGGTACGGCGAGGGCGACGGGGACGCCGCGCGTCCCTTCGTTTCGCAGTCCGGCACGAGGGCTCCGTCCGGCGGGTTCGACCTCTTCAGCAACGACCCGTTCGCACCTGGCGCATCCAGCAGCGTTCAACCTCCCCCGCAAGGATTCGCCGGCTTCGACCTCAACTACGGTTCACCTGCGTGGCCGGGAATGGGGACCTACGCCGGCCTGCTTGGAGACCGTTCCTCCTCTACTTTCCGGGGGGGACATGGATTTCCCCCTGCTGGTCAGCAGAGGACCGTGAATCGTACCCTGAGCTACGGTGCTGGTGGTGGTGGTGATGGCGCGGGTGGCAGTGGTGGTGGCGCGGGTGGGAGCCGCGAGGCTGGGAGTGGTAGGCGCGGTGGCGCCGGTACTGGGCCTCCTCATGGCGTGGCGGCGACTGCATCTGCGGCGGCTGCAAATGAAGGCTCCTGGCGTCGTCGTGGACGACGGCCTACTCCGATGGCCACTGAACCAGCAGCAGCCGAAGAAGACGACGATGTTGTGCACATCCCTCCGCCAGAACCGCAGGTACTTATTGTCCCCCTTGCTGTACACATGAGTGATGGCTGAATATGTGATATAAGTTAATTTGTTTCCATGGCTGGGTTTAGACAACGACGGCAAAGTGGAATTGTAAAACTTCTGCCGTTTTATGCCAACTTTGGGTTGATGCCATGCATAAAGGTCACCTGGTTAATGGTAGAATGACCAAGGCGGGCTGGAAGGAATACATCAGTAGGTTTCATGCTGCAACCGGTTTGCGGCTCGATCAGGAGCAAATCGGTGCTAGGTATAGGCAGCTGAAGCTGCTTTGGAGAAGTATTCAAAAGATCAGACATAAGTCTTCGGGATTAGGCCGTAGGGGAGATGGATCCATTATAGCAGACAACACCTGGTGGGAAACCAATATTCCAAAGGTCAATACTAACACTGTGTGATATATTGTTTGCACTTTTCATAGCCACATTGATGACATTTTCTCGTCTTGTTTCAGAAACCAGAGCACAAGAGTTTGCAATTCGGTTTCCCATCCTATGTTGAGGACATGGATACTATGTTCGAAGGTGTGGCTGTTGATGGATCCACTGCTTTTATGCTTGGAGAATCTGACAATGCAGATGATGGTGATGAAGCGGACGAAGCGGAAGAGGATGCAACAGCTGCTGATGATCCTACCGCTGCTGATGAACCAACTCCTGTCCACCAAAATCCATTTGCTCAGCCGGCAACTCCTCGTGGTGACACCAGTACGCCTGGTAGCAGCCAGAGCCGCAAGAGAGCCAGCAGCACGAGCTCTACAGCAGAAAGTCCCACCAAGAAGAGAACTAGCCCTGCTGTGACAGCCATGACAAACTTCATGCACGACACCTCACGAGCAGCTTTCCAGAGGAATGAAGTTTTGCAGCAAGGCATAGCGACAAATAATTCCATAGCCCAGAGACACTTTGAAATGATGGAAAATATGGCCCGACTCAGACTGAGCAATAGGTCTGCGAAGATGAAGTTGGTGCAGCAGTTGGTAAGAGAACAATGTGAAGTTCAGGAGACAGATTGGGTTCTTATGGCTGCTGTGTACAAGATCACAAAATCTGAAAGCGATATGGAATTCTTCCTTAACCTGGTGACTAAGGAAGGCAGATTGGGCTTCATTCAGAAAGTAGCTGGGGTACCTGCTTCATCATGTGATTTCAATAACAGTGATCAGTGAGAGAAGTAGTTATTTTATTAGTAATGGAAACAATGTTTGTGATGTGTATTTCCCGCATTTGAAGGATGTTTGAAATCTGTACTAACTTTAATTTGCACTATGTTTGTGATGTGTACCAACAATAATAAGTACTGCATGTGTGAAAGTGTTTGTGAGTTACATGAATGTTTGTGATGTATGTGTGTCTAAACTCATTATTGTTTTATGTGTTTGTATCTGTGTCTGGCATTCAGTCTAGACAAACCTGCCTTTTATTTTCAGTTGGCTGCAGTACCTTTTCTGAAATTGTTGCACTAACATCTCATTTTTTAATTGCAGACAGCCTCCACTGCATTGGAGCAGCAGCTTGATGATCAGGTGGACCAAACAGCAGCTGATATGGTAATTTATTCAAACTTGATATAAACAATTTGGAGCAGTACATGTGACTGTAAAGGCTGTGTACATCAGTAGCTCATTATTGTTGAACATACTCTGCATCATATTGCAGGATGGCTCCTCTCCAATGGAAATGGATGAGGAGGAGCATGATGAGGAGGTGCAAGATGAGGAGGACGAAGATGCGGAGGACGATGATGACATGATAGATTATTTTGTTCTGCAGCGAATGTGGGACACATTGATGCACGAAGCTGCTGCAGATGATCTTAGCGACCTCTTGCCTGGTATGCTAATGTTTGCTACCCATCATGATAAGTACCTCAACAGGGATCCTTATAGAGTTGCCCAAGAAACTGGAGAGGCATGGGTACAGAAGAAGATAGCAAATAATTCAAACTGTTACAACATATTTAGAATGAGCCCAACAATGTTCTTCAGGCTGCATGAAGTTCTGGTGCAGTCATATGGGCTGAAATCTAGTCCTAGGTGTTCTTCAATTGAGGCTCTTGGCATGTTCCTGTATATAGTAGGAGGAGGGCACTCTGTTAGGACAGTTGAGGATGGATTGGAAAGATCAATAGCCACCGTTCACAACAACTTCAAGAAAGTGTTGAAATGTTTAGTGAAGCTAGCTGCAGATATCCTGAAGCCCGTAGACCCGGATTTTAGCACCGTTCATCCTAGATTGCAAAGCCGTAGGTTCCATCCCTTGTTCAACAATTGTATTCGAGCAATAGATGGCACTCACATACCTTGTGTGGTCAAATCTAACAAGATGGTCCAGCACATGTGCCGCAAGGGTATCACAACACAGAATGTGATGGCTGTTTGTGACTTCGACATGAGGTTCACATTTGTCCTAGCTGGATGGCCTGGGTCGGTGCATGACATGACAGTGTTCCATGATGCTACAACAAGGTGGAGCCACCGGTACCCGCACCCCCCTCCTGGTTCGTCCCAATTTCACCACATGCTTTAACATCTGTGACTCCAATTGGTTGGCACTAACAGCAACATGTTAATGTGTAGGAAAATTTTACCTGATGGATTCGGGCTACCCAAACAAGCCTGGATATCTGGCCTCCTACAAGGGAAGCAAGTACCATCTTCCGGAGTTCCGCCAAGGCCCGGCGGCTGAAGGTAAAGAAGAGATACTCAACTTTCACCATTCCTCGCTTCGAAATGTCGTAGAGAGGGCGTTTGGGATTTTGAAGATGAAGTGGAGAATTCTGCTAAAGATACTAAGTTATCCACCACATAGGCAAACTGAAATTATATATGCATGTTTTGCACTGCATAACTTCATGTGATCGGCTGGAATAGTGGATGAAGACTTTGATTTATGTGACCGTTATGATACCTGTGTTGCAACTCAAGCAGCTACGAATCATCCAGTTAGTCGGCCGGTTACAGATGACATGACTTGGATGAATGATTTTCGTGACCAGATTGCAAACGGTTTGGTAAATAGACAGAGAGAATAGGTCTGTTAATGGTAGAGTTCCATAGGGTTTGCAGCGGATGTGTAATTGAACTTTTTGAATTCCTGATGTGTGAGTTGGTACATTTCGAAAGGGTTTGCTCATGATTTGTAATTCTACCTTTTGTTCGCATGGACAATTAGCTTCAGTTGTAAATGAACTTTTTTATGAGATGTAACATGTCATTGGTTGCTTTGATAATTTTTGGTTCTGAGCTCATACCAGATGAACTGCTTGTGATCTGATCATGTGATGCTTTATGGTCCTGCTGCATGTGTGCTTGTGATCTGATCATTTATTGCTAACTGTCCATTCTGCATAATAAACAGTACCCGAACTAAACACCCATCCCATCCCAGGATTGCATTCTTCTGCATGCGGCATTCTGCAATCCACGATTCTGCATAATCCTTGAACTAAACACCCCCTTATGTGAGCAATCAAAAGAAATCTGTTGGTGCTACACAGGCCTCACATGGATGGGACCCAATTTTCTTGTGGGCACTGGGCAGGATGTTATCCTCACAACATGACCAGGGCCAAAACATATCCACGAGTTACGAGCTCCTACCCTACTATGGGCAGCGTAGGCAGTGGAAGAAAAGGAAAAAAAAAATATATCGAGCGGTAGTAGGGTGCAACCCCGGGCCTCAATTGGGCCGATTGTTCTTGTAAGTATCATCCTCCTTACTTCGTTTATTAGGCCATCAGTTTGGACCCAAGATTGTCGGGCCTTGTTTCGAGCCCCTACTGCCCTACAAGCAAAAGGAAACAAACAGCCGTCTAAACCGTTCGAATTTTCACCTCTGCGACCAGAAGACAGACAAGGGCAGAGGTAACTAGCGGCCGTAACATGAGAGCCGCCGGGGAGAGAGCGTGATTGGAGGAAGAAAAAAAATAACTTTTCTATATTTTATTTATTGGGGTCCTTTGACCGGGACGCATCCTACTATGCAAAAATCATGTGCTGAGTGTCTAGGAGAACCGAGGTCTCGTTTAGTTGGTGAAAGTTGCAAAAAGTTGTATTGGGAAACGTGTCACGAGAGAGAGGGTACGTTTTTCAATGTGAAACTTTTGCGAAATTTTACAGAAACTTTGCAAACTAAACAGGGCTTGAGATCATTCATAGTAGATCGGTATATACGGAACAATCAGAGAAAACTAGCTAGGATCATTCATAGTAGATCGGCATACGGCAGAAAAAATAACTATATCTTCATAATTCAGCATATATCAATCTAGCTTCTCGTAAGCATCAACAGCGCGGTAAGGTGTGTATTCGGTGGGGCAAAGGTAACACGTGTAAATGTATTATGTATGTGCCCTCTCTTGTGTTCTGAAAAAAAAAACACACTCATGGTTCTAGTCATCGTGTTTTGGACTATTTTGCTGGTGCATGTAGGGCTGGATATCGAGCTGATATCGAGTTGAAGGCGGTTTTTTGAGTTTTTTTTGAAATTAGCATAATCTTATTTATCATAGTCTCCTGAATTGTTTGAGACCCAACTTCATGCCGAGCTTAACGAGCCGAGCCGAAGTCGAAAGTCATTCTAAATGAAGTCATTTTAATTTTAAAAGAAAAACGAATCCAATCGGAGCACTTTTGTACCGAGCCAGCCTAACGAGCTTTTTGTCCAGCCCTAGGTGCATGCAACCAAAGCTTCTAGAACCTGCGATTTACTTGTTTAGACTTTTTACGGTGGAATTTGTCCGTAGGAGTTCAAACCTCCGAATCGGTGGGTGTCTATTTTTTTAATTTATTCTTGATTTAATTAGTGATATTTTTTAGCGGTAGGCGACGTGTCTGCCGACAGCAATGTGTTTGTGGTGACTTCGTCATCTCAAAATTGGAACAGATGGCCCAATATCTCAAATGTGCTCATAGGGTTAGGGTTTGCGTGCTTTTATTCATAGGGGTTGCGCATGTTAGCGTCTGCGCCTGTACTATTGTTTCGCCAAAAAAAAAGGCTTTCTAGACTTGACCTGGCCTAGTTGGTTAGACTACTTGTGTGGTAATCTACTCATCCTGGTTTGAGTTCTCGATTCTGCATGGATGCTTGTTTTTTCTAATATCATTCTATGAATTAACCGAGAACGTGTGCCATCGACGGCCAAGCATTTATGGGTCAGTGTCAAGATCAGAACAGTCGTCCCCTGACTCTATTCTTTCGGTCGCAGGCGATATTCCCGTCGACATGAATTTATAGATAGAGATGAGCGAGCGTATTCGTATGATCGCTTGTATTTGTATCGGTGTTTCAGAAAAGATTCTAGAAAGACATTTTTGTTTTCAGTTTCTTCCTTACCATCCTTGTTTGCTTGCTACCCAAACTGTCTCCGAGCGGGAAAATGCATAGATACGATGAGGCAAGACCACTGTTCAGCCGCTGTCTGTACAAGCTTCCGGCCGGTGAGATCAATGGCGCTAAGAATGCTGACATCATCGGTAACGCTGTCCCGCGAACGGCCTGCGTCTCCAACCCAAACACGTCGAGTAATTTACTCCACGGCAACCGAACGGGTATCAGATCTTTTTTTTCTAATAAAACATTTTTCCTTCTTCGTCCAACATCAGATAAAACAGTGATTCTTTTTGGCGAAACAGATAAAACAATGATTGAGAAGAAAAAGATTCCAAAGGAAAAAAAAATGCTCCATCCAGAAGGAAAAAAAAGCTCCAGATTAGGGAGAAAAGTTTGTACAATAGGTCAGGATGAGTTCCATTAATATATGCAACATTTTAACAGTTGTCTTTCCGAAGCCTTGAAGCCACAATTGTTTAGAGTCCTCTAGAAAACCAAAACAACTAAGCGTAACTTAGTTGAATTCCTTGTGGCGGTGAAACCTGCCCATCCAGCTTTTGGGTCCTCAATTCAGCACGAGTACTCATATTTTTTAAAATTTATTAAAGAAATTAATCGGCACTGTTCTTTCAGTAGTAGGCAACATAGTGGTGGACAGAGATGCGTTTATGTTGACTTCGTCAATCTCAAGATTAGAACAGCCAGTCTAGTCTCTCAGAGGTGATGACAGTGTTAGAGTTTATGTGCATATATTTATACAGGTGAATATGTGCGTATGTGAACGTCTACATCTGTATTGGTGTAATGTTGTTTGAAAGGAAAAAAAAAAGACCACAACTAAAGTGGAAGGCAGCCATGAAAGAAATGGGAAACAGACTTAGAACTCTCTGGAGAATGAAAAACGAAAATTTTTCGCATTTGGCAACAATCATTCACTTCCTTGAGGTGCATGCTCCTTCTCGTGTAGTGCATGGAGCACGAGCACCACAAGCGGCAAGCCGTTGGGCTCATGCAGTTGCAGTGCAGGACAGTAGGACACACAGAAACCGTACGTCTGTTGCCTGGTCATCATCTTTTGGACTATTTTGCCACGATATATTCGATGCAATGCAAGGCTCCGATCCATCCAAGGCTTCTAGAAGGCCGTCCTCGTTGCTGGTTTCTCCTTTTCCATCTCTGTCTGCGACCAAAACCATTTTCCCGAAATGCACAGATACGACGAGGCAAGATCACTCGAGGTCCCCCAACCATTTGCACCACACAGGACACGGCCAGATCACACGCAGTTGTGCTTGTGCAAAGCTTCTTGTGAGATCGACGGCGCCAAGATCGCTGGCAGCGATGGCATAGTTCCTGCAAAAACTGCTCGCCATATCCAACCAAAATACATGTCAATGTCATTTCTACCACATTCCAACACAGATTTACTGTAGCTATGTATATCTGCCCATAGCAATCGACGACTATGAGGGGGGTTGGCTATATGCGGCAAGATTGGTGCTAATCGGAGATTGCAGGTCTATGAAGCGACTTAACCGACAATGTCTTCACCCGCATTCACACGACTTTGAAGCGAAATAAAAAGCACCTCAGACAGCGGAGTTTACGCCGTTTCGTTTCGAATACATTGGATGGTAAGGCACGAATAATAATCACTACAATGGTGGCTTGCTCTGGAATACACCACCTCAGCATTAGAAAACCAAAATTAAACGAACCCAGAGACTAGATCCAGCCAGATTGCGCCAACCCCACAACCAACCCCCTCACCACCACCCCCCGCGCCAAACCAAATTGAGGGGATTGTTGACGCAGAATTCGGTCAACACACGAGAGCGCTAGATCACACGGTATGCAACACAAGCTACTCGCAGCTCCTCTGCGCAGACCGGTCAGGGAAACCGGTCAGACCGGTTCCTGTAGGGAAGACGGGAGCAAACCCTAAAAATGCCTCCCGGAAGGATCCGTCAGGGAGAACATAATCAGGGGTGCCCTAGGGTCGGCAGGCCACCTAGGGCGCCTTCAGACGTCACGGAGACGAAGAAAGAACAACAACTCTATCGTGTCGTGCCGTGCTGTATCACGTGCCTTGGAGCGAGCACGAGCATGGCACAACCGCCTATTAGACGTGCCGGGCCGGCACGATGCCCCGGCGAGCACGTCGTGTCCCTCCCGGCCTGAGGAGCACGAGCAGCCGGAGTTCATCGGAGGAGGAGGGAACGAGCGCTGGCGCATGTAGAGGAAGGCCGGCAACACCTGCGCAAGGGAGGACTAGAGGAGGAGGGGTGGCGGCGCCTGAGGGGGAAGGCCACGCGACGCGCGCGAGTAAGGGGCGACGCCGTGACGGCGCATGAGGGAGAAGGCGACTGGCGACGCACGCGAGGGAGAAGGCGACAATCATGTTGCATTTGTTTTGTAAAGTGGAGGGCAGCCGTGAAAGAAAAGGGAAACAGACTTGGAACTCTCTGCAGAATGAAAAACGAAAACGCATTGTTTTAGAACCCTTAAAAACCAAAACAAACTAAGCGTCCTCGACTAAGCACAGGTTCTCATATTTTTTGGATTTATTAAAGAAATTAATCGGCACTATTTTTTCAATGATATGCAATGTGCTCGTGGACAGAGAGATGCCTGTGTTGAATTTGTTAATCCCAAAATTGAAACAGCCGGTCTAGTATCTCGAATGTGCTCATTGGGGTAGAGTTTATGTGTATATATTCATACATGTGAATACGGGCGTATATGAGCGTCTTGTAATGCTGTTTCGAAGAAGAAAAGAGCAAAACAACTAAAGTGGAGGGCAGCCGTGAAAGAAAAGAGAAACAGACTTGGAACTCTCTGCAGAATGAAAAACAAAAACGCATGTTGCCTTTGTTTTGTAAGTGAATTTTTCGCATTTGGCGACAATCATTCACTTCCTTGAGGTGCATGCACTACCGGAAACAGCCTCGTTGCCGTGTGCCCCAGTATTTGCCGTGCGCAGGATCTCGGGCACACGGCAAAGACTATCTTTGCCGTGAGCCATACTAAAGGTACACGGCAAAGACTTAAGACACGGCAAAGACGGTCTTTGCCGTGTGCCCCAGGGACGAGCACACGGCAAATAACAAGCACACGGTAACTTTGCTTCTTTGCCGTGAGCTTCAAGGGTAGCACACGGCAAAGGTCAGGCAGCCGTTAGGGCCAGCGACGACCGTTACGTTTTGCCGTGCGCCAGTCCCAGACACACGGCAAAGATAAAATTTCCCGTGTGTCAGTTGATAAACACATTGCCGAGGCACTTTGGGGTACAATCATGGACATTGCCGATAAGACAAAGGACAATGTGAAGGCTAGAGTTGATCAAACGAGATTATGCAATAGACCAAAAATGGACATACCGCCTCCTAAAGGCGGCGGCAAGCAATGGAAAAAGCCTAAGGCCGATTACGTCCTGACGAGGGACCAAAGGAGGGAAGTACTAGCATGGTTCCAAACGCTAAAGTTTCCTGATGGGTATGCAGCGAATCTGAGGAGGGGAGTGAACTTATCTACTCTGCGAATCAACGGGCTCAAGAGTCATGACTACCACATATGGCTTGAGCGCCTTCTTCCGGTGATGATTCGAGGCTATGTCCCTGAGCATATCTGGCTAGTGCTGGCAGAGTTGAGCAATTTCTTCCGCCAGCTTTGTGCTAAGGTCCATAGAGCCAGGCACTAACGTCTGTACCTTTTTTACCGAGGACACAACGAGACATTCAACCTCTTCTAGAAAGGTGGACCAAAGAAGTTAGGGATGGAGCATATGATTTTGCACCTCCCGTATGAGGCACGAATGGGGGGTCCTGTGCAGAACCGTTGGTGCTATTCTATTGAGAGATGTCAAAAAGTTCTTCGAACTAAATGTAAAAATAAAAGCAAAATTGAAGCTTCCATTGCCGAGGCATACATTCTGGAGGAGGTGTCAAACTTCACAACAAAATATTATTCTGACAACCTTCCTAGCGTGCATAATCCACCCTCTCGTTACAATGCCGGCGAAGAAGAATCGAACCTCAGTATTTTTCGGGGGCAACTCGGAAAGGCAAGTGATGCGACCACCAAGACCTTGAATATTGAAGAGTGGCGCAATATCATGCTATATGTCTTGAAAAACCTTGACGAAGTGGAGCCGTACATACAGTAAGTTCTCAACGAACTTGTTCTCGAATATTCACTCTTCTGCATCCAACCCTCCTTTGCGTTTGTACAGGGAATTTCATTTGCAATACTGGCGTCCATCAAGACCACCTACCCTGCAGGAATATGACAACCTTCTTAAACATGGTGCGGGAAATGGGATGCCCGATTTCATTTCTTGGTTCAAACAGAAGGTAATGTCCTATTTAGCGTCTACTTAGTATGACATTACAATTTAGCTCGTACTTCATATAACGAATTATCCTGATTGAACTTCTAGGGCCAAACTGATGCGTCAATGAGTCCCGAGTTGAGACAAGTTGCCGATGGCTGTGCCTTTAGGGTCAGATCATTTGGCGCTTATGACGTGAATGGATATCGCTTTCACACAACAAGACACGATCAGAGTCGGCCCAATCGAAGAACCACAAATACTGGAGTGTTCACGCCAGGAGACGATGGGGTCGAATACTATGGAAGAATTGAAGAAATATACGAACTCGAATACTATGGTTCCAAACCTCTCAAACCTGTCATATTCAAATGCCATTGGTTTGATCCTCAAGTAGTGAGACGGACTCCAAATCTTGGGCTAGTCGAAATTCAACAGTCGTCCGTGTACCCAGGCGACGATGTCTATATTGTGGCTCAACAGGCCACCCAAGTTTATTATCTCTCGTACCCGTGCCAAACCAAAGAGCATCTTAAGGGTTGGGATGTTGTGTACAAGGTATCGCCACACGGTAAACTACCAGTCCCAAACAATGAAGATTACAACATAGACCCAAACACATATGACGGAGAGTTCTTCCAAGAAGATGGGCTAGAAGGGAGATTTGAGATAGACTTAACCGAAGCCATCGGAATGGAAGTAGACAATGAAAGGCTTGTTGACGAGGATGCCGGAGATGAGGTTCAGAATGCAATGGACTTAGAATTACTTGAGCGATTACGTTTAGGCAATGACAGCGATGATGATAATGTTCCTCCTTTGGAACACAACGCCGATTATATCGAAATGCGTGATAGTGATGATGAGGATTATGGTGTAGCTACTCTCGATCATGATGATTATTTTTAACACATGTAAGTAATTCCATGTTAAATTTACTAGTAGCACTAATTTATTTACAAATTGTACATTTCTAATTGATGTACTAATTGGCTTTCTCTTTTCAAATGCAGGTGATTGAATAAAGATGGTGGGGCGCAACCCGTTGAGGTCGGTTAGCTCGCTTTATAAGAGAGTTACCGGCAGAGTTGAGGACTCCGGGACGGCTGGAGGTGACGCTGAGGACTCCAGGACGGCTCGAGGGAGAGGCCAGAGTCGAGGGAGACCCAAGGGTCGAGGGAGAGGCAAGGGTGGAGCGAGTTCCTCGGCGCCTCCATCTGAGGACTCCGGCACGACACAGGGGAGGAGGGGGAGGAAGGCGAGGCCCTCGCTAATGGCACCAGTTTCGGAGTCGTCTGAGGAGGAGGAGGTTCCTTCTGTGCACGGCTCTGAGGAGGAGGAGGAGGAGCAGGGTGGAGGAGGAGGAGCAGGAGGGGAGGAGGAGCCGGGTGGGGGAGGAGGGGCAGGGGGGGAGGAGGAGCAGGGGGAGGGGGAGGGTGAGGAGGAGGGTGAGGATGGGGGCGAGGAGGGTGAGGAGGCGGCGGCAGGCGGAGGAGCTCGTGTCTACCTACGAGGCCCCTCGAAGCTTCCGGAGCGGCCGATACCTTTAGAGAGTCGACCGATTATTCGACCCTGTGGGAAGAGGCAAGTAAATTTACATGTTTTCACTACTTTTTTCTTTGATATGTTTAATTTATCTTCATCACTTATGCAGGTACTGGAGGGTGATCGCTCCAGGTGCTCACGGTCGCCTGCCCAATGGCATCCTAGGGCTTTTGTGCAGGTTACACTTCCCTGGCTTGGTGCAGCACGCCGGCAGAGTTGAGCCGGCGTATACGTGGGACCACTACATCGCTGTCTTTGATCAACCAGACCGGGAAGGCAGGTTTTTCAACACCAAGGCGGGGCGCGTGGTGGGCGAGCTGTGGGTAAGTCTTCCTCGCACTACATTGCTCAATACATCGCATTCATTTGACATTCTTGAAATAATGACATCGCATCTATGTGCAGGATTTCTATAGGTGCGAGGAGGGCTATGAGCAGAGGGCAAATGCGGTGGCTCACACAGCCTGTTACAAACTGGTCACCGATATGCACTACGAGTCTCGCGTCCAGGCCATCGTGTATTACTATGGGACATACGAGAATTTGAAAGTTAGCAAAGAAGAAGCCAGAAACATGCGGTTGACTAAGGACCAATTCATGAGGGTAAGTATGTCATATACTTGATTGATGACTAAGGATTGAGTACGTTCAATTTTACATGTCATGTATTTGATGATGTGCAGGCGGTTCCTTACTGGTGCGCCCAGCACATTCAGTGTTGGGAAATGATCGTGGATAAGTGGCTCGCGGAGGAATGGGAGGAGATCCACAACGCTGCCCGGGAGCGGCGTTTGATGATGCCAGGTGCACCACACCATCAAGGCAACCTTAACACCGAGGAGTACGCGGCTAGATGGGTACGTGAATTCATTTCTTTATTCTAATGGTCAATTCTGATTAATTTGTAACCATCTTGCTGTCTTTTTTGCAGTCGCAAGCACATGGTGGCCAGCCTTGCACCCCGCTCATGGCATATGCTTTGTCCCACAAGGGTAAGGCAAAGTCCGACGTCACCTTCAACCCGCAGGACCCGCCTGAGGCGTACAGCAATCCAACCGTCCACAGCCGCATCAGTGAGTACTCATCGATGGCAAGGCAGGTCCATGGGCCGGATTTTGATCCGACCACCGCTGAGCTTGATGGAGAAGTGATCATGAGGGTGGGAGGAGGCAAGAAGCATGGCCGGTACTGGATGGCCGACAGTACACTCGACACGGCCAGTACTCCCACTCTCTCTCAGATTAAAGCCAGGAGCACGAGCTCAGCCCCGCCCATACACCCACGGCCGACCGCTGCACAGGCCCAGATGGACGCACTCCAGGTAATTTCTGTTCTAACTGTTGTTAATTGATTCGCTTAAATATGTTTTGTATTGTAACATTGGCATGAAATATTGCAGGCCCGAATGGAGCAAGAGATGAAAGCACGGGAGGAGGAGATGGAGCGGCGGTGGCAGGCCCGGATGGACCAAGAGCTGAGAGCACGGGAGGAGAAGTTGAAGGCAGACTTTCTGCAGCAGCAGGAGGCCGACCGGATGAGGCTGGATCAAATGGCTCAGTACTTGCAGAGTATTGGGACGTCGTTAGGTCAAGCGCCGCCATCAACGCTATTCGCTCCACCACCTCCTGCGGATGTTACTCCTGTGAGTCACTTGTCAACTTTTGAAGTTTTATTTCCTCATAATGACTTAGAACTTAGAATGACTTAGAAAGAAACTTAGTGACTTAGAATGACTTAGAAACAAGTTAGATGACTTAGAATGCTTTTTGTTCGAATGTTTTATCTTTTATGCAGAATCAGTCGGCGGCGTCGAATGATGGGCCCATCGCACCAGACATGTCGCCGCCTCAGCCGCCTCAGTGGATACGGTACGGGCCCTTGCCGCAGCTGCCTCCCACCACGTCGTACCAGCAGTGGCCGCAGCCACCTCAGAGCTCGCCCTACCCGCAGCACCCTCACGGCTCGCCCAGCTGGCCGCCGCCGCCGCGCCCACCGCCGTCTCTGTGAGTTCTTTGGACTTACGCCACTGTATGGACTTGTATGGACTTCTTGGGACTTGTATCGGCTTGTATGGACTTGTATGGACTTCTATGGATTTGTATGGACTTATATAGACTACTAGTGGTTGTGGATGAACGATACTTGAGTTTTATTTGCATATGTGGATTATTTGACTATACAAACTGCCTGTGATGGTTATTGTGAATTATAAACTGCCTGTGATGCTTATTGTGAAATATATATGCCTGTGATTTGTGTTTGGGGTCACATTTACCAAAAAATCAAAAAAAAATGGGGGGGGGAAGGCACCTTTGCCGTGTGCAATGTCCATGGCACACGGCAAAGAGTGGAGCTTTGCCGTGTGCCATGGCCATTGCACACGGCAAAGATCCAATATTTGCCGTGTGCAATGGCCTTGGCACACGGCAAAGCGCCCCTCTTTGCCGTGTGCCACGGCGTCAGGCACACGGCAAAGGCGTAAACGGCCGTTACTCTCCGTCAGAGCAAATATATTTTGCCGTCGGCCAAATTGGACACACGGCAAACCTTTGCCGTGTGCCCGTGTGGAGGCCCACGGCAAAGAGCCCTTTGCCGGCTGTACTTTGCCGTGTGCTCTTTGCCGTGTGTGGCACACGGCAAAGGCTTTGCCGTGGGCAAAAGGCTCTTTGCCGTGTGCCCCGAGCACACGGCAAAGCATACGATTCCGGTAGTGGTGCCGTGGGGGCCTTCTTCGGCGCGCGGACGTGGTTTTGCATGGCTGACATGTCGTCCACTCATGAGCAAAAGAAGTGCTAATGTGGCGTTGATTTGTCGTTACCAGTTGGTAACACGGGTTTTTTCACGTATGGAGCATTTGTTTGACCAATCAAATGGAGAAAATTGCTATAATAGGACTCCAAACAATGGGCTTCATTATTATAGGACTTCAATACGACTTCGCTAAAATGACCTTTGACACTTTTTTTACATGACAGTTGGTCTTTTTAATAGCTTTTCTCAACTCAAATACATGAGATATGGATGGAGCTACGTACAGACACAGAAACGCCGACGCCAAAACCTGGGTGGTGACACCACCCGGTACCAATGTTGCCTCATTGGTACCGGGTGGTGCTACCAATGTTGCCTCATGGCACCACCCGGTACCAATGAGCGCGCAGAATTATTGGGGATTGGACCCGGTACCAATGCTTCCATTGGTACCGGGTCCAATCCAACCGTGACCGATTAGGGAGGATGGATAGAGAGTTCTCTGGTAGTGACGTCGTGGCGGCGGCGTCATTAGCGCGACGACCAGGATGGAGTCAGCCACAACTAGAGAAATTGAGTTAGCGATAACCGGAGAAATTGAGTCAGCGAGCAAGCGACGGAGTAATCACTGATCAACATCGATCACCTTGTAGATGTTGGTGATTTGGTCCATGCATTGTGACTCGTGAGCTGCAGGCCTGCAGCCCATCAAGCTTCCCATCTTGCATGTGTCGAAGTACTGCTGCTTAATCACCTCCATGACGCCGGCGAGGTCCTGACGCTTTCGGCCTGCCTCGGCACGAGGACGGGCGACCGGTCGGGCTTGGCCCTCTGAGACATCACAGGATGGCTGTTCCCGACATTCATCGTCCCTTCATGAGCAGTTCGGCACCACCAGCCGTCCAACACGCGCACAACTCCATCGTCGCCAGCTCTAGGCACTCCTCCGCCGCGGGCGCCACAGTGTCGAGCACCTCATGCTGATGGTTTCGCGCGCGCCTGCAGCCATTGCATCGCGGGGGCATCTTCTTGTCCGGTCGATTGTCACAGGGACGGAGACAAGGGGGGGCTGGCAGGGGCCATGGCCCCCCTATGCTTTGTGTCAAGCCTAACCAAGTAACGAGTATCTCATAATTTATATAGAGTAGTAATTAAGTTATATACTAGATCTTTAGCAATTGAGTGTTAAAATGAAGTATGATTTAATTTTAATACAAAAGTAGATGTTTTTGCAAGCTAATAAGCTCTCATGCATCCTGATTGAGCTAAGTCATTTTTATTTTCCTTCCAACAATTTAGTTTTATCCGATACTTCAAGCTAGTACTTGTATTACATAAATACACAACATTTTTCACTTACATATTTAGTCCTCTTTCAACAACTCGCTTCCACACTTTTAGTTTTAATATATATCGCACTCTCAAGCGTCTTGACGAACTAATGTGCAAAATACCATGACAATCACTTTATAGTTTAATTTGAACACGATTATTATGGGCATATCTCGAGAGTGAGTCAAAGGCATCTATCGTATAATGTGTGTATATTTTTGTAGTAGTTCATCAAAAGCAAAGTGCCACACTTAAAAAAACTATTAAGAAATTTGAGAAAACAAACACCTATGTAATTAGCCATCTAAAATAATCTCATAAAAATATATATTTAGTAATTAAAGAGGTCATCAACCTCTATTACAAGACATGTTCAACACTGTTGGCCCCTTATATTTCAATCCTGGCTCCGTCCCTGATTGTCAGGGTCCGTGTCCTCCGCGAGCAAGTCGCTGAGCTCGCGGCACATGGCGGCGTACAGGTTAGGGACGAGGTTGTCAGTCGCACCGGCCGCCGGGGCCATTAAAGCCATCGTAGATGTGGACAAACATCCAGCTGTGATTCTCCTATGACACGATGACGTGCCCCCTGTCGTCTCCGGCCTTCCCACGAACCCACTCCACTCTCGGGCTCTCGGCCACTACTGTTGTCCACATGACTCGCGCCAATGTCGCCGTCGTTGTCGTCCGCCATGACATGCTCGCGGTGGTCCTGGTTCCTGCCAGGGAAGAGGCAACACACAAAGCCCGAGCAGCATGCTCATCTTGGACGTCGGCCCACGAGCACATCCGATGGAGCTCACTGGCGCATAATCTGCTCAATGAAATGCTCCAGCCAAAGACCATGGGAGAGAGATGAAGATGGAGAGGGATGAGTGAGACAATACTCGGTCAGCATGCCATGTCAGCGATAGGAGCCTACATGGAGGGGGTATGGATCTAGATGACATAACTTTCAGAGTTTATGGACTAAAAAATACACTTTCAAAGTTTATGGACCTGACACCTACTCACAAGTTGATGGACCTTTGGTGCATTTTACTCTTGTTCTTTTATTCTTTAGTCTTTAAATAGCCCAGGTGTCAGTTCAGGACCTCTACGATTGTAAGACT